>JARVGW010000278.1:1820563-1834052 GCA_031762495.1 Anablepsoides rubrolineatus | reverse complement strand
CCTCTCTCATCTTTTTAAGTGGGAGAACTTGCACAATTGGTGACTGACTAAATACTTATTTTCCCCACTGTATATTTCTACACAGATGCTGTCAGAATGTATTGTTCTGTTTGGGAAGCAGATGGCAACATGTAGCATGAAACATATGTGTACACAAATGACACACGTGGATTTTATTTTAAAATCAGAAGTTTTAAAAAGAAGACAGCGATACAGTTTCAACCATAGGTATCAAAAGCTTTATATCAATGTTTTCAGGTGTGTTTGGAGTTCATCTTTCACAGAATTAATTTCTTTTTGCGCTGATTTCCACATTTACCACTGGATTTATCGTGTGATCTCTCCTTCCTGCACACACCTCCTCAATTCAAATTCAAAATTCAAAAATACTTTATTTATCCCAGAGGGAAATTAGGACAGGAGGATATAACAGCAGACAGACATCAGAGATCAGCTCTTATTTCAGGCAGTAAGGGACATGCGCATAACTGTAAGGAGAGAGACACATCTGCAGTGACGTCACCGCCCTGAAGCTGTCCTGGACAGAGCGGCTCCTCTGCTCTGCTCTGCTCTGCTGTGGTGAGGAGGAGGAGGAGGAGGAGTTGCTCCCAGACAACTGTTGCTGCTGTTTGATGTAGGCTACTTTTCTCCCCTCAGAACCGCTGAGACACAAGCACGAGCTCTAGGTGATTAGAAGGACAGATAGTCTCTTCTGCTGGAAGAAAGCCAACTCTGCAAAGCTGAGAAAGTTCTTTTTGCTTTCAGACAGTGTGTGTGGGTTGAGATAGTGTTGCAGCGTGCGCGTGTCCGGCCTGAGGGGAGGGGGTAGAGGCAGCACAGGATGGCAGAGCTCAGGAGGAGGTGAGAGGAGCAGAGAGGAGGAACTTCAGAGTCCTGCTGCACACTTGGACCGGAGCTGACAGTGAAATGAGCATGGTAAATATGTCTAGCCTACCACACACACACACAGACACACACAGGTCGGTATGTTTAGTTTCGCTTGTAGACCCTCTTAGACAGACGTGGTTTTTTTTTCTTTTAGTGTGATTTCGGGACACTTGCGTGGAAAATCACGCACTTTCTGCAGCATTAGTTCACGGATCTGCGGAGCATGAAGTTCTGCAGATCCTGGTGTAAGTGTGTGTGTGTGTGTGTGTGTGGGGGGGGGGGGGGGGGGGGGGGATTATTGTGTCTGAGGCGCGAGCCGGCGTGCAGCTGTGTGGGTCTGTGTCTGGAGCCCACTCTGCTCTCACCTGACAGTCCGCCCGGTGTAGACCACCACCATGCAGACAGTTCATCACGCTTTCTACACTTGTTTATTACGCGTCACCTTTAAAGCCATTAAGCTGTCACCAGTTTTAATAAATAAGACGCAATCATACTAAACCGGTTGGATCTTTGTTTAACTTGTGAGACTGCAGCTTTAAGTCGAACAGGTTGAAGAACAACTCAAGCTTCTCTAGACTAAGGGAAATTGTAATTGTTTACAGTTGAAAACAACAAAAGTGTTAGAAAATAGGTCATTTGTGGAGAAGTCAGACAGTTTTGATGCCTAAATTACGTCATATTTGTTGAAAAAAATATGCAGAAAAAAAAGTTTTGGTTTACATTGAGTGCATATTGCTTTTCAGAAATTCTTAAAAAAAAAAGTTTGGAGTAAACTCTCACAAACTGCACCTTTTGATAAAGTTCAGGTGAACTTTTTTATGCTTGATTTTGTACTTTGCAACGAGCAACTTTAAGCTGCAGCCAGAGGACTGAATTCACATTGTCAGCTATACATGTAAAAGCTTTTGTGTGTTTTTTTAGACTGTTAAAAGTCTATGAAAGGTGGTGGGAATTATATTTAACCAACAGTCCCAAAAACCTGTGACATCCTGTGCTCAAAGCAATTGTTGTGAATGACTTTCAGCTACTACCACATTCAAATTTAGCTCAGTGTTTGTTCATTTGACCACTTTGAATTCATTTTTGTGCTGCCTAATGTCAAATAACTATGAAGCCATCTTCAGTGGAAGTGACTTCAAAAGGTAATCAGTTGTAGATGTACCTCCAATTATTGATTTCTGTAAAGTTAATTCAAACCTGTGCATTGGTTTTGTGAGATATTTTACTAACAGGCAAACAGTTGATATGAGGAATTAACGGCAACGTGTGAAGTCAAAATGTGTACAACAGTGCAGTGCTTGGAGTTTGTGCTACTATCACAAAATATAAACTCAATATGTGTAAAACTGACTGAGTTACAGCCAGTACCTGAAATTCACTTTTGAAATTGGGGGGAAATCCCCCCTACATGTTTCAGAGCAGGGGGATTTATACATTTTGGGGGGATTAGTACTTATGAGTCTGACTACAGGTTTTATGTTGTGCTACAACGTATAATAAATATGCTGATTTCATTTTCCTCCTCCTGCCTTACTATGTTAGCTGCTCTCTCTTGTCTATTTTCTGTTTTAAACGCTATTTCAGAACACATCCATTTTGTGTTTGCTAAAGTCACTTGACTGTTAGGGTCATCTTGACTCCAAAAGTTAACCAATCAGGGATGTACATCAAATTTTTACTTTCAAAGAGTTATATTGAAATGTATCTAGTGCGCTTCACATCATATTTAAACAACTCTACAAATTTCACATCCTTAAAAATACATTATACTTCAACAAGCTGTCAAAAATATAAATATCTTCTATTTATAATGTCTTAAAAGTAAAAGAAGGAGCAAAGTATGTAATATAATAATATAAAATAATAATAATGTAATATAAACCTATTTTTGCTATATACATGAAATTGACGGTCATTTCTTGGAACAGTTGACAAAAAGTGATCACTAAGCCTTTTGAAAAAACATCTAGAACAACAGTCTTTTTTTATATACAGGAGCAAAGATAAATCAGTCAAGACAAGTTTTCAAGCTATCTTGTCTGGTTCGGAGAAGCAGCTGAGATGGACGGATGTGTCTGATGGACAGAGCTGCTGACATGTGGAAGTACTCGCCTTTAAGAAACATCTGACACCAAGGTGAGCCTGTGAGGACGCAAAGAACCTTTCAGTGAAGAAGAGAAACCATGAACCTGTTATGGTGTGGAGTCGAACCAAGATACTTTTAACCCACCCGTAGAAGCCTCTACACCCCTAAACCCCATGTCCCATCTTACCCTGAATTATGGAAGTTTTGTGGAAGATGCTGACTTGGACACTGAGCCTGGTGGTGATGGCTGCTTCTGAATTTCAGAGTGTCAACAGACATTCACACAAATCTCAAGGTATGAAAGGTGACAGGTGGGCAAAATGTTTTGCAAGAGTTTATAGTTTTTTTTTTTCTTATTTCGACTGTCCCCTCTTCAGGGGTTGTCACAGTGATTTGCATTTCCTTTTGCCACATTTTAAAAGTTTGCTCAAAATTTGCATTAAAATTGGATGGAAACATGGCTAGTAAGTCATTCTTCTTCATCTCACTCCCTCCCTCTCATTCCCTGCATCCTCTATCCTCACTCCAGTTACCTTCATGTCTTCTTTAACTGCATCCATATATCTCCTCTTTGTTGTTTTCCTAGCAGCTTTATCTCTAACATCTTTCTACCAACATAACCACTGTACCTCCTCTGGACATATCCAAAACATCTCAATGTGGCCTCTCTTACTTTATTTCCCAGTCTTTCATCCTGTGCTGTACATCTGATGATCACATTCCTAATCTTATCCTTCCTTATCATTCCCATGGAGAACCTTAACATCTATAACTCAGTCCTGTCTCTTGTCTTTTTGTCAATGCCACTGTCTCCAAACTATAAAACAAAGCTACTCGTTACTCTCTTAACCTTTCCTTTGACCTTTGCTCCCACCTTTTTGTCACAAATCACTCCAAAATCTTTTTTCATTCCACTCCATCTTACCCTGGCTCTCTTCTTCACCTCCTTACTACATTCCCAGTTCTCTTTGACAGTGGACCCTAAAGCTTGGGTTGTACGATGTGAGACAGCGGGTTGGTGAATATGTCATTTTGGACGTCTTTTTACTGAACAAGCATAAACGGGCTGAAGATTCAGAAGGGCATACATTAACATAATTCCTCCCACAGCTCATAGAAAAGTATATAAACAACAGTAGTGATGACCGGACATTGGTTTTTGTTTTCACTCAACCATCATTATTGTGTTGGGTGAAGCATCTGTGTAGGAAAAACGTTTTTCTTGTTAACGGTGATGATGGTAAAAAGACGTGATCATCAGATACATGCTCACAAGTTCAGTAGGATCAAACCAGCTGCTCATCAAAGCTATTAATCTTGCAAATTTAAGAACCTGCTTCAAAGAAAAAATCATTTTCAGCAAAATAACATGCAGAAGGAAGAGCTGCTGTGTGTCCTGCTCTCTTCTCATGAACAAACACACCCATGAAGTTCTGATCAATCACACGCTGTGAGCCGCAAGGTCTGTGTTACAGAGCTCTGACTGGGGGCAATGTACATGACTGCTGTCACTGGGGGATATCAGTGGGAGAGCAGATGGAAGTCACACATTTTTGTCACTCAGCAGGGGAACAGGACATATGACTCGAAATATAAACTAAGCTTAAGTACCTAAAGTCCTGCACTTTGTTATTTCTGCTCTTTGTAGTCTCACTGCTCCACCTGCCTCCATCTCATTCACACATTCACTCTGTCTTGCTATGCCTGAGTTTTATTCAGTTCCTTCAAGCACATATCTCCATCTCTCCAAGTCTTCTTCTATCTGTTCACTGTTCCAACCACAGATCACAACACCTGCAAACAATGGGCCTCATTTAAGAACCGTTCGTACGAACAGATTTGTTCTTAAGTTGTGCGTACGAGGGATTTAGGAGAATTTGTAGCGTTCACCAATTTGTTCGTAATCTAAGATTTTCTTCAGATACGATCAAAATTCACGTGTGGTCTAGACCTGTCGTATAAATATACAACAGGTCTATAAATATACGAGCGTCAGTCTGCTGTTATCCAGACGGCTTTTCTTCACTAATAACTTTATATTTCATTAGTTTGAAGATATTTTGAGTTGAAAATAAATCACACCCCATAATAATGTTGACAATATTCTGTTTGAGTTGTAAATAAATTTTAAATGTAACAACGTAAATTAATTAGATTACATTAAATTGGCTATTAATGCTGTTGTATAACACTACAATGTTAATTTATTTATTTATTTATTTATTTACCGTTATTTAATATGAAGAACTCAAGTCAAAATCTGACTTAAATTATACATTAATTGAAGTTTGGAGACATTTTAAAATGTTTTTTTTTTTCAGAACCGCATCTGACACATATGGCCGTCGGGAGGGGGAGATGGGGGGGAGTTGCGGTGCGCGACTGCTCGTACAGGAGACACAACATTAACAGCAGTCGTCATTTATTTCCTCAGCTTTAAAGCAGATCTAGCTGACGCTGCTAAAAATGATCTCTGAGAGCAGAACTTCAATCTCCAAACTTGTAAAGTTTTTATTTTTTACTTTGCGATGTCATTTAAGAATGGACACTTCCTTGTATGTCAGACAGGAAACGTATATCCTTATGCCGTTTTTGTGGGTGGAAATTATGTAAATCTTCTCTCCCCGTGCACGAGCACCTGATACCCATTAATCAGTTTACGTATCACATTTACACACTTTTCCTGAAGATAGAAGAGTTTGTTGAATCTGACGTGACTTGTTCGTACGAACCCTTCATACGAACAAAAGTAAGAGAAATTTAGGATAAGAATACGAACATGTTCTTGCATGAGGCCCATTGTATGCCACACTTCTCCATTTTTCTAACTCCCAACAATAACTTTGAATAATTGAGGCAAAAATCTCACTGCCACACTCTTAAACATTTCTATACCTCCACTGGTCCACCTGCTTTTCACTTCTTCATACTCTTCAAAGCTTTCCAAACATCATTCTCACAAAACTTTCCCTCTTCCTAATTCACCGTTTCTATGACCTCTTCTCATCTTTCCCTTTGAATGTGCAAAACATAAGATTCAGATAGATTTTTGAGTGGTTATCCTGAATACTAAGACAAATCAAACTGTATCTCTGGAAGGACTCAATTTATTAGGATGATCTGGTATCAAAATGTAATTTTAAATATTGAAAATCTGTTTAGTTTTATTTGGCTAAATATAACTTAATCCACAATTGGATATCAAAACATTCAGTCAGATCATGAATACTATGCCAAGACTTTTGCTCTTTGAACCTTTTCTTTTTTTCCAAATATTTTACTTGAACTAAAATTATTTCTTATATAAATACATCAAGAGCTCATTATTTTTTCAAAACATTATCTCATTGAATTTGCTTTAACATTCTTACCTCTTTGTCTTCCTCTGCTTTTAGCTTCTAGGGATTGTTTTGCTTTTACTGTCAGTACATTTCTGCCCCTCCTGTGTTTTAGCTCTAGTTTTGCATCATTTAGTTCTTAGCCTCAGTTCTGTTGTTTAGCTTTTTTACATTTTACCACTTTTAGCTGCTGTTTGGCTAAAAGCTTTAACATCTTATTTTCATATTACACTTAAGTTTTGCTGATTTGTTGATATCAGCTACATTTAGCTAATTTCAGCATCTGTTTTGCAATTTTTTTATTTTGCATGCTTAAACTTTTAACAACTGTTTTAAATTCAAGTTTCAGCAGTCATTCAGCACAGTAAAATAAAAGATAAAAAACAAAAAAAAACAGACTTCTAATGACATCTACTAACTGAGGACTGCTAAATGCCTCATCTATAGAATAAAACTTATTTTATTTTATTTTTTGTCATATCCTAGAATGAATGTTAATCTACAGAAATCAAAATGTCTCTTGTTTATTTCTTGCTCTTCTCTTCTGTTTTTCTGTAAAAGAGGCCTTCCTGTCTTACCTGCAGCACTACCAGCTGACGGTTCCAGTGCGGGTGGATGAGAACGGCGAGTTCTTGAGTTATACTGTGAAGCACCAGCGGCCGGGTCGACGGAGGCGTGGGCTGACGGACCCCACAATAGGACCTTCGTCAGATCCTCCAGAATCACAGCTGTTCTACAAACTGTCGGCATACGGGAAGCACTTTCACTTAAACTTGACGCTGAACCTCCACCTGGTGTCTAAACATTTCACAGTGGAGTACTGGGGCAAAGAGGGGCCTGAGTGGCATCACAACATGGTGGATAGCTGTCACTATGTTGGATTCCTGCAAAATCAGCGCAGCACGACCAGAGTAGCAATCAGCAACTGCAAGGGTCTGGTGAGTACAAAGTGCCTCTAAATGACCTTTTCACTGCGTCGGATCTGCTAACAGTTCACGTCACTTACTTCAATTAAAGGCCTGGCATTACACAAGTTATTGTCCACCACCTACAATAATTTCATCTTATGCTGAGAAATAACTGAGTTATAATATTTTTTGACAAACCTTAAAAAACATAATGTACAGTTTTACACAGTTTTATTACAATATTGCAACATTTTGCAGGATCTGATGTTGTGAATACCTGTCATTTATTACCATAACAAATTTTAGCTCAATATCTGTCAAGAGTTATAGCCGTTTTTTGCATGTTTAATGCTGCATTTAGACTAAACATGTTTAATGCGTCAAAAATGTGTTCAGTGCCTCAAGTTGGACGCTTGAGCACTTTGAGGTCAGACAGTTGTCAAAATTGCTCTAGACGTCCATCAAGAAGTGCATTAGGAGAAGCCTCTTGGCTGTTTAAATTGTAACTCAGCTACAGAACAGAGCTCCAGTTGCTTCATCATTTTTGCTTTTATTTTCCATGTTGACTCATGGTTGACTGAGAATCTGCAGAAACATTTGATAGTCTTCTTTCACAGATTGTATCAATCTTAAAGGGATCCATGATTAGTTGTAACATTAGACTTTATTTGACAAACATTTATTTTTAACTGTAAAATAAAGACTGTAAAAATACTGTAGGCTGTTTAGTTTTTATAATTTTTAAACTAAATTTTTAAAAAATATTACATTTTATTTACACGCGAAGCATTCTGGCTAAATGATGAAGTGGACAGAAAAACAAAACAAAACATCATATTATGTCAGCAAAGTGACACACGATGGTGTTTAGAAAAAAACCTCTGCATAGGTAAAGTCTAATGTTACAACTAATCGTGGATTCCTTACTTTCAGCTTTTAAAATTGTGTGTACCTTTAAATAATAATCATGCTTGTTGGTGTTAAAAAAATCAAGCTTCTGTCCTGTGAGTCTTTGTCATGGAGCCATCTGTGAACACAGAGTCTGTCCACTAATGTTCAGGATTCACAGATGACTCCGTGACAAAGGCTCACAAGACAGAAGCTCACAGCCTTATTGGGAAAAGGGCCAAAAGCTGAAAACTTCTAAAATACCATATTTCTAACTAGATATGCCACACAAAAGCTGGCTCATGAGAGCTTTTGTATGCACACCTTCCCAAGCAGAGCCTACCTGTTGACAGTCAGTGTTGGCGGGTGGTGTTAATGCAGAGTTTTAGTAGTATTAGTAGTAAAATAAATTAGCAAGGGAGTGACAGACAGACTAGCTGAAAATATGAGCCTTTGTTAACACCCCCAGGTATCACCTCAGGTATTCTTCTGAAACTTTGATACCTGTTTTCTCCTTAATCTTGCTTGCAGAGTGCCAACATTCAAATATCTTATTTTTTTCTTTTTGTTTTTCCTGTGTTTGACCTCATTGGATAGATTAGAGTCCACACTTTCAGATTCTGTAAATAACTCAAAATGCCCTCGGGAAGACTTGTTCCTAGTTTTGTTTTGGCTAGTCACATTTTTTTACATCTCAGAGCCCGTAGAACTTAAAAACAAACAAACAAACACACAAACAATAAATACAAATAAATAACCACCTCCCAACCTGCTCTGATGCTGGAACAAAGTTTGCCAACTCTACCAGTCCTCCTTTCCCTGCTTGTCTGTGCTGCGGGCGCTGTTTCTGCCCCCTCTACTGTGTGTAATATGTATGTTTTTTGAAAATTATGGATCTTTGAGGGTCATGATACAGGTAAACGGTTGACAGGGTTGTGATGTACGGATTTGTTTTTCTTTATAATGTATCAGCCTTTCTCAAAATCTTGCCAGTCATAAACTACAATCTATGGTCAACTCATATCTACATTACCCCTCAGACACTGGTGTAAACAGTAAGTTAAGACTCACTGTACACTAGGCTAGGGTGGTATGAAGGTATTTTGTTATACTCTGGTATCAAAATATGGTGATGAGATATAAAAGTTATGAAGATATTAGTCATGTGAGGTGAAACATTAAATTTCCACAAGCCTGTTCTGAACACTGGGACCTAAACATTCTAGGCTCTTTCAGAAGACACCCCATAATATTATTAAGGTGTGTTGTGACCACCTCAGCTTATTCAGAATACAGACTTTGCAACCTTCTACTGTCTCTTTACTAATCAAGGAACTGGAAGAAGTTTTAATAGCTGCATTCCTCCCTCATATTTTAGAGTACCTCTAAAGAAGGAAGAAAGAACCCTGCTTCTTATTGGCAACCAGAATCATGTGGAGCATGCGTGGCCAAATGTGTTGGCAGGACCTGCACCGAGCATCATAAACTGAATTAGTGTTTGCTCTTTTTTCTTTTAGCACCAAAAATGGACAAAACTGTGTGTGTGCTGTAATGTAATCAGCTGTCTGGACGGTATGCGATCCTGACATCAGACACTAGTAAAACCCTACACTGAATATGTTTCTACATGGCTGTGTGGTTAATTGGTTTTATTGTGGGTTTTACACAGACAAGCCAACTTTTTTAAAATGTAGACTTGCAATTTGTACTCCATGTGAATGATTATAAGCAAAAAGGAATGTTTCATGATATAATTCACTGTCTGTGAAATATTGTTTACCAGAAAAATGTCCCTGATTAGGAAGGGATTATTTGAAGATGGTACTTACAGTAGAATAACTGATAGACAAACTCAATTCTAAGAAAGTTTGGACATTGTGTAAATAAAAGCAAGTGAAAAAATTGCAAATTTCACAAACTTATATTTTGTTCATAATAAACATATAAAATGCTGAAGCTGAGAAATGACCATATTTAGGAAGAAATTTTGAAGGCCTAGCAACACATCTCAACAAAGTTGTTCCAGGTCCACGTGTCTCACTGTGAATCATCACCTCTTTCTAACCGTCTGTAAACATCCAGGAACTAAGGAGACCAGCTGCTGGAGTTTTTGGAAGGGAAGGTTGTCTCATTCTTGTCTAATGGAGGATTCTAACAGTCCTGGAGCTTTACAGCAGAACGTTTTTATTTTATGATGCATCAAATGTTTTCAATTGGAAGTGAGGGATCTGGACTGCAGGCAGGCCAGTTCAGCACCCAGACTCTTCAACTACAAAGCCATTCTGCTTTAATAGAGTCATTTTATCATTATGCTGAAATATGAAAAGGCTTTCCTGAAAATTGATTATTTGAACAAACAACAGAAAAATAAAGGAGTTGAAATGACTTTAAATTGCATTGGATCCAGCCAACAGGGAAGTTGATCCTGTTCCAGCTTCAACTTCCAGATTACAGTTTGAGGTCGTCTAGATTAGCAGTCTTTGTTTGACACAAAATCCCATATCATAGGGATTTGTGGAAGTGTTTCTGAGCCCATGCATTAATATTCATAACAGAATCAGACCATTTTTAAACACAGTGCTGCTTGAGGGCTTGAAGATCAGCGGCATTAAATACTGAATTTTGGTGTTGTTATTTGCTCACAGATTCTTGAAATCTTTTATATTAAAAACTGTAGTTGACAGGCTATTCAATTTCGTGTTGAGCAACATTATTTTGAACTTAATTTTCACGGTTCATCTCTGAGAGATTTAACCTTTCTAAAGCGCTCTTTTTATACCCAGACCCGTTGCTAATTAATCTAATTAGTTGCAAAATGCTCCACCAGCTGTTTTTTTATTTGTACCACTCTTAATGTTTCACTATAAAAGGTTACAGAGGTGTATTATGAGGTCATTCTGACATCAGTTTTTCTCTAAAGTTGGAGACTCATCTGACGTCTTGGTGACATCTGATGATTATTTTCCATGTCTGTTTATGTGATGTTTTAGAGATTATATCAAAGAAAGAACTTGTTCTCAGTGTTTGTTGCACTCCGCCAGTCCTGTCCCTGGTCTCAGATCTTGTTTGTAGTTCTTATGGACAGGATCTCCAGGCACAGTTGTGAAGAGGAGGGTGTCTGGTTTGGGAACCACAGAGTCTTGTCTCTGCTGTATGCAGATGGTGTGGTTCTGTTGGTGTCTTTGGGCCAAGACCTTCAGTGTGCACTGGGGCAGTTTGCAGCCAAGTGTGTTTACTTAGCCTATCAGCAACTCCAGAGCAAACCAAATTTAGTAGTGTCAGGTGCTGATGTCCATTTAACTCTTTTTCACAAGCCTTCTTATTAAACTATAAAATCCTTGTTTTAATTTACAAAACAAACAAATGTGTTTTAAACACCTCACCACAGGCTGCAAGTCTGAGTTGCTCTAACTGAACACAGCTAACAGCAGAATGAAGCAGCTTCTTTCTTTTGACTTGAAGCCACCGTGACTCTTAAACAGGGGTTTATTTCATTATATTTATTTAGACTTGAACAAATGTTGCAGTGGAGGTTTAGCTGCCCACCAAGTTAACAGCTGATATGTTATGTTATGTTTACCTAGGGCTGCGCGGTATATGCGGTAGACGGTAGAAACGGTATGAAGTTGGCCTACGGTAGAGATTTTTCCTCTAACGTCATATCGTCGGTTACGTTATCGCACCTGTAGCCCGCTGCGAGTGCAGAGACAACTGAGCAGGAGTTCGAAATATAATGAGGAAATTATAGTGTTTAAAACACGTATAGAGAGAATAAATCCTCAAAATCCCCCCTCCTGATGTAGAAAAGTTACGTCGGGATCCCCCCCGCTGCACGTCGCACAGATCAAAGCTTTAACAACCGTAGTTTTTTACACCCAAGTTGTCGGAGAAATACTTGCTTTTTATGTTTTGTTACCCACAGAGCTGATAAAAAAGATGTACACAACGTTCGTTCAGTCATAAATCCATCTTACGGATGTAAAGTTGGCTTCTGATAATGAAGATGATGATGATGATGAAGATGAGTGCGCTGTAGAGCAGCGGGTCAGTTCAACATGCAGAAGCTCATATGACAGGCAGATATTAAAGCAAGAATGCCTAGTTTAATTATGATTACAGTTTTCTGCAAAAAAATTAATGCTCTAAATATTACATTATCTTTACTTTTTATGAAAGTTTTATACCGTGATATATACCGTTACCGTGATAGATTCAATTTATACCGTGATATGAATTTGAGGTCATACCGCCCAGCCCTAGTTTGTATATAATGTTTTATGGTTTATAACTAGGAAACTTCTTCAGGGCTCTTTATCACTTTTGTCCAGATTGGCCACCAATTTGGTGGTAAGGTAATCACTGCAGGTGTGTTATTCTACAGATTGGATTGATTACTTCAATAACTAAATTGAAGTCTGTCTGTTTTCTTCTGCTTATCCGGGGTCAGGTCGCGGGGGCAGCAACCTAAGTAGAGCAACCCAGACTTCCCTCTCCCCAGCCACTTGGGCCAGCCAAGAAGCATAGTCCCTCCAGCATGTCCTGGGTCTTCCTCTCGGCCTCCTCCCAGTGGGATGTGCCCGGAACACCTCACCATGGTGGCATCCAGGAGGCATCCTAACCAGATGCCCGAGCCACCTCAACTGGCTCCTCTCGATGTGGAGGAGCAGCGGCTCTACACTGAGTCCCTCCCAGATGACAGAGCTTCTCACCCTATCTCTAAGGGAGAGCCCAGACACCCTGCAGATGAAACTCATTTCAGCCGCTTGTATCCACGATTTTGTTCTTTTGGTCACTATCCAAAGCTCGTGACTATAGATGAGGGTAGGAACATAGACTGACCAGTAAACCAAGAGCTTCGCATTTTGGTTCAACTCTCGCTTCACCACAACGGATTGGTACAGTGCCTGCATCACTGCAGACGCAGCACCAATCCGCCTGTCTATCTCCCGCGCCATTCTTCCCTCATTTGTGAACAAGACCCCAAGATACTTAAACATCTACACTTGGGGCAAGACATCTTCCTCGACCTGGAGGCGACACGCCACCCTTTTCCGGCTCAAGACAATTGGTCTCAGATTTAGAGGCACTGATCCTCATCCCGGCCACTTCACACTCGGCTTCAAGCTGCTCCAGTAAGAGCTGGAGATGACAATTTGATGAAGCCAATAAGACCACATCATTCGCAAAAAGCAGAGATGTGATCCTAAGGTCACCAAAACGGATCCCCTCAACACCTTGGATGCGCCTAGAAATTCTGTCCTTAAAAGCTATGAACAGAATCAGTGACAAAGGGCAACCTTGGCATAGTCCAGTGCTTCTCAATTCCGGTCCTCGTGACCCACTATCCTGCATGTTTTAGTTGTTTCCCTGCTTTGCAGCAT
>JARVGW010000278.1:1704523-1716652 GCA_031762495.1 Anablepsoides rubrolineatus | reverse complement strand
TCGTTATAAGTTACAAATCTTAACACATAGACTAAACAAGGATGTGAAAAAAACAATGCGAGTTGCTTTTCAGCTTATATGCAGATGACAACGTTGTTTGTTTATTTAGCAGCTGTAGAGCTTGGGTGCTTAAAAATGCTGCAGGAATTACTCAAAATACTCAAACATGCATGAATGAGGCAAAGTAAGACTCTGGGCATGTTTTTGTTGAGAAAATAACATTAAAACATGGTATAAAGCTCCAAAAAGTTGATTTTACATGATATAGCCCCTTTAAATGGTATTGCGGTTGTACTATCAGCCTTGTGCACATCAGAACCACAGCACGCAGGTCTTCCGTGTTTTTGTCTGGGTCTGTGCGCTTAGTCCCGCCCCCGTCCTTTCTGTCAAATGGGAGCAATGATCGTCACCCTCGTGGCTTTGTTTACAAGTTATAGTTTGTTTGCAAAAAAGCACAATGTGGATGCAAACCGCACCAATCGAATTAAATAAAGTCCACTTTTGGTCCGGACCAAACAAGCGGACCAAAGGACTTTCCTGCTGTGAATTCTCAGCACAACTCCTCTCACAACAGCTGAACCTGAGAGGTGCTTCTCAACACTGAAGACAATCAAGAATTTCCTCAGGAACACAACATCCCATCTCAATGCACTGACCATGATCTCTGTAGAGAAGAATCTTGTTAAAAAATCCCAGATTTTAAGCAGTCTCATTGAGAAATTAGCTTAATTAGCAAAATTTATGTACAAAAAGAAAAAACCACTACATGACATTGTAATGGCATTTTTATTGATGTAATTGTTTTCAATTGTTTAATAAATACACTGGCGTGATACATTTTAGTACATGTTTGCTGGCTTTTTGAGATATGTCTATTTTGGAGCTGCAGCCCACTCGGAGAAAAATACACCAGCCGCCACTGCTGACAAGTCTAATGATTCATTTTTAGACAGAGTGTATGTACA
This sequence comes from Anablepsoides rubrolineatus, assembly GCA_031762495.1. Classification (NCBI taxonomy): domain Eukaryota; kingdom Metazoa; phylum Chordata; class Actinopteri; order Cyprinodontiformes; family Rivulidae; genus Anablepsoides; species Anablepsoides rubrolineatus. The sequence continues at coordinate 1,715,687 of JARVGW010000278.1, read as the reverse complement.
TGGAGTTGTTACTAATTGACCCCTGAATTGTTCTCAGTTGGAGTTATAATGCCACAATGAAGATAACACAGAGGTTAGAGCGAATAGCACAAAGGCTGAACTTGATACAGTTATATATTTACCGTTATTTAACCAGGCAAGTACCATTGAGATCGCAGATCTTTTTTTCACACAATAGGTTGTAAGTTGTAATAGGTACAATAGGTTGCCTGAAGGCAACCTATTGTACATGTTTTTTTGGGGGTGGGGGAAACCGGAGTACCCAGAGAAAACCCACGCAAGCATGAGGAGAACATCCAAACTTCACACAGAAATACCCCAGGTCCGAACCGGGGATCGAACCCAGGATCTTCTTGCTGTGAGGCATCAGTGCTAACCACTGAGCTGTTGTGCTGCCAGTTAAAGTACATTGCTGTGACTGCTGCTTATTTATTATTCTCAGCATTCCACCTCTATGGAGTTGCAGATTTTTAGACAAAGTTTACTCTTCCTGAAGATGAAGCATGAATTAGTTGTTGATACTGAACGTTATTCAGTATAGCATTGGTCAGAGTAAAAGTGTAAAAAAAAGTACAACACGTGAAAGTGCTGAAATAACTTAAGCTAACAAATGTTGTGCTAGCTTAAATGCTAACATACTACGTCAGATGCATATAAACACTTCTGCTGACTCAAAAACTAGTCTTGGAAATATTTGGTGTAAAGTACACTTTAGTTTAATACATGACACATGAAATAAAACAACAAAGTTACAGGCTGTGTTTTGCCACAGGAGAGGGCTTGACGATCAACTCAAAACAGCAGCATCGCTAAACAGGAAGTCCTACTGCCATGACTTCCACTTTTTAAAAACAAACCCCTGAATGAAGTTTGTGGAGGTTGCACATCCGAAACCACCATGGCAAAATTAAAAGTAGGCAGATTTCTATAAGATCTACTCCATTTATGGCCACTTAAGGTCTAATTCGTCGCCTAAAAAAATCTCAAAACTTCTTTTGTGGCGCCACACTTTTTGGGGCCAGAGAAGGTATTACAAAAAAAAGAAAAATCCACCAGCTGCCACTGCTTAAAGATATTTTCAAAAATTTCTAAGTTATGAAGTTTCAGAGCTGACAGGCTCTTCTCCCTACATGCTCTTTCTGCCGCACATATGTAATATATGTAATACATATGTCTTCCTTACTCACATTGGAAATCTATGTTGAGAATTTTGTCTTTATTCTTGGCCATGTTTAAGACCATGTTTGAATAAAAAGATGGTGCCATAAAAATGACAATGGAAGTGTGATTTAACAAATAAGTTTCTACAAGAGGTCTAATAGTGACATTATTATGAAAGTACTTTTTGTAAATTCATTCATTTATTGATAAACTGGATCTGAATATGTTTCTGGTGTGAAAATACACTGAACAAACATACAATAAAATATAAACAATAAACCAATAAACAATAGCAACAGTTGAAAAAAAATATATAAAATTAAATACTGGACAGTTTCCATAACTCTAATGGCCATGGAGCCAGGCAGCCCAATTCCCTAGAAAGCCTCAATCTTACAAAGCAAAACAATTGGCAAGAAGGATGTCAATCTCTGTCTTGGTTCCTTCCCTTATGTTTCTAGTGTCCCTCCCCACCCCTACACACACACCCACACTTACACACACATTGGGAGTGATGGCAGAGGACCAACAGTCTGTGCCAGTGGGCGGAGTGGGACTACCTGGCACGCTGGGACCAGCCTCAAGAGTTAAAACTCGCTGAACTACAGTTGATACCAACCTAACCATTGCCAAGGCTAAAGAGAGTGGCCACAGGAAACATGCTTCAAGACTCAGACTGCAGATACACAGAAATGCATATGTTCTCCAACAATATACGCACACACATCTGCCTGGGCCCATGCCATGTGTCACAGCTGTGCCAGTACTGCCACCCCCACCCCACCCTCTTCACCCATCCATCTCAGACTTGCACCTCTCGCGTGGTCCTCATTTCTCCCCCCTTGTCTCCCACCTCCTTCTCTGCTCCTCCCTGCCGGTAGCCTTTGTGGGCTAATTAGCGGTGAAATTGGTGAATTGCAGGCTCAGGCACACACATACATACACATTCACCCACACTTACACCCCCACATTCACCTCCTCTTCCCCAATCATATACAAACACACATACAATTGGTGAATTGCAGGCTCAGGCACAGCAGTGCAGATACTTCAGCATAGCCAAGCGCCACTTCAGCCCCTGAAAAGCCTCTGAAATGGGACATGTAACACAAAGACAGGAGTGGAGAGGAGAGAAAAGGAAATTGTGGAGGAGAAGGCGAGAAGGAGTGAGAGTGGAGTCGGAGGGATACATTTGTTTTTGCTCATCACACTTAAACATGTTGGCGCTATACAAAATATGCAGCAAATTAAATTACAGTCTTTTTTCTCTCATCAACTTACGGTCCACACATCTTTGATGGAGAGCTACCTGACACTCACCTGTGTGCCATCAGCTCATGTTGAGGAGTTGGTGAATACCTCTTTTACGCTCTTCTCCCCATAGAGTGAGCTTCCAGTCTATAATGGTTTCTGTGATGGACGACATTCATTCCATCATCCCTTCATCCTCCACACACCCCATAAATTACCTCTCATATTAACAGGCCGTATTAAAACCCTGCAATGTGTTAGGGTTCTTATTTAAAATTAATAAGTGGTAATTATGGAGGGAAGGAATCTAATGAAGAACACAGGAGGCTGAAAAAGGAGGAAAAGTAGAAAAAACGGGAGACTAAACTAAAAAGAGTGGTGTGACTAGACTGAAAAACATCTGCTTTTGTGAAAAATACCTGAACCACTTTTTACATGTGCTCTAAAAGAATCAAGAAAATGGAACAAAAGTAATCTTAAATGGTGTTAGACCCGCAGATGCTTTGATTGACTGCCAGATACTTCAGTCACAGATACAGCATGGCTCCCCAGCTGAGCATGTAATAAGAAATGTGAATGGATGACAGGTGGACAGTTACATTGTTGTATTTGCCTGACGCTTGCTACAGGCACCAAAGGAGAGGACGACAAACAAATTACCCACAAATAACTACACATTCTTTATCCAGAACAGTCAGCTTGGAGGATACTTCATCTACAATAAAACATCTTTTCCTGATGTCTATTGGTGAAAGAACAACAAGCTGAGCACTTGATTTTGATTATTTTGGTTCTGTCATGATTCTTATGTTATGGTTATTTTTGTTAGCAATTTTCAGATTGTTTTTCATTGTTTGGTTTTGTCTTATTTTCTCATTTCCTGTTTTCAGTTTCCTGTGCCATGTTTACCTCAGTCAGCTTCTTAGTGTTTTTCCTGCCTGACACACTCACCTGTCCATAATCAGTAATCACCCATGTGCTTCCACTCCCCAATTATCCTCTGTAGTATTTAACCAGTGTCTTGTTGTCTTTTCCCCATTGGATCATTGCCTTTCATGCCTCATGTTATTTGTTATCTTCAGTGTTTTGCTGCAATGTCAGCCCTTTTCTTTTGTCATTCATTAAATCTGTTTTGTTTAGATTCAAGTCCTCGTGTCTGCCTGCATTTTGGGTTCCACACAACAAATCCTGACAGAATGATCCAAACACCAACAGAAGCCAGCAGGAAGATCTCTACCTTTTGCTCAATACTTGCTCCACCATCCTCCAAAGTAAAACTCGACCCAGCCAACATTACGAGACTGCTGAAGATGCTACAGCAGGGGCAGAGTGAGCTGGCCAAGTTGTCTGCACTCTTCTCGACTTACCCTGCTCCAACCCTGAAACCTTCACATGCTGCTGCAGCAGCAGCTCCAGTCTCTGGTTCCACGTCCACTGCTGCAGCTCCAGTCTTGAGTTTCATGTCTGCTGCAGCAACTCCAGTATATGGTTCCACGCCCGCTGCAGGGTTTTTATGTTCACGTTTTCCAGAGAGGATCCCCAACACCTCCCATCCACGCTCTCCAATGTCGCCTCCAAGGGGGTTCTGGACACCCCTCTCTCCTGTGCCATCTCCCGGGTCTGTTTTTCCCGAGACCTGTTTCAGCGTCCTTATCAGGGGGGAAGCTGCAGCCTCCAAGCTCTCCATGCCTGCTGCAGCCCGGTTTGAGCTCTCCACGCCTGCTGCGGCCCCGTTTGAGCTCTCCATGCCTGCTGCGGCCTTGTTTGAGCTCTCCATGCCTGCTGCAGCCCCGTTTGAACTCTCCACACCTGCTGCAGCATTTTCATCCCCTCCGCCTGGTCAACCATCTCTGACACCATCAGTTCCTCAGTTCCAGAGTCCACACCTGCCCCAGAGGTCTCCTTGTTTCTGGTCGGACTAATCCAGAGCCACAGCTCTGCCTCCTCCCTTGGCTCCATGCCTGCTGCGGCCCCTTCAGGGTCATCAGCCTCAGTCTCTCCAGGTAAAGTCAGAGTCAAGATCAACTGCTCCAGTTCTCGAGCCTACTTGTGCTTCAGAGGCCTTCATGATTCTGGCCTAGCAAGCCAAGGACAGTCCTCCCAAGCTCCTGTCTCGCTTTGGCCAGACCCCGGGCCACCCTCCAGAGAAACTGCTTTGCCTCAGTCAGGCCCCGGGCCATCTACCTGAACATGCGTTCCATGTGTAGAGACTTTTGGGCATATTAAAATATGATAAATTATGAATTTATAAAAATTCATATGAATTACCTTAGAGCACCACTCTCTTATTTTGTTAATGTTTAGAACACAGGAAAGAGAAGAAAACCTGTAGCTTTATCACAATATCAGTCTCAAAATACTTATTACCCAAAATATATTTAGGAGCTCTTGTCTTAGACGAGTCAATAAAACTTTATCAACACTCAAACAGATGTTCACCACATATCCTTTATTTACAGATTAAAATATATTTACAAACTATGGCAGATATGAAATAATGGCATAATGAAAAAGGTAAATGCAGCAATGGTTTGAGCAATGATAAACAAACCAACAAATAAACAAACAAACACAAAAAGGGAGTTTTGAGGCGGGAATGATAGTTTTAGGAGGTTTCCTAAGGATGGGAACTTAAACTAATGGCTTAGTTAAATTTAAATAGGTTGAGAGAAACTCTGTAAAGTTTAGATTTTATCAAGACTCATACAAAAAAGTAGATCAACTTAACCTGAGCATCTGAGCACCTGCTTAATTTGTCACCAGCAAAAAGGCTTATTTTTCTACCGATGTTTTCTGCTGAAAATGGTACCAGAGTGGAATCAGCTGTAAGATAGAGAGGTGTTATGGAGGTGTTCGGTCCCCAGCGACGCTCTGTTGTTTAGGCTGGTGGCTGCCAGACAACCGGGGGTGTCTGTGGCCAGACTGGTCCATCAGTCAGAGATCGGGTCGGTTGGTGCAGAGAGAAGGCCTCGCCTTCGTTCAGGATGCCTCAGTGGTGGTGGTAGTTGATCCAGACTTCGTAGAGAGACGGGTTAAAATGACGCATGGAGTTAACATTAACGGTACTTGGCTGTTAGTTTCTTAACAAAATTACATTAAAGCGATGATGCAGAGAGTGTCCAGCCTGGCTGGATAAACAGGAGGTCTCTGTGTCCTGCAGCCATGGGATGGCTGTCACAGGACCAAGGCGGGTTTAAGGAGCCATAAACTTGCTTACACCTCCGGTGAGCTGAGCTGAGAGCTCAACTCAGATGGCAAAACAACACACTCTGAAAGTGGGACAACAAACTCTACTACTCTGCAAAAATCTGAGAGATTGGGACTGCGCGCTAACTTTTGAAGGCTCTGGTTGGGCGGAGTTAGTTGTGGGTTTGTCCAATTAGATTTTTACATGTCATACCAGGGTGCCAATCTTAAAAGGGTTTTAACGAATCAAATTTTTGGAAGGAGATCTTCTACACCGAGACAAAAAAAGGGGAGTGTCTAGTTCACATTACTTTGCATCTTATTACAAAGGAGGGGAGAGGTTTAAGTTAACATCGAGAGTTGCCTCAGAGTAATAGAACAAAGAATTTAATCTTTTTAATCTTTAACTTTGATAGAAATAAGTTCTGTAAGACAAGGTTAACATAGTTTAGATGTTTAACTTAATTTTAACCAGAGAATAATAAACAATTATCCTAAAAAAATTGTTACACATTTAATTATTAAAATCAACATTTTCAAGTATATAGAACAATTAAAACATTACTTAGGTAATGAAAACAATGGGAACCATGGAACCATGGAAAAACAAATTCTTCATCAGGATGTCATTCACCTGTAAGAAGTTAAACACAATACACAAAACAGTCTTTCAAAACTCAGTGTATGATTAATTAATTAAAATGGAGAAACTTAATGGATCCCAGACAGGCCCTTGGTCCTTCTGTAAGACAACAGGTTAAATCACCTTTGTTTGCAGATTTACAAACATTTATTTGTACAGACAAAGTTTATTTTCTTTTCTTTCTTTTTTCATATTTAATGAAAGTTTCTTAAAAACTCAGTCAAGCTGTTGAGTCTTTTCTCTGTTGAGGACAAAGGAATTTTTATGGTACCTTTGAGGAGATGCAACCGTCTCTTGAGCACAACCAGATCTTGTAGGGGGTGGAAAAACAACAGTCTTAGGAACACCTCTTGAGGGAGTGTTGGTATCTCAGAATGGGAATTGATCAGAAAGTGACAGTTTTATAGTTCGATCGGAGTCAAGGGTTGAGAGTTGAGACAACAAGGTTTTTGTCGGGCTTTGTCGTACCAGTCTCTGGAGATACCGATAAGGACCAGATATGTTCTGTGGGGGTTCTGAAAAGAAGGTAGGTTGAGGGCCATAAACAAAGTCCTTAGCAGCATTGTCAGAGCATTCTGTGAAAGTCAAGAATTCACTAAGCTTCATCTTTTAGTGAATTTTAATGCAGAAATGTTGTAGAATGATAAAAATAAAATCTGGATGCAGATAGTCCCTACATATCCCCCCTGATTACAAGTCATCACCTGTCAAGAGATGATGGGTTCCACATGGGTCTACCTGCAGCTTGGCATCAACAGTCATCGATGTTTTTCCACCTGTGTGTCAAGGAGTAATTCCAACAGGAAGGGGAAGAAAAAATATTGTTCCTGGAAGCGAGCTTCAAAACAAAACACATAGTCAGTAATCCACAAACAGGTCAAGGGTAATTCCATACGAAACCAGAGGGGTCCTCTGGAAGGCAGGGTTGCAGTTGACCGCTGGAGGGCAGCTGGAAGCTGACCTCTGGAGCGATGATGAGCTGGATCACTGGATGGTGAGGTAGGGTAAACCATTTGCATAGTGACTCCAGGTGCTCAGTAACTAAGCCTGTATTTATATATAAAGCTTATCGATTGTCTAATAAACAAAACAAAGCCAACCTAAAGTTTGAAACATGCATGCAGAAAGTCGATTGACTAAACAAAAGAAGTGACTTGATAAATGATAAGTAAATCAGTAAATGATAAGCTAATGGGTAATAAACTAACAGTGATTGTTCTAACATCACTGGATCTTTATTCATTCTAGTGAACTAGAAAAATGAAAAGGGGCACATGCAAAAAGGTTTTAGCTTAATAAAAGGGAAAAACAATAATGAAAGAATGAAATGGGAAGATTGGAGCTATGGGTCTTTATAAGCACCAATATTTCAGGGACATTTGAGATGTTTGTTCTGCTCAACCATGTTTAATTTAGTCTGGAGAAGACTATTATTATCAAACCTTAACACATTGTTCAACTGAGTGTGAGCACAACGACTTAACAATACAAACTTCAACTCTAAGTAGTTCATACCCACTAGTCGGTTGGAGTTAGCGATTGCTAGCAGTTTGCTGTAGCTCAATCTGGTGGTCAAGAAAGTTGATTTTAAGGTTAAAGGTTTTGTTGATGTTATTAGGGTTAAAGGTCTATGCCTTTACTTACTAAATTCACTTTTATTAGTTTGCCAATATCTTTAATCTAAACTAGTGTAATAGTTAGGTTTGTCAACCTTGATGTTATTTATCTGAAGACTCTTTAATGCTGATGTTTTCAGTTGAGTCTCATTGGAGTTTTTCCATTTTGTTTGGACTCATTAAAATGTTTCTTCATTCTGGTCTCTGTTAGTCCTGATTTGGTACATAAATGGGTCAGTTTGTCCATTCTCAGGTGTAGTCTAGTCCTACTTTGTAGTCTCGTTCGAGTTTGTGAAAGTCTAGTGGGCAAGCGTTCCTGTGGTGGAGATTCTCTGCCCTGCTGGGGTGTAAGAACTGGGTACCAAGCCTTGTCTCCCTCTGAAGCTTTTCATGAGAAGAGTTTTAGTCATGGTATCTCTTAGGTTCTAAAGTTGTCATGTCACCATGTTCTGGTATGAACATGTTTCGCAGGTGTTTCTCTGACTTGTTCAGGTGCTGGTGGTCTGTGTAGGCTCTACCTACATTTGCTTCACCAGATTGTTGAGAGATGTTCACTCTGTCTTGTGAGGAGACTCTCTGGGGTGGTCCTTGGCAACAGGTTGCACACCCTTTAATGAAGTTATTTACATCTTTCCTCATGTTTGGCCAAAATGAAGTTTGTTTTAATGCTGTAAGCGTAGCTTTGGCACTTTTATGACCTGAAGATGAAGGGCTGTGGGCATTTGTTATCATCATCCCCCTGTGGTCCAGTGGCAACACAAACACAGGTGAAGCTGTTGGCTCTGGAGCAAAACACAAAATGCCATTAATCATCTTCAGGGAACAAATGACTTTGAAAAGAGCGTGGAGCTCAGGATAAATGACAAAGTCTTCTGGAGAAGGCATGTTTACAGTTGGATCAGCTGGGTAGCAAACCACCTTGTTAATGGCTGAATCCTGGGACTGGAGTTTAATCAGATCTGTATCTGAAAATATAGGCACGACTGGGATGATGTCATCAGTCGGCTGTGATGTAGAAGGTGCACTGGCTTCAGCATGTAAACATGTGGACACACACATGTCAGGGGTGGGAGGGGCAGGGATGTAGTCAGACAGCCAGGAGGGGTCGCAGGATCACGAGGTACCACTAGGGGCGCCAGCCTCAACTAGCTTATCTGTGAGCCTGCCTGTACAGTGAGTCACTGCAGCATCACTCACCTGTGGGACCTTCACCTCAGGACCCTTCAGTGCTTGTGTCAGGCGGTGGTCACTGGTGATTGGTGGACTCAGTGACCTTAGGAAGGTGTCATGTTGAGTCAGAGTCAGTTCCAGCTGCTGTGTGGACGACACTGGCTCAGGGTGGGGTGGGGTCACAGGTGGGGAGCTGGTTGCTTTAACAGGAGTGTCAAGTGCAAAGCACTGTGTGTTCACTCTTGAAGGAGAGGTGATAGGCAGTGGTTGGCTCACCTGTGCCCAGACTTTGAGATTTTTAAAATCGATTAAAGGCTGAAAGCAATATAAAAGGTCTTGGCCAACAAGGAGAGGGATGGACTCTAAAGAGGACACATATATAGGGTAGATCAGTGTCATAGGGCCGATTTTAAGCTGCACTGAGGACACTGCGGACAGCAGGGTGTCATCAGGAGCATAAGGCCTAATGTAAAGGGAACAGGGCTGTAAAGTCAGGTGTCTGTTAGCACGGTGTGCTCTTGAGCACAGCTTCTCAAACAGCGTGGCTGACATGACTGAGATGTCTGCAGCTGTGTCTAGAAGTGCATCGTGTGTCAGAACCTGTTCCAGTGTGAGTGACAAATAAAACCTAGGTGAAAATATTGTTTCAGTCAGGTTACACAGAAATTTGTGGACTGGAGGTTGTGTAGGTATCCTGGAGCTGTCTTCCTGATAGGAAGAGTTGTCAGGATCCTTTTGGACACTCTGTGTGTCTGAGTAGTCAGTCCTTTGTTCTGGATTTGGTGCAGTCGAATCAGAAAATGTTGAAGCTACATAAAGTGAGTTGCTATAAGCGTTAGCATCTTGTGACTCTGGTTTCTGGTGCAAAATCTAAAATGGAGAGAAGATCAGATGTTTGATTTTTCTTTTTCTTTTTTTGAACAACCAGTTCAAACAGTGGTGCGGGAGTGCGCATGCGTGAACAGGAGGCCCAGTTCTTCATGGGACACAAAATTCAACAAGACACGGCAGAGTTGTTCAAACTCGTATCACCGCAGAGAAAGTTATTACTTTCATAAAACTCAGGTCAACATCACGGGCACGTGCGCACAAATGGACCAGTTTGGCTCGATTTATTGGACAACAGATGATCACAGAGTTACAGCACAAACGGAGTCTTTAAACTCACTTGGGATCCGCACTTTGTGTCACCTTTGTTCATTCACAAGCACTTATTTCAACAACAACAACGTGGGCTGATACCTCATGGGTCAAGTCAAACGAACAGCTTTCGGACTGTCGTAAACAAAGTGATACACGGTTCTCAAACAGTATATCAGAAACTATTCACTTATTCAGTACCACAGCGGGTAGCCTACTCAGTGAAAATATAACCTCCTACCTTGGGTCATTTTTTAAACAACTCCCAGGTGTTTATATCTTGGTTAGCTATGCCAATATATAGACACGGAGGGCCAGGTTCTCAGATTTAATCCGGAATCCGCAGATTAAACCATGAACTCTGGAGGAATAAACACTCTAAGTCTGGGAAACGCAGAAATAAAGACAGTTAATTCCTTCAGCCGTCAATTTTTCATTCATGCATGCAGGTATCAAAGGGGAATTACACCTTGGCTGTAATCTTCAGAACTTGTTCGAACAACAACAGAGAGAACTCGCATGGCACGTCTCACAGACAATAACAGAGAGGATGCTCGTGCGTCTCTCACACAAACAACAAAAGAGAGAATGCGCATGGCGCATCGCTCACATGAACAAGAACAGAGAGGACGCTCATGCGTCTCTCACACACAAACAACGGTTATCTAACAGACAACAAACACAAGTCACCTTTTCAATCATTTCTAGAAAGTTAATTCAAAAGAAACGCGTCTCGGCAGACCAAAACGCAGCAGCGGATATGACCAGCAATGATTACGGTTGTTTCCGGGACGACTTTTCACAACAAGAGATTTTTGTTATGCTCACACAGAGATGAAATTATGTTTCAAGCGTCTTTGTATTGTGTCTCAATAAAAGAATTAATGGCTTCTAAGCCTCACGCGAAGGGCATCAATATATGTAGGGACTTTTGGGCATATTAAAATATGATAAATTATGAATTTATAAAAATTCATATGAATTACCTCGGAGCACC
>JARVGW010000278.1:1641451-1653834 GCA_031762495.1 Anablepsoides rubrolineatus | reverse complement strand
TCAAGATATAAGAACTCGTTTTTCCCAAGTGCCATCAGACTTTTAAACAGCTGAATGTGACAATCTTATGACTACTACTATTGCACATGTGCACATTTCACCCTGTGTCTGAGGCAATTTGGTGATTTCACCAGCTGCCTCTCTGATTGGCTGTCAACGCTCATGAGACTCACCTGGGGATAATCGGCTCATCTGCCAGCTGGCTTTATAAGGCTGCCTCGACGATCAGATCATCGCTGAAGCATCACACTGTTTGATTAAGAAGTGTATCTGAGTCCCTGAACCTCCACGGCTACCAGAAGAGCTAGAGCCTACTCACCCGTCTGTCCATGCGCTGCCAGCTTTGCCTCCAACTCACCTGTAAATACTCACCTGTGCACATCCTCACCTGTAAATACTCACCACTTGGATCCTGGACGTACTCCTCCGTGCTCAACTTCTGTGTCTCCACCTGTAAGCATCAACCCCACCTGTCTATATACAAGGATTTCTGTACCTCTGTTCCGTTACTCACCATCAACCCTCCTCTGCTTCCAGGCCCTGATCCAGTCAGTTCCTGTAAATAAATACACTTACTTTTTACAACTTGCCTCAGGTCTGTTTGTCTCTGGTTTTGCTCACGTCGACCTCAGTTCATATTTCATGATAGTGTCCTGTTGCACATCTGCACAATTACACTTTAAACACTGATTGTACTGTTCCCTTTCTTGATGTTATTGTTGTTCTGTTCCCTTCTGATGTTATTATCTCTAGTTTGGTGTCTTTCTTTTTGTTCGAAGTGTGGTCTTTTTATCCTTTATCCCTTAGTATATTGTTAGTGTCCTTTAAGTGCTTATTATTTTAGTGTGGTTGTCTCCTGGCATTCAGAGTGGTTGGCAAAGTATGAGTTTCATTGCTCAGGTAAACATGTTTTCATCTATATATATGACAATAAACACTTCGAATCTTTGAAAGTGCATACAATACTCAGATACACGCCCCCCTAAACTCAACTTACTTCTCTGGCTAATAAATGTGCTCTATGCAGAGTTTTTTTTAATATAAAAAACACCATAGTGTGTCACATTGTTGATATAATATGATGTTGTTGTTTTTTTCACCTCATCTTTCCTTGTGTGGTTTTTTTGTTTTTCTTTTAAGGGTTGCACCTCCTCATGATGTCTTCATGAAGATGATCTTCTGTGCAGGGGTCTGTGGCTGCATGACCCAGGGCACCTGTTCTCCTATGTTTATGTTCTGTCTTTTTCTGAATGGATGTTCTGAACTGTAATTTCATTGTGCTCTGTACGATGACAATAAAGGTTTATCTTATCTTATCTTATCTTATCACTTATAAGTGAATGGAGCCCAATGGAAATGTTATATTCTTGGCAATAGGGAAAATGGTTTTCAAACCTGTTGGTTTATCCATTACCCACCAGCTGTTGATTGCTGGAAGAAAATATATGCTTTTGAATAAACTAAAATGAATTTAATTGAATTGAAGTTTCTATGTTCAATTACACCATCAGATTTATAGTTGCAGTAATAAAAACAACTTTTCACAGAACTATCTATAATGAGTGAGTTGAAGGGGCTTGTTATTTTCTGTGACAGAGTCAACTCTTGATCAACTTTTGTATAAATCCTCTAAATTAGAGCTGCTGATGTTTTCATGTCAGTGATGATAAGTACGCAGAAATATGTATAAAAACACCCACACATCAGATTAGCGCAAAGTTCCACAAAGCACAAAAAAAAACTTAGATGACAAAATGTTTTTCTGTCAGGTGAAAAGAGATCAGCGTGGGCTGTTGGGGTGGGGAAGATGGGATTATAGGAAAAAGGAAGGTGTTATTGAGAGCACTGGAATCACTTGATTAATCAAGAAAGGAGAGGTAGAACTCTCTCCTGCCGATGTCTAATCAAAGTTAGAGCAGCTCTGGGTGCTGCACAGCAACCAAATCCTCTTGTTGCTCCACCAGGAGCATGAAAGCCACAAGGGGAGTCTCTTTTTGTCCATACAAAGACAACCCTAACATGCTTTCAATTGGACAAGGAATGGGAGGGCTGTTTTGGGGGACTGAAAAACAGCCAACAAGAGGTGCGAATAAGATGCCCATTCATCTCCTGAGCTTTACACTAATTCCCTGACCTTCTCTTTTTCTTTTCTACGTCTGCTCCTTCACAAAACAACAAACAGCGAGAGGGAGTGAAAACACTAGGATCTGGGAGACTTAGAGTAGACGTGTAATCCCCACCACTTCTGACCCACCATCAGTGTGTAAGTCCCTGATCTCCCCATTGAGGGGCTGGGATGTGTGACTAAAGGACGGGTGACCCTTCTGCATACACATTTGCACTCATCCACACAGCCTATTGCCCTCCTAGCAGCCCCTTACACACACACACACACACACCCACAGACACACACACACACACACTTCAAGCTTTTTAAAAAGCCGAGCTAAGGAATTTAGGCTTTGGAACACTTCTGTGGCTGTGAAAGGAAGGAGTCTGTGAGGAGTCTATAAGTAGGGTCAGGCCTGGGTATTTTTCTTTTTCCCACCATTTAATTCGTCTTTAGAGGCCATCTCGTTAACACGATCTTCCCTAGCTTTTTTCTTACCAAAAAACACCTCTCCCTCCCATCTCAATCTTGCCCAACTTCAAAGGTCCCCACCAGCCAAGAAATGAAAGTCACCTCTCTCTTTCATTCAGCTACTCCTCTTCTCTTGCAGTGTGCACCCACCCCACCCCACACACACATCCCAAAGCGGCCACCGAGAAATCATCTCACTTTCTGCCACTGCTTTGCATTTGAAAAAAGGAGTAATTAGCTAGAGGCTTTGAGGAAAGGGAGAGGGGCTGAGAGAAGAAAAAGAGAGGATGAAGATGTATCTTCACACACACATACACACACACACAGCTGTGTGCAGCTATCTATATGGGGACAAAAATGTGCCCCCCCCCCCACACACACACACATACACATACACACACACACACATACACACACCACACACACACAAAGATTTTCTGTTTGCTATCAGACTTTGAGGACATCTACTTTCAGGATGGATAGGGGTTGTTAAATATGACAAAGATTGCAGATATTTAGACAATGCTTACATTGGAATAATATGAAAGTGTTATAGTTGTTCCAATGTTGAATGCAAACTTTACTTTTGCACTCTGCAACACTGTCATTGCAATCCTTGTTTAGACAAGATCCCCCAAATTTTTTTGAATCCACTAAAATTTCCATGCCAGATCACTAGCTGGCATGCGCTACCTTTAACTGCTGACTAGAAGGTCCTGTAGGCCCTCCCCAACCATTATTACTGTAATCACATTTTGACAGTGGTGGACCATCAGGGCTTTCTCATGTGGCCTAAACACAATCATAATCACTAGTTTACATCTAAATACATTTTTCATTTGCTTATTGTGACCCCTGCACATGAAGCAGGGGTCATAGTGTTTTTGTACTGTTTATTTATGTATTTATTTTCAGTGATTTTTGTTCAACAATAGCACAGAAACAACTGCACTGATCAACATGAAATTTACAGACTGGTCATTGCAGCCATTCTGCTGAAATTGTATTATCAAAGAGCTATGGGTTAAGCAAAATATTATATGAACCAGTGAACAATTTTTATTGAAACTTTTAAAAAGTAATCACTGAAAGGTTGTCTAAAAGTGAATAACTAGAGAAGTCAGCCTTTTCAATATTACTGCCACAACAAAGCATATTTAGAACAGAAAAAAGGGCTAAAACTCAACCAAATTGAAACAAAAATTTTGGATTGGCGTCCTGATACTAACATTTTTACGAGTACTCTCCGTCGTAAAAAATGCCCACTGGGTTTTTAATATTCTGCTATTAATGTATAATGATCTAATATGGGTTTGAAGTGTCTAAGTATTTTTGTTTTTAAACTAGAGTCGAAGATGCTCAAGGTAGTGACAAAATTAGGTAAATGGACTATATTTATATAGTGCCTTTCTATCCAACCAGGATACTCAAAGCACTTTACACTACAATCTGTGTCCTCATTTACTCATTACCACATCACCCTATTAGGTCTCTACAAAGTTAACTTATACAAATCATCTATGGAGACTAATCACATTCAATACACTGATAGACACAGATCAGAGACATTAGGGGTGAAGTGTCTTGCCCAAGGATACAACAACTGAGACAGTTGGAATGGGGGATTGAACCGGCAACCTACTGGTTCCAGGATGACTTCCCTTACTACTCTGCCACAGCCACCCAGGTGGAATCACCCTTTAGCCATTTCCGAGATTGGAGGCTGCAATTGTAAACCAACTTCAGGTGACTCTGGACCACACTATGTGCCACAGAGCAGACAGTGTCCCCATAAACCCAGGAGCCAGGGAGAAGGAGAAATCACACACAAGGCAGGCCCTGGAGCAGTGTGGTTATCCTAACTGGGCTTTCCTCAAAGCAGACAAAAAACCCAAACAGGACTTCAGACCACCACCAGGTGAAAATGAAAACCCCAAACCCAGACACAGAACAGTGGTCATTCCGAATGTTGCAGAAGTTTCAGAGAAACTGAGACATTTATTCTGTAAACATAACGTCCCCGTGGCTTTCAAACACCAAAACACATTATGGCAAAGACTGATTCACCCCAAAGATCCGATCCCTCGGCACAGAGTAATGTTGTGTATGCTGTTAAGTGCCAGGAAGGCCTGTGACCAGTTGTACATTGAGGAAACAAAACAGCTACTGTTTAAAAGAATGGGCCAACACAGAAGAGCTACATCATCAGGCCAGGACTCTGTAGTTTACACCCATTTTTACTCTCCGTCGTAAAAAATGCCCACTGGGTTTTTAATATTCTGCTATTAATGTATAATGATCTAATATGGGTTTGAAGTGTCTAAGTATTTTTGTTTTTAAACTAGAGTCGAAGATGCTCAAGGTAGTGACAAAATTAGGTAAATGGACTATATTTATATAGTGCCTTTCTATCCAACCAGGATACTCAAAGCACTTTACACTACAATCTGTGTCCTCATTTACTCATTACCACATCACCCTATTAGGTCTCTACAAAGTTAACTTATACAAATCATCTATGGAGACTAATCACATTCAATACACTGATAGACACAGATCAGAGACATTAGGGGTGAAGTGTCTTGCCCAAGGATACAACAACTGAGACAGTTGGAATGGGGGATTGAACCGGCAACCTACTGGTTCCAGGATGACTTCCCTTACTACTCTGCCACAGCCACCCAGGTGGAATCACCCTTTAGCCATTTCCGAGATTGGAGGCTGCAATTGTAAACCAACTTCAGGTGACTCTGGACCACACTATGTGCCACAGAGCAGACAGTGTCCCCATAAACCCAGGAGCCAGGGAGAAGGAGAAATCACACACAAGGCAGGCCCTGGAGCAGTGTGGTTATCCTAACTGGGCTTTCCTCAAAGCAGACAAAAAACCCAAACAGGACTTCAGACCACCACCAGGTGAAAATGAAAACCCCAAACCCAGACACAGAACAGTGGTCATTCCGAATGTTGCAGAAGTTTCAGAGAAACTGAGACATTTATTCTGTAAACATAACGTCCCCGTGGCTTTCAAACACCAAAACACATTATGGCAAAGACTGATTCACCCCAAAGATCCGATCCCTCGGCACAGAGTAATGTTGTGTATGCTGTTAAGTGCCAGGAAGGCCTGTGACCAGTTGTACATTGAGGAAACAAAACAGCTACTGTTTAAAAGAATGGGCCAACACAGAAGAGCTACATCATCAGGCCAGGACTCTGTAGTTTACACCCATCTACAGGCCAGTGGCAGGTAGGTTTCAACAGGATTTTTTAAATGTTACCTGCCCAACGTGAAAGGGTACCTGACTGAAACAAAAATGTTCAAAATTTTATAAGACAAAGACTGTCCACATTAGACTAAAGGCTGATGCTGCTCCAGCCCTGTTTGTTCATCACCCAGAACCAAGGAGGAGGAAAGATCCTGGTGTGAGAAGAACTTTTTTCAGTGAGCTCAACAGGTTACAGTTTTATTCTTCAGGCTGCTTCTTCAGCTTTTAGAATGGACCACAATAAAACATAAGTCCACCATGCAGCAAGACCAGACAAAAGGCTGTGCTTCATGTCCCACATCTGGTTAGAAGTTTTCAGAAGGTCCGGTGCATCTTTCATTGTGCTCCCAAACATCATGGATCCTGAAGAGAGAGAAGCAAGTTTGTTATGAAGCATGCTCCCTTCACGTCATGATGTACAAAAAACAAACAAGACCCCCAACTGCTCCCTGGGTGCTTACATAGCTGCTCCACTTGGGTGTTTTTCACATGTGATGGGTCCGAGCACATTTTATCTCTACATGGGAACATGCATTGATGACAAATTGTTACGTTCAGAACCCTGAAGTCAAAAGGTAAATGGTTCAATACAATACAGAGAGTCGGGATAAAGGTTTTAAACAATTTTATTGTGACTTTAGTGGAAATATGAAGGTGTCGAGGAGAATCCAGTCTGCGAGGAGGAGAGCACAGGTGAGTATTCAGGTAGATTTTGAATTGGATGAATGAGCTTTTTATGTCGAGTTGACTTTCACTTACGAGATTGCGAGTGAGAAAGAGGGTATCCAGTGAAGTATTTACAAAAGATCCAGGTGCATATATTTACAGTGTCCTTGTTGTGTTGAACATCCAGGATCCACAAGGAGAGACAGACCAGAGATTTGGGACCAGAGACCAGAGCCTTAGTTTGGAGGAACAGGATCACCCCAGGAGGACGGAGGAGGACAACGACAGGTAAGTACTGCAGGTAAGCACAGGATATAAACATTAGAATAATCAGAGAGTAAATATACTCAAAGCCAGCCAGAGTCATACCCATAGACTCTTTTGTTCCAGCGCTGTCCTTCTTCTTCTTGTTGAGTTTTATGGTGGTTGGCAAACCAGCTAAGATGGTGCATTACCGCCACCAACTGGGCAGGAGTGTGGACAGTCAAACAGAAAATAAATAACTATAGTAAAAAAAAAAATATATATATATATATATATATATATATATATCCTTTCTAATAACTTTGTTACTTTCAAAAATGTCAAAATTACCAGCGCTGTCCTGATGTGAAGCCTCTCCTTTTATGTGGTGAACTTCAGGCAGCCAAATGGGAAACACCTGTGGAGGTAATTAGTGGCTCCAGCCTGTGAAAGGAAAAGTAGAGGTAGGAACCTCTACACAAATAAAGTACATTTACCATTTGTTATTTACATTTCATTATATTCATACATAGTCTTGGCATCTTCTGGAAATTTAAGAGCATTATCTTAATTATGTGACAAAGTAATTACTGATTACTTTGTTTTGAATTTTATTTTGACTGCATTTCTACACACCCACATCTCCTGTCAGCTCCATCACTGACAGGACTGAGCAGTTCCACCAACCAGCTCACCTCTCATCAACCCCTCTGAAATAATGAAGATGAACACGAATGCTATAGTATTACCTGTAAAAGTTTAATAATAATGTTTTAGTTCTCATCATTTATTGATGCTGACCATATATTATAGTTAATATTTCTTAGTTTCTTGTTCTGTCTTGAGATAAAGATTATTAAAAGCTAAACTAATGATATAAAACAAATGAAAATGAACAGTCCTGCATTAATTAACACCATAAACCTTAAAATGTTAAAGTCATGTTGTTTAAACATCTTGATTCATCTCTGATTATTTTGGAGGACAGAAAATGACATTTTGTTACCTTTGTGATGCTGTGTGTGTAACATGCTTCAGCAGGTCATCGAAGCCAGCTTCATGTGGTTTAACTGAAAAATATCATAATTATTCATTTTCACAATCACATTTTTCTTTACTCTTAAAATCCCAATTTATGCTGCCATTCTCTGTTGAAGAATCTATAACTTGAACTAAATTAATCACGTCAATCTCATAGAAAAAAGCTAAACATGTTTTCTAGTTAAGATAGTTTGGTACTTACCAGTAATTTATGAAATTATCAACTTTCAAAATTTAAACTGTGCTGGATATTTCAAAGCTGAATCAGACAAACTGAAATAGTCCCGTTTAAACCAGTCATGCTAACAAGCTAGCTGCAGCTTTATACAACTAGTTAACACTGGCTACAAAATATCATATTGTAGTACAGAGCAGTCAGCTAACGCTGCACAGTGGCAAAAAGTATTGTATTTTCATCAACTCACCAGAGAAAAAATCTTCAGAAACAGCTAATGAACTGCATTTAAAGCAGGATGTATCTCCAGACGCAGGGCTGTATGTGGCAGCAGTAGATTCACCTCAGCACCATGAGAATATGGGGGTCAGAACCTTAGGAAAAGCAGAAAAACAAATAAAACCATCATAACTTAGATTACTAAACCAGGTAACAAACAAACAAACAAACATGGTAATTAGTCATAACTTACATGTGCATGTAGTCACCTCCTGGAGGCTCTCGCAACACATTTAGTAAAATATTGGTGAATTTAGCGAGGCCTGGATCTGAGCTTATAGACAGCAAAGACTGTAAAAGAGAATAAAATATTATAGGTCACACTGAGTGTACCAAACAAAGGACAACAAAAAGTAAACTAATCAACACTGAACTGTTCAGGCAGTGGTCTCCCAAGCTATGTTTACATGGACACAATAATCAGATTAAACAGCCATTCATAATTAAAAATGCATTACAAACACCCCAATCAGAGTATTCTGATCGGATTCAGCTTGATCCGAATGAATTTGTAATCTGAATTCTACCATTATCAAAGAAAGATCTTGGTGAAAAATTAATGCAACACTGGATAGAAATAAATATTGTGATATTGAAGAAGTTTATTCAAACAGTGCCACAGCAAATGTGTTTGTAAATCAAAGGTAAAGGTGTTCTAACAAAATATTAATTTTTGGTGATGACTTTTAATTTTGGTCAGGCAGTGTAAATATTTCAATTGATAAAACAACATAAATCAACTGATAAAAAAACAGTAATGTTGTAGTAATATATATTAGGAAAAATATACAGTATAAACCATTGGTTCTCAAACTACAGCATGGTACCATTCTAGTGCTTGGTTTTAACCTGGTTTTATTTTCTTTTTATTACTTTTCTTTTTTTAATTCTAATATATATTTAAATATTTACTTAAATATTTACTTCCAAAATTAAAGTATTTTCACTCCACAAGATTTGAACATTTAACTGCCTCATCTAAATCTGCCCATAAGGCCCTTGGATGCATAAGCTAACAATAAAACCAGTAGCTAACAATTAAACCAGTTATATTTTGTCTTCTTAGTTTAGGTATTAGCAGTTTATGAGGAGGTTATAATAACATTTTTTTAATTATGAGATTTTAAATGAACCATTTATGTTATTTGCTAATAGCAAACTTATAGTTGTTAAATAAATATATCCATGAGGCTAGCACATTTTGTAGAGACACCCAACACATCCTGTCAAGGAATGTTAAGCCAATCATTTACTTATGTGCTTGCTGTACTTTATCTTTGTGTGACAGTGGCTCAGGAGGTAGGGGAGTTTGTTTTGTAACCGAAGCGTTGTCGGTTCAACCCCCGCTCCGTCCATCTCAGGTATTGCGTTCTTGGGCAAGACACTTCACCCGCCTTGCCTTCTGGTGTTGGTCTTGGGTGCATAGGAGCCTCAACTCTGTCAGTCTGCCCCAGGATCGTTATGGCTACCACCATCAGTGTGTAATTGTGTGTATGAATGAGCAAATGACTGCAGTGTAAAGCACATTGGGGTCCGCTATATCAATTCAGGCCATATTTACAATTCATTAATTCATTCTGATTCAGTTATTTTCATAAAAATGTTTTTGTCCCATTAAAACACCCATAAACTCACATTTTGAGCACAGTTCCTTAAAAAATAAATCATAAATCATAAATCAACATCATGAAATCCTGTAACATCAATCCAGCTTCAGCATTTTACATTTCAGGAGTCAGAGCAGCTGGTCCTGCCTCTGTGCCTTTACTGTGCGACAGTCAATTTCTATAATCTGCATGCATATAGCCATAAGGCATGGCTAAGCTCAGCCCAAGCATATCTAAAGGTGCAGTGTAATCCTATAATATGCAGAGTAGTAAGGAAAATTCATTCTGTTCTCACGCCCACTGGGGTCTGATGCAGCTGATAAGGATCCGGTGTTATCTCAGCAACACAGAGCAATTTAACACACTCACCCCACTGCTCCCGCCCACACACGTTAAGGCACAAATCAACCCCATGACCACCTTCAGCACATTTGCACACAGCTGCTTCACATCTAAGAGAATATTCAAATGGAGTCAAACACTGATTCACTGTGTATCTCTAGATCACAAGAGGGCCTTGGTTCAAACACACACGCACAACCACACACGCACATGCATTTGGATGCTTAAGTTAGCTGCGTCTGCAGACATTTGCTTTTTCATTTATCCTACAGCTGTAACAATATTAATGTAAAGTTTGACAAATTTCCATATTTCTACATTATGTTAAAATAAAAATATTTAACAAATGAACGTGTGAAAATGAAACAACAAAAGTGAAATTGAGAAGAGATGAGATACAGGAAGAGAAGAGAGTAAACTTGAAAAAAAGTTGCAAAGATACGTAAGGAAAGAAATCAAAATAAGAGCTGAAAGACCAAAAAAGAGATCAAACAAAAAATTAAAAGATTGATAAGAAAAGATGAGAAATAAAAGAGAACCAAAAAACATTAAGCTTAATCATAGCAGCATCATACTTTTGGAATGGGAGCAACATTCTGAAATTAAATCTAACTAAAGTATCAATTTAGAAATTTTTGTATAAATACGGTCTAACAGCAATGTTAACATCATATGCTGCTGTAGACTCCGTGATACAGGTCATGGCAAAAAAGAAAAAAGATGAATATGCTGGAAGACTCTTGATTTACTGGACTATCTAACTTCTACACTCTTCTAGTACATAAAACACTTTTAGTATATTTTCTCTGCTTAAGACACATTTTATCTTTCAACCCTTCTTGGTTTTATTGCTGTGTTTGGAATCTGATACCTCTCTCTAGCTTTAGCTTAACATCATGGCTACTTCTTTGCCCCTGGTTTCCTTTGTTCTCAATTGCTCTGTGTGTCAGATGTTACTCCTCTGCCTCCTTTAGCGATAGCAATACATGTAATAAATGTAGTCTTATTGAAGTTTTGGAGGCGAAAATGTCTGAATTGGAAGCTCGGCGCTGCATTGTTGAAAAACCAATAGCTAGCTAGAGACCCTTAGACAGTGTGGAGCCACCGAGTGTAGCTTCTGCTCACGTTAGTGGTCCTCCAGCAGACCCAATGCAGCTGGGACCCCAGACCTACTCTGTAAGGCCAAGACCAAGCCCCCAGTTCACCACCAACGCAATCACTCTTCAAACCAGTTTTCCTCACTCAGCGACACACCCTCTAAGAAACAGACCCTGGTAGTCGGTAGCTCCACAGTCCGAAACATGGCACTAGGGACTCCAGCGACCATAGTTAAGTCCATTCTGGAGGCCAGAGTGAGCAACATTGAATCCTACCTGAAACTGCTGAGTAAGGCTAATGCTAAGTACTGTAAGATTGTTATTTACGTTGGCAGTAATCACACCCAGGTGTCACTAAATTTAATTTTGCTTCGGTGTGTAACTTTGCAAAAAGTAAGTTGGACTCTGCAGTTTTCTTATGTCCCCTTCCCAACCTCATCAGCGACGACATGTTTAGTCGCATGTCATTGTTTAACCACTGGGTGTTAGGTCGTGTTCTGAAAACAACGTGGGCTACGTAGACAGTAGGAGTTATTTTTGGGGAAAACCTGCATCTGATGCAGAGAGATGGCATGCATCCCACTTTGGCTGGAGCTGCTCTCCTTTCTAGGAATTTGGCCGATTTTGTCGACCATTAAATGATTGACAATCCTGGGTCCAAACTAGGAAGCAGATTTGTAGACTTACACACTTCTGTGCTGCTTCTCCTGTTACCCATCCAAACCCCAACTAAAACGGTGACAGCTCACCCATGGACCAAAACAAAAAAACAATTCTAGAAAAATAAATAATGAAAATCTTATACAAATGAACACATTTACTTTATCAGAATAAAACAAATGTAGTAGGAGTGGATTATTGGACATCAAATATCTTTCTTCTAAGTCTTTGTTAGTTAATGATCTGATAATCGATCATCATATTGATTTATTTTATCTTACAGAAACCTGGTTACAACAGGAGGATTTTTTTAGTATAAATGAATCCACTCCTGCTAATTATTAAAGGATTGACTGGAGGAGTGACTGCTGTTTATCAGTCAGGATTATTGATTAATACTAAATCAATTATATATATATATGT
>JARVGW010000278.1:1471878-1485008 GCA_031762495.1 Anablepsoides rubrolineatus | reverse complement strand
CACCATTAAATTAGTTGTTTTTGACATTTTAAATGGTATTGTAGTTGTACTGACAGCATAAATGTGCACATCGGAACCGCAGCACGCAGGACTTCCATGTTTTGTTGTGGGTCTGTGCTCTCAGTCCCGCCCCCGTTCTTTCTGTCCAGTGGGAGCAATGATCGTCCCCCTCGTGGCTTTGTTTACAAGTTAGTTAGTTTGTTTGCAAAAAAGCACAATGTGAATGCAAACCGCACAAAATGAAAAAAATAAAGACCACTTTTGGTCTGGACCAAACAGGCAGACTAAAGGACTTTCCTGGTGTGAATACGACCTAAGTTTGTAGGTATAAATCATTCACAGTTGTTGTGTTTTTACCTCCACTTTGTTTAACTGTCATCACAGGACCAACAACATCGACTACATGGAGCTGCGTTTGTGGATCGGCCTTCACTCAGGCCTGCAGTGTTTTATACTGGTTCTCACAGATGCTAGCTACATTATCAAATACATGACGCGTTTCACTGAAGAGGGTTTCTCCAGCCTTATTTCCTTCATTTTTATCTCTGATGCAATCAAGAAAATGGTGGGTGACATTCTGGACTTTGTCTAAAGATCTCCAATGTTTACAGGCCAACACTTTTTGTACATGAAGTAAACTGTTTTACTTTCCACAGGTGGAATCGTTTAAATATTACCCAATCAACCGTGGCTTTAAGCCTGATTACGTGACAGCGTACAAGTGTGAATGCATTGCTCCAGACCAGGGTAAGATTAGAACATTTTTGATACATAGTTCTTGTCTCTAAATGATGGGTTTTCTACAAAGTGACACAGGAAATAGGTCAAACATAAAGACGGAAACTGTCTCTTATTGCTAAGTTGTGTGCATGCATTCACAGAAACTTATTTCCCATTTTTATTTTTAATCTTTTGTTTTTATCACCTACTGTATAATATAATTATTTTACTACATAAAATCATCCTCTGTGGCTCTCTTCTGAATGACTGCATTAATGAACTAAAATAATTCAACACTTTAAATCTTGTATTATTAAAGTAATTAACAGATTTCTATGTTACTAAAATAATTGTTGATTGTGGTCTTCACTCTGTGATAATATTTATGTTTGTTTCTGGCTTATTTTTGGATGCTATCTGAAAAAGTGAGTATGTGTTCGTAGATTTTAAAAAATACTGATAAACCTGAAAACAACTGCACAGCCTTCTTATAATAACACAATAAATTAGAAATAGTCATAAATAAATTAAAATAACTTCTCTTTGTCTTCTTCAGCCTCTGCTCTGGGTTTAAATGTTTCAGCTCCACTCTCAGATGATAACATGACTCTGCTGGTAAGTGGAAAGCCACAGAAAGAAAATCCCATTTGTTAAACAAATTGAGGCATTTTCAGCTCAGGTTTGGTTGTTTTGAAATAATATGATTTTTTAATTATTTTTGAAGTTTGCCTCAGTTATAGGAACTTTTAGGAAAAAAGCTGGAGACTTTACAGCAACACATTGCTTTACTCAGAACTTTTGGTCTGCTTTTGGTTGTTTGCTTTTAGAATAATGCAGCACAGCTTCTGACAAAAACCTGAGACTTTGCAACAGTTAGCATGTAGTAAAAGATGCTAGTTTAAGCTAACTCACTGTACGTAACAAGGGAAGAGTGTCAAAGAACAATTAAACTTTGTAAATCAAGTTAGAATGAGACTAAAGCTTTAGGATTGCAGTGAACGTCATCAAACATATTTCTTTCTGAAACATCTAAATTAATTTGAAAGTTGTTCTACAAGATGTTAAATCATTTGGTGGACTTAATGTTGTCCCCTCCTTACTGGCAAATATTTTATCTGAGCTTGTAATGAACTTGAAGGCATGCTAAGGATTGGAAGATTTTTTTCTGTTGTTCCTTGTTAGAATAGAAAAATTCAGAAGTGGCTCCTATAACTGTAAGTTCTGCTTTTGGTTCTGTATTGTTTTTTTCTTTTGTTATCGCTTGTCTTTTCTCTCTCTTTCTCGCTTCGGTTTCCTACCTCACCCCACGGCTACCCGTTATCTATGCTACCCCCCCCCCCCCCCCCAATATCTGCTTTGTCCCACTTTGTGCTTCTAGTTTAATTTGACAGACCTGGACTGGAGTCAGCTGAGTAAGAAAGAGTGTGTGAAATATGGTGGTTCACTGGTGGGGAACGCCTGTAAGTATGTCCCCGACCTGGCCCTCATGTCCTTCATTCTCTTCTTTGGCACCTACTCCATGACTATTTCTCTCAAGAAGTTCAAGTTCAGCCGCTACTTCCCAACAAAGGTAAGTGGTGTTACCTTTGTCATGACTACTAGATGATTTTTCCCAAAGCAAGTGGAGCCCCTTCTACAAAAAAAAAAACAAAACATCCTGCATGTAAAAAGCTTGCATTGTTTAATTCAAAGATGTCTGGCAAAACATTTAAGTTGACATCTGAAGGACTAAGCTGGTGGTAAATAACAGAATGTTGCTTTTGTTAAACAGACATTTGCCTGTTGATGCTGTCATATTAAGAATGTGAAACTGGCCAACATGCCAGTGCTTTGTCCTGCACTCTTTTACAAACTTATGCTGGTTTCTTGAAACCAAAAGAAAAACATGGTTCCAAAATCTTCAAATATTTAAGTGATCTAAAATATAAAATGATCACCAGCTTTTTACCTCTAAAACAACTAAATTAAATTCAGAGATTGGCTCTTCCTTCTTATCCTAACTAGAGCCCAGTTTTTGTTTTGTTTGTTTCTTTCACACTCCAGCATGATGTCTTCCATATTTGTTTTCCTGCATCCACTCTAGTCCCGCATCCTGATCAGTGATTTTGCCATCATCATCTCTATCCTGGTCTTCTGTGGTTTTGACTGGCTTCTCCAGCTGGACACCCCCAAACTGCACGTGCCCACAGAGATAAAGGTCCTCTGTTCCCCAAGCAGCTCATATTTCACAGACCCTCGTTTTTGTCTCACTGCTCATTGAAGCTCTTTCCCTAAAATATCTGTTTTTTGCACATTTATAAACAATCGTTTGATTTTTTTTAAATTGAATGTAGGTTTATCCATGTGTTTTCTCTTTTCTCTTTTTCTTTGTTCTGTTTTTCCTCATTTACACACCTTTCTCTCACTGTAATACCACATTATCATCTGTGTGTGTGGTATTTTTGCCTCGCTGTGTATGTATGTTTATTGTTGAACCTGTAGATGAGGAAGCTAATCAGTGATTTTGCCATCTTCATGTCAATCCTGACCTTTGTGGGTCTGGATTTATTGATGGGCTTAGACACACCTAAACTAATCGTTCCAACAGAATTCAAGGTATTTGATTTTGCACTAAATTATGTATGAAAATATGTCTTTATTTACCACATAGTGTATAGTATTTTACTGGAAGTGCATGCTTGCAGTGGTGGTAATATTGAAGAATGACCAAAATACTGCAAACGTTAACGGTTATTTTTTTATGCTGTTGTCCAAAAACACACATTTTTTAACTTGTCATAGTTTTACAGTTCTTTACTGCAAAAAAGTAAAACTGAGTTTTAGCTTTATTGTGCTATAAAAGTCCTTCTATGTTGGTTAGGATTAGGGTTAGGGTTAGGGTTAGGGTTAATATTGAGACAAGCTTGAGCTGCTTCTCCTGTGACAGATGATGAATATCTGCTTGGCTCAAAGCAACCAACCTGGATTGAAAATATCAATAAACAGGTGTTTCTAGGTATTTGCAGAGATGTTCTATAATGTTTAGGACCAGACTATTCAAATTTGGATGACGTAATATGAACAGGTTTGTGTGTTTATTGGAAACATCAGGTTTTCACTATAACAACCTGTCACACTCAGTGCAAGTAAAGCTTTTGTTCAGAATCAATCCTCATTCCTCTTTTCTTCTGTCCTGACTACCTCCCATCCCATCCCTGCTATAAAATAAATAATAATAATTAAAAAATCCTTACAGAATGACATCACAGTATTTAATTGTTGGGATACTATTAATATGATCCTTAGTGCTGTTTGAAACTGTCACTACGATGTTAATCTTTTTGTCTTTAGAACAGTTTTTAAGGATAAATCCTTTTGTCACATTTTGCCTGAGCAGCAGTCAGTTTGTGACTTTGAAATATCAGCACATTTCATATAAATTTCCATAACTTGACACAGTTTTGTAAAGTTCTCCTAACCTCATTGCTTGGATTCTGTAATCTGTGAGATGAAGACCTCACAGCAGTAACAGTAGCTGTAGTTGAAGTCAAGGATGTGAAGTTAGGTGCTCCATGACTTCAGCTGAGTTTGAGGCTATGACCTGGAGCTCAAAACCTCTGGGAGAAGGAAGGTGTTTTATAAACCAAATGCCTGTCTCAGAATGGTGAGCTCAGAGCTCAGAGGCTCCCAAGTGACAGGACCAAAAGTAAAGGACTTGACAATAGTTGTTTGATATCACTATGCCAAAATAAATAATATATAGTATATATACAGTACTATGTTCAATGTGTGTTTGTGTGTTCCACCACTGCTAAACTTCCAGCTGTCCTAATAGGAACTACATTCATACATCTCTCACTCCTGTGATTTGTGTTTTATCACTGTGTTATGCAGCCAACACGTCCTGACCGTGGTTGGATTGTTCTTCCGTTTGGTAAGAACCCCTGGTGGTGGTATCTGGCCAGCTTCGTTCCTGCTCTCCTCGTCACCATCCTCATCTTCATGGATCAGCAGATCAGTGCTGTCATCGTCAATCGTAAAGAAAACAAGCTTAAGGTCTGAAAACAACAACAAATTAAAAGATGATAAAATAGTTTAGTTGTAGTTCATTTTTAAATAAGTACGGTGAGGCACAACAGGCATATTTGGTCACAGGGTTAAAGTTTTGTTTGTTTTTGTTTTGTGTGGAGTGTTCTTTAATGTGACCAGATAAAATCATTCATTTATTCATAAATGATTGGTTTTATTAACCAACGCATTGTAGAGTCAAAAACTCTTAAAAAGGCCATTTTTCAACAAGAAAAAGGAGCCAATAGGTTAACAGCCAGCATGAAGATTTATTAAGGTGGACACAGGTCAGAACAGACAACTCCACGTCTAATCAGAGTCTCTGAGTTTCTCATGTAAAATACGCACACACAATTATTAGAAAACATTTCTCCCAGGTCACTTCCACCTTTTGGCAAACTATGTTCCTTCCCAACAATCCCATGAGACTATTTTTCCCCAAAATATGCAGACTTTTTTATTTTTGATAAACACATACAGTACTTCTGGGCAACACACGCTTGTTACAGTCAACTTTTGTTCTTGTAGTCTGCAATGTGGTAAGCATATATTTTGGGACCAAACCTGGAATTGTTTTTAACTCTGGCCGGCTACACTTTCCTGACTGAAGGATAAGGGAAATCACCTGGCTTTCTAACAGGAATAATTATTCTGTACTGCACATAAACCAACTTCATCTTTTTTATAACAGCTAGAGCTGTATTTTATACAGGAGTTCTTCTCTGAAACAGGTATTTAAGTGAATTTAACTGTATATATATTGAGGTTTTAATCTACGGTAAGTATTATTGTATTAACCTTTAATAAACCAGGCAAAACCCACTGAGATCACAGAGGGAGGCTTGAACACAGCAGATTTTAATTCCATTGACTGATATAAAGTTTCTACAGTAGGGTTAACCTTTAAGCTACATTCGCTTGTTTTTCAACTAAACACTGTAAAACAAGTGTTTGTATGACAGAACCAAAATATGCCACAATTTCTTTTATTCAAAAGTCTTTCAACATAAAGAGCTGTACTAATTTTTAAATATAGAGTTAAATATTAAAACATTTTTACTTCTTGTGGTTGTCTACACCTGCAGAAAGGCTGTGGTTACCACCTGGACTTGTTCTGGGTGGGTATCCTGATGGCTCTGTGCTCATTCATGGGTCTGCCCTGGTACGTCGCTGCCACCGTTATTTCCATCGCTCACATCGATTCTCTGAAGATGGAGAGTGAGTGCAGTGCTCCTGGCGAACAGCCACAGTTTCTTGGAGTCAGGTAGAGCCAAAAATGCTATTTATTTCAAACTTATTTCTTTTATTCTCAACAAAATTAAGAAAAAGGGGGTGAAAATGCATAAGCATTCAGTTTAAACTAAAAGAGCTCCTCTGATTTTTTTCTCTGTCACATCTCAACAATATTGTGTTGTTTGTAGAGAGCAGCGACTGACCGGGATTCTGGTGTTTGTTCTGACCGGACTCTCAGTGTTCCTCGCTCCTGTCCTTCAGGTTAGTCTGCAGATTTGACACAACCTATTGTTTTTTTTTTACATTTAATCTTTAACTGCTGTTGTGTTTAACTCAGTACATCCCCATGCCAGTCCTTTATGGAGTGTTCCTCTACATGGGAGTAGCATCACTGAGCGGCATCCAGGTACAAAAACCAGCTAACAAACACCTGTTTCTAAAGTAAAGGTAGCATTTCTTTTTAAGGTTTAACCTCTTAAGCCCCAAGGGGTTTTCTTGATGTTTTTGCTTGAAATACCATGCTGAAATGTAATTGAGGGTATGTCAGCAATCCATACTTTTCTTGCCTTCTTATATTCCACCTTAAAATGCGTGCCTTCAGTACAATTTGTGCTCTTTTTTACTTTGAGCACCTGCCCCTTTACTGTTCTCTGCACGGCCCTGGTTAACAGAGATTATATATAGAAAACAGGAAATACTGGTTTGCATGGGGCTCAAGTGGTCAAACAACCATTTATAAAAGTTGTGTAACAGTGGACATGTAAAGAAAAAGTAAAAGATTAAAAATAAATTCTGAAATAGTAAAAGTACTTTGATCTAAAAAAAAAAAAGAGATGAATTAGGGTTAATAAAGAAACACTCCTTTAACAAAACATGTCAACTTTCAAAAAAAAATTCTTATTTAAAAGTCACAAAAAATAAAACAATTATTTAAATAAGTCAGCAAGAGCATATATTGTATCTGCATGGGAACTCTGCTGCTCACTTTCCAACTCCTGGCATCATTGTCAAAAACTTAAAGTTGAATTTAATTGATTTGGAACCTAAAGTACTTTTAGTAGTACTGTTAATTATACCAAAGTACTCAAAACAGACACAGACTTAAAACATAAAGAAATGCAGGATTGTTCCACTTCTCTGGCAAATATGACCAGAAAGAGAAGAGTGCTAAATATGGAAAAGAACCCTTGGTAATATATTTTCTGTCTCTCTGCTCCAGTTCTGGGAACGGATCAAGTTGTTCCTGATGCCACCCAAACACCAGCCAGACTTCTCTTTCCTGCGTCATGTCCCCCTTAGACGTGTCCACCTCTTCACTCTGGTCCAGATCACCTGTCTGGCTGTTCTCTGGATCCTCAAGTCCACATTCCTGGCCATCATCTTCCCAGTCATGGTGGGTGGGTTAGTGTGTGTTAGTGTGTGTCCTGTTCTCTTTGGGTCCTTCACATCAATGCCAAATTACAGGTGCTGGTCATAAAATTAGAATGTCATGAAAAGGTTGGTTTATTTTAGAAATTCTATTCAAAAAGTGAAACTTGTATATTATATTAATTCATTACACATAGACTGATATATTTCAAATGTTTATTTCTTTTAATTTTGATTATTATTACTGACAACTAATGAAATACCCAAATTCAGTATCTCAGAAAATGTGAATATTGTGAAAGGTTCAATATTGAAGACACCTGGTGTCACACTCTAATCAGCTAATTAACTCGAAACACCTGCAAAGGCCTTTAAATGGTCTCTCAGTCTACTTCTGTAGGTTACTTGACAGTTGTCCAAAAGACAACCATTGACACCCTGCACAAGGAGGCCAAGACACAAAAGGTCATTGCTAAAGAGGCTGGCTGTTCACAGAGCTCTGTGTCCAAACACACTAATAGAGAGGTGAAGGGAAGGAAAATATATGGGAGAAATAAGTGTACAAATAATAGGGATAAACTTCAACCTGGAGAGGATTGTAAAACAAAACCCATTTAAAAATGTGGGGGGAGATTCACAAAGAGTGGACTGCAGCTGGAGTCAGTGCTTCAACAATCAACACGCACAGACGTATGAAGACATGGGTTTCAGCTGTCTCAAGTCAAGCCACTCTTGAACAAGAGACAGTGTCATATGCGTCATGCCTGGGCTAAAGACAAAAAGGACTGGACATCTGCTGAGTGGTCTCAAGTTATGTTCTCTGATGAAAGTAAGTTTTGCATTTCCTTTGGAAATCAACATTCCAGGATCTGGAGGAAGAGAGGAGAGGCACAGAATCCATGTTGCTTGAGGTCCAGTGTAAAGTTCCCACAGTCAGTGATGATTTGGGGTACATGTCATCTGCTGGTGTTGGTCCACTGTGTTTTCTGATGTCCAAGGTCAATGCAGCCATCTACCAGAATGTTTTAGAGCACTTCTGTCATGATCTGTGTTTATTTTCCATTGTTTTCTAGTGTTTCAGTGTTCCCCTGTGTTTCTCTGCCCTGCTCCATCCCTGCCCATGCTCACCTGTTTCCTCTTGTCTCCTCCAGGTGTTTCTTCTTGTCCTTAATTTGTTTGCCTTTATATTCTGTGTCCTGTGTTCAGTCTGCGTTCGATCATTTTTTGTGCTGCCTATCAGCAAGAGTGGTGTGTTCTGTGTTCCCTGAGAAAATCTGTAAGTTTTGAGCTGCCTTGCCAGCCTTTTTGTTTATTATTAAAGCTTTTTTGTTATCTTTTGAGCCTGCCTGTGCCCTGGGTTTTTTCCCTGCACACATTCTGATAACGTCATGCTTCCTGCTGCTGACCAATTTTATGGAGATGCAGATTTCATTTTCCAACAGCATTAATTTCATAAGGCAAACATGAGGTGATGACACACAACACAGACAGGAGAGGAACTAAAGAGGAGCAAATGGTAAACACCTGGAGGAGAGACATGAGGAGCAGGTGATTGTGGGCAGGGCCAGAAAAAGTGTGCGTTCATCACAGGGTTTAGTTCATTTGACAAAGTGCAATGTGATGGTGAACCAACTAAACACACCAACTAAAAATGTAAACAAATCTTGCAATTTTGGTCCCCAATCGAACCGAGTCTACCGGACTATCAGGTGTGAATATGACCTCAATGTTCTTTTTATTGCTCATATTATTACGTTTTTTTTATAATGTTCTTTACGTTGCTTATAATAGTCTTTGGAGTTCTTTAACTCCCTGTTTGATCCACTGAAGCAGTTCTCAGACTCTGAGTCTCCATCCGATCCACCACTCCTCAGATGAAACTCTAAACTTCCAAAATGTCAGTGACCTGAGTATGATGAGTATCAGGATCGTCAGCTCATGTGTTAGAAGAGATTTTATGTTGTGGAAACCTTTCAGACTCACAAGCAGAGTCTTATTTGAACTTTTCCTTTGCCTCTTTCACTTTGTGTAGATTCTGGGTCTGATGTTTGTACGAAAGCTACTGGATCTGATGTTTTCTCAACATGACCTGGCATGGCTGGATGACCTCCTTCCTGATAAAGACAAAAAGAAGAAAGAGGATGAAAAGAAGAGGAAGAAAGAGAAGAAAACAGTTGAGCCAGAAAGTGATGAGGAGGTAAAAAAAAAATGCACACATTTCTGTTTGCTAAGGACTTCATAATTAAGTAATAATATCATTTCTGAAGTCACAATTTCCGGTATCACTTTACTAGGCTCTTCACAGATAGCTTAGCTTAGAAATAGTTTATAGATGGGTTATTAATTAATCAGTAAACACTTTATAAATCATTAATATTTTTTATTGTGCATTAATTAAGGACAAGAACGAGAACAACTGTCTGGTTTCTTGACATTTATACATGTTTATTAGTCATTAATAAATAATGTACCTACTGTCTTACACTTTACAATACGTCTCCCTTTGATAATTGTGGATGTATAATGCAGTAATACAGTGCAATATTGTATATATATATAATGTGTGTGTCCAAAGCATTATTGTGCTTACAAGGTAGTAACCTAGTCTGAAATCTTTAATATAGCACCTTTTTAGATGTATTATGTACATGAACAGGTTTGGCTCACTATTTGACAAGAAACTGTTTTGTTCCTTTCTCATCTTTAGTTAATGCATAATAAACATATATTAATGATTAATGATAAAGTGTTTATAGATTAATTAATAACCTATCTATAAACTATTAATAAGCCATCTATAAGGGGAGCCTTATTGTAAAGTGGTACCCAATTTTATTTTCTAAATATTTTCTGTGTGTTTACATGTGTGTTTACATGTGTGTTTACATGTGTGTTTACATGTGTGTTTATGTGTGTTTATATGTGTGTTTATATGTGTGTTTATGTGTGTGTTTATGTGTGTGTCACTCCATCTGTTGTGTTTGTGTTGTTTGATTTTCTCTGACTAATACTGGACGTTTCTCCTCTCTGTTCAACAGTGTTGCTGAAAAGGCACTGTATAACACTTACTACAATCTAGTCTGTCTGCCTTTATTATCCATGTTTATCCTCCTCTCCTAAGTTTCCTTTGACTTTTCTGTGGCTTTATTTTGTTCCCATTCTGACCTGGGTTCAGTCCAGAGGAGGCTGGTTGTACTCTGATCTCACATTTGATCACAAACACATCAATGAGCTTCAGGTTTCTGCAAACTTCAGCAGTCAACACTGAAAGTTTATGTTTTTGGTGCAAAGCAATCACCAATGAAAAGTCATTAAAGCAGAGTTTAACGTTTGATTCACAAATTGACATTTATAAGTTACAGTATAAAGTTTATTGTTATGTTTTTTTTTATAGCTGATTACATTTATTAATCTGTGGGATCAGTGAGTTCTTCAGTCAAAATTCACCTTTTAAAATGTTTTTATTTCTGCTACAGGATTGTGTACATTCATCTGAGTACAGTTACATTGGTTCATGGCAATAAACAAACAAAATTCACATTAATGTCATAGAAAAAAATGTCAGATAATTACAAAAGATTAGAACCAATTCCATCATAATTTTTTTTTTATTAAACACAAAATAAAAATACTTTTTTTTTTTACAACAAAAGACAAGTCAGATAACAACCAACATCTTTTTGTCCGATTCAGCAGCTTGTAGAAACACCTTCAACAGTAAAAATAAAAAATAAATAAATAAATAAATGTTTCTAGATCAGGACCTTTCTGGTTAAAGTTTGCATGTTCTCTTCATGCATGAACGTTTTCTCCAGGAACTCCGGTTTCCAGACTGTTAGGTTAATTGGTAACTCTAAATTGTCCCTATAGACGTGAGAGAGTGAATGATTGTCTGTCTCGTTTGTCTCTATGGGTGTTCCTGTGATGGATTTGTGACCTGTTCAGGGTGTGTTGCTTTGGCCCAGTCAAATTTGAGACCTCAACTGGACTGAAATACCATTAAGAACACTGTTTAAAAACAATCTCAAACTTCAATAAACTCAAGCAACATTGTAAAGAAGAGTGGGCAAAAATTCCTCCAAAGTTGTGAGGGACAGATGAAGTCATAAAAACATGACGACCTCAAACTTTTACTGTTAAAAAAAAGTTCAACAAGCTGTTGGTTCATGGAGTGACTTTTATTTTTTACAGGTTTTCATATCTTTGGGTTTATTTTAGTAAAATAAAATGAGGGTATATTTCATTTTCCCCAATACAAAGATAATGATGTTGTGGCACAGTGGAGAAGAAATTATTCCTATTATTATTATTATCAACAACAAAAACAACAACAAAAACAGAGTACACTTGGCCTTTTATAAGAAAAACCTTAATTTTCCTGTTTTTATCTGGCTCTTCTACTTCTTTTTTTAATGATAAGAGCACTATCTTTCTGTGTAAAATCAGTTTAAGTGTAAAATACTGGCTCTTCTGTGTGCACGCCTCATGGGCTTTTATTTGATAAGACTGTGATTAATTTCAAAATGATTAAAATTAAATGTAGTGGTGATCACTTCAGTAGATATCATGCTGAAGCAGAGCTGCAGTACTCAGTCTGTATGGACGGCAGAGGCTGATGTTCAAATATATTAGAGTCTTTTTAAAAAAGAGACTTAGACTTTTTAAAATTTTGGCAACAACACATAGACATACTAAGGTTATGGTAAGTTGTATTTGACATTAATGCAGCTTATCCTGAGAAACAAACATCTCTTCTATTACACTTGTCAAAGACTTGTTGAGTTCAACTGTTTTTGAACCGATGATTTAGTTTTCATCATTTGCTAACATTCATCAGCATGAAGAATGAGAACCATGTTTGCTAATAGTCAGCAGCTACACTAAGGTGACCCGATGGTTTTGCAGTCTGATGGAAAACATGTTGATGAGGTGTGTTTTCCTGCTGACAAAACAAATTTATAATCAGACACTTGTACATAGGATCAAATTATTGTGTTTAACATTTTCTGTTCATCACAGTCTTGCTCAGTGTCAACTAAGTAGAAAGATTTGATGCATCTATCAGTATTTCACTTTTTTAATTTGATGGAAACTAAGGGTCCAGATAAAAAAAATAAATATATATATTACCCTAATAACAATATTCCTTTAGAATTCTGCTTTGACCTGCATGCCAACCTTTTCCTGTTTCCCTTAGCCCAACAGCTGTGCTTCCCCAGAGGACAAAGTCCACATGGAGGCATTAGAGCTTCAGTCGGGGTCATACCCCATTTATGTTAACCCCTTCCCTCAAACCCAGACCTCTGAGTGAGTACACCTACCATTCCTCTTCCTCTTAGTCAGTTTTAGTTCTGTTTAAATGTTTGATGTTGTTTGTTAATGTGACAGATGGAGTTCTATTAAAGCAATTGTGGCTTGTGACTAAAATCTCACTTTTAACTTTCAAAATAAACATTAAAAACTGATTTCAAGCTGTTTTAAAAAATACCTAAAGGAAGCATAAAGTAAAGAGGACTGTCCCAAGCACTGAGCCCTGAGGAACTCTATGCCTAACTCTGGTGCAAGGACATTGCTGAACATTTGGAAACTGGATTTTATCAAATAAATACGACTTAAACCCTTTTAGAGATGCTCCTGTGATCACAATCAACTTCAAGCCTCTGCAATAGATTATTATAAACAGTGGTATCAAATGCAGCACTGAGATCTAACAGGACAAGAATGGACACAAGTCCACTGTCTGAGGCCATGAGAATATCATT
>JARVGW010000278.1:1383885-1402151 GCA_031762495.1 Anablepsoides rubrolineatus | reverse complement strand
GTTAGGCTGTAGAAAATAATGGAAGTCAATGCCAGGTCCCCATAAAGATAGCAGTACTAGACCGTGCGTGTGTGTGTTTCTTTAATCCTGAAGACACAATGAGAATTAATCAAAGTCTAAGAGAGGAAGCAGGAAGAGAAAGAGACGGCGTTAAGAACAATACAGAATCAGTGGGAGGAGGATAAATGTGTCTGTTGTGTGGATGAATGTGTCCACAAAGCGTGTGTGTGTGTGTGTGTGTGTGTAAGTGTGCATCTTCAGAGCCAGAAAGTTGTTAAAGCACATCTTTGTGTGTGAATTACTTTAATTATAAATGAATAACTACTGAAGGTCCTGCTTTTCCTCAGCTCTGAGGCCACAAAGTAATCAAAGCAAAATCTTTGGTTATCTAAATGTCTAACATTAATCGCCATTGTACAGTGATATGAATCAGATTTATCATGATGCAGTTCAGAACACCACCCTCCTCCACTTTGACCTCTAATGAGAAAAGTTCACTTCTTTTTAATATCACAAAAAAAGAAGTGATAAAATCAGAAATGTTGTCTTTGAACAAAAACTAAACTAAGTGGTTATATTTGTGTTTGTCTTTTCAAACAGACACTTCTTTTTTTACAATTATATTTAGTATAAATACTTCTTGTAAGTAAACGGTTCTTCTTTTACTTTTAACATTAGAAATGATTTAATAAATATTTACTTTAACTGTAAAACAAAGACTGTGAAAATACTGTAGGCTGTTTGTTTTTATATATTTAATAAAAATATTGTCACATGGATGCCACCATTTTATTACTGTTGTAAAGCATACTGGGTAAAGGATGACTTTCACTAGGTTTTCTCATCGCTTATCCACTCTGAAGTCTTGTATTATACGTATCTGCTGATCAGCCCTTTTAAATGAAACCAGAGCCCTTTGACACAGGAGAATGTAGAAATGACTCAGCCTGCAACTAAAAATGATGATAGAGGACAACACAGCTGCTTCATGGAAGAAGAACCTCATCTAGCCTGTTAGCTTTTGAGCTAGCGCTGAGCTGATAACGTTAGCTCAGAACTAATACATTAGTGAACCTTCTATTCACCAAAGTGACTAATATGTTAGATCCACTTCAGTTTGCTTATAAAAGTAAATTTGATTAAATTTATAAGCAAAGCTATTATTATATGGCATTACGGTTATAAATTTAATCCAATTTAACTTAAGTGTTAAACTTAATGTAGTGACTCAACAAAAGCCAATAATTCAACCGTTTGCTGATCCTGTGTCAGTATTTGTGGAGAAACTCTGCCTGAGCTATCAGTGCTGCTATGATCCCAATCTTCACGCGTGACAATGATATTTTTTCAAATTTCCCAGATAATAGACCAGCTGCTGTTTGTGTTAATGAGATCAGCAGAGGAGTGGAGGCTCTGGAAGTGTGGCGCGCTTTCAATCATTGCCTGGAGGAAGTGTTTCCTGCCAAGCTGCCTCTAAAATGATGTCTCACAGTTTGGGTATAAGTTTCGCCTGTTGGGATTATATTTAGTAGCTTACAGGCTGCCCAGGTACTGCAGAGTGTGCCTGTGAGTGTGTTCGTACTTGTTTCTGCTACAGAGTGAGGACTATCTATATATATATTTTTAAAAAGTGAGGACATTTTCCTGGTCCTCACTTTTTTTTACAGTTCTGTTGCGCTCTACTAGCTAGGTTTAGAGGCATGGTGTGAATTAAGTTTTGATTAAGGTTAGGGATAGGGAAAATGTCTGTGTTAGGAATGCAGTTATAAAAATGAATGGATGTTAATACAAAGTCCTCAGATAGATAGAAGTACAGGGATGCATGTGTGTGGAAGGGGGAAAAATCTTGTCCACAGGGGATTGGTGAGCCACAAGGAAAATAAAATCATCACATCTGGCTAACATTATCATTTGTGATTCAACAAAGGTATAGGAAAAGAGCAATAAGAGGAGTCAAGACAGGCTAAAGACAATAAGAGAAAAAAACAAAAAACAAAATGTAGATGAGGAGGAAGAAAGGGTGTCTGAAATGAGATCTGAGATGTTTGTACAACCATGAACACAGATTTATTGGCTGTTTGTTTGGCTGTCATGAATCTGCTGGATAAAAGATAAAAATATTGGACACTGAGAGTCTGAATTACAACTTTTTGTACATTTCACTACATTATAATTAGATGAACGTGTCTGCCATCCCCCCTCCTTGATGCTGGTATTTTCTTTTGTTCCCTGCTGGAGCATTAAAGCCTCTGTGGCACCAGACTGGTTTAGGTTTTGTCTACTTCTCTGTAAGCCTGGATCTGTTTCCTCATCAGACCTTCTCACAGATGGAGGCCCCCAGAGATCTAGTGACGGGCTGATTTTATTTCCCTCTTCCCCTAAGACTCCATCTTCAGAAAATATTACATCTCTTTTCATTCATGTACAGATGATACTGAGATCTACATTCAGCTGAAGCAGGGTCATTGTTTTCTATTAAAACCACAGTTTGATTGTTTCACTGAGATCAATGTTCGGATGACTTCAAACATCCTCGACCTTAAAAAGGAAAATAACTGAAGTTGCTATGTTTGCCCTCAGCGAATGCTGTGCTTCTTTTATGGGTCTGGGTTCCCTGAAGCTGTAAAGTCTAATGTAAAGAAAATTAGGATGTTTCATTCACATTTTATCTTTGAGGGACAGACTGGTTTGATAGTACGGAGATGTGGTGGCTCAGTTGGTAGAGCTGTTACCTCACAGTGAAAAGGTTGTTGGATCGACTCCCAGCCTGGGAAATTTCTGCATGGAGTTTGTATGTACTCCCTGTGAATGTATACGTTTTCTCCAGGTACTTCAGTTTCTTCCCAAAAACATGCATGTTAGGTTCAGTGGTAACTCTAAAGGAGGAGAGGGTGACTGGTTGTTTGTCTCTGTGTCCCTGTGATGGGGACACCTATCTAGGTGCCCCCTGCCTTGCATAGTGACCCCCCATGACCCAGAAAGGATGAATTGGGTAAAGATAATTGATCTTACGTGGACTACTGTAACTGTCTTTTTGCTGGTGTTAGTAAGGCAGGACTTTCATGACTGCAGCTCGTCTTCTTATGCAAACAAAGAACATACAATGTTTCCTCTATACTTGCTTCTCTTCATTGGTTCTGTTAGTTTTAGAATAAATTTTAAAGTTTGTTGAAAAGTCCTACCTTGCTGTACATGCCCTGCTGCCTTAGACCATTCTCACCTTTACCCGGTCCCCGAATTTACATTAGATGCGGTTCCACTCCGCTCCCCTGCAGTGCGCAGTTCCTAACCAATCGTTTGGACCTCAATTTATACAGAGTCCTCTCTGCTCCGGTGTGAACAGAGGTCTGTGAAGCATGTGCAGTAAATGAGAGATCTTGTGATAAATCCAGTGATAAATGTGGAGTCAGAGCAAAAGAATTCAAAATCCATGTGTATTGTGTTTCTGCATATGCTGCACGCTACATGTTGCCATCTGCTTCCCAAACAGAACAGAATCTTTTTGAGAGTATTTTTGTATAAATGTATTTATATATTTATTGATATAGATAGGATTTTGACAAGATTTGTCTGCCTTTGATGAATTATTTTGAAAATACGGATGTTGTGCTTGTTCCTTTTTCCTGTTGGTGCAACATGATCTTTGTAGATTGACTCCGGCTTTCGCCAAAAATAGGATCAAATCTAACTTTGGCAGGTTGCCTCTGCCCTGCATCATCAATGTAAATACTCTCATTGAATATAATGGTTGCATGTTTGCTGCAGAGGTCGGACCGCAGCGGAGCGGAGCAGAAATGCATCTAGTGTAAATTAGGAATTATGGTGCTTTGTTTTTCTGTCTCTGCCCCTGGGAGCGTTATTGTTTGTCTGCATTTGTTTGTCTCTTTCGCACAGAGCCATAACCTTTATACTGAGATACATATCTAACCATGATCATGGTGTTGCAGCACCATACTACTGTAGGGGCTGAGAAAGCAGGTATAAATTAACAATGTGTTTCTTTGTCTGAAAAAATGATTTAAAACAGACTCTTGTTGGGCCATTAGTTTAGCCTATATCTGTTCTCTCTGTGCTCTATGACTGATGTCATGGCAGATGAGATCAGTACTAATATTGATAGTTTTTTGATGGAACATCACTTCAAGAATGACCAGATTATCCTATGAACAAAAACAACTGACTGTAACTAAGATAAATGATACATTTGTATACTATTTTACACTGTTTGGTGATTGGTTGTTTCCTATTGTTGCAGCTTCATCTTCTGTCAGTATTTTACACCATATTCACACATGATTTCAGAATCCCATTACAACCCTTTAAAGTGGCTCCTAACAGTCTTTGAAGTTGGTCTGTCTGTTACAAGCTTCTGTGCTTACAGCATCTCTGAGCAGATTTTCTGTGGAGACAATCAGTGAGCTGTTTTGGTTGTGAGCAGACTTTACCAGCTCCATGTGTCTGCGGCTGCTCTCCTGCTCCCTCTGGCTCAGCTCCTCCATCTCCACCCTCATCTCCTGCAGCCGCTGCTGGTAGTAGCGGGCGTTCTCTCTCTCCCGGGCTTCAGCCTGGGCACTCTGCTCCAGCTCCTCTCCCAGACGCACCACGCTGTCCCTCAAACGCAGCACCAGCACCTGCTCATTGCAAAAAAATGAGGCCAAGCAGGAATTTAAATATCAGATATAAAAGCTACTATTATAGTATCTGATTTGACCTCGAATCTCTTGACTTGGCCTTTCTGGAACTCCAGCTTGTTTTCCAGGTCGCAGACTCGAGCCTCCTGTTTGCTGACGATGCTGCGCCCCACTGTGGACGACTCCAGGAACTGCAGCCTCGACACACACTGCTGAAGCTGCAAAGAGGGAGGATGGGAGCAGGGTGAGCCAAACACGTTTCAATTCTGCACAGACCTATCAGTGAACATGACAGAGCTTCACCTGCAGCTGCTGTTACATTAAGATGTGCAACAAGGAGGTTTAATGATGCAGAAAGCCATAACAATCTCATCTCCTGCACTATAGCTCATAAAACTCTTAGTGCTGTTTTTATTTCCTGCTTGTCAAACAGGGCTTACCTCCTCTTGGAGTGACTGTCTCTGTTTCTTTACCTCCTCCAGTTCTGCTTGCAGGTCTCTGATCTGAGAGATGTCACTGGAGGACTGAAGGGGACACAGTAATTAGGAGATAAATAGTTGATGGACAGTGTAACGTGAAAGAAATACCTGTGCAATGAGTGCTTTGTGTTTCTTCATCAGCTCATTCAGGTCCTCCTGGTCCTCCTCGAGCCTCTTCAGGAGGTCTACTTTCTCGTGCTGCAGCAGAGCCAGCTGTTCATCCACCTGCATTCACACAAAGGTAAAGGTGAACACAATCAGCTTAATCAGGTCTGAGTTTATAAAGACCACGACACTCAGCAAAAACAAACAGCAACTTCAAACTGAAGATGGTTAAAAGTTTAAAATTAACATAAAAGTTAAATTCTAATATACACTTACTTTTTCTATAAATCCCCCAAAAGCTGTTTTTTTGCAATAATCCAAGTTAGAACAGAGCCTGTTATTTAACCAAAGGTTTTTGTCAGTGTGTGACAGAGTTCATTTGTCTGTCAGCAAAAACAATCTCACAAACAACTTGACAGATTTAAAATGAAATTCTCAAAAAGTAATTATTGGATTTACAACAAATTAATTTTTAAAGTTACATCAATTTCAACACTAGACAGGGTTCATATTAGCTAAAATTTGGTGTGCTAACTGAGTAAATGTGTACTCTGAGAGCAAACATCAACATGATGAGATGAGATAAAAAGTTTGACCCAAACAGCTACAGTACAACTCATCTCCTCTCAGCTTCAGATCGTTTTGGTTTTAAACGTGGTTTTAAGTATTTTCCAGGCAGATAATTCAATTTTATACCACAATTAAGTAACTGAAATTACTTTCAGTTGTTCTGGAAGCACTTTATATATCAAAAATAAATTTGACTTTACATCATAATCCATCTAAACACCTTGAAATTGGCTTCTGTCTTTTTAAAATCCTCCTGACATTTCAGACGTTCCCACTTCAGCACGCCTTCATGACAATGCTTCGGGGGAGGGGGGGGGGCTCTGTGGGGCAGGACCTCAGCTGCAGACTGAGCTCTAGGGAGGAGCTTTGTGTAAATAGGTGGTCCTTTGTACCAGCAAGTGTTTAGGCAGCTCCACATGGCTACCACTAGCCTGGTAAAAACCAGACCCTTGTCCTTCACTTTGCTTCGTACGAGGGTCTGGACTCTCAGCTATAGAGAAGCGACTCTTGCTGGAGGCGTGGCCTCTGCTGAAGTTTAAAATGATTGGATCAGCTGGTTACAATGTATGTCGCTGTGAAGGAGGCTAAGCTAAGAAGCTAACTGGAAATTGCGTGCGCTGCAAACAACCCTACTGAGAGGAATAAAATACCGAGCCGACCGAGAGAGCTGTAAATGAGAGCTGCTGCTTTGTCAGACAGATTTAATTTAATTTGGAAGCTTTATCACACGCACTGGCTTCATTCACTTCCTCTTCTGCCGTATGCTAAACTAACTAGCAGACACTCAGAAAATTGACGTAGTTCAAAACTCCGCCTTCTGTTTGCTGATTGGTCCAGGTATAAAATAAACTATAACCAGACACTGCGCAGAAAATCATAGTTCTGTTCTCTGATTGGCCCGAATGAAATGCTCCCGAAGAAATCCCAGACGGAGCAGTGAAGCGAAACTAGAACTGAGCAGAACTGCATAGGAAGGCCAGGCTAGTCTAACACAGGAGACTCAAGGATTCTCAAACATGCATGAATGAGTCAAAGCAAAACTCTGGGTGTGTTTTTGATGAGGGAATGACATTATAACAGGATATAAAGCTAAAAAAAATTGATTTTGAATACCTCCTTTAAACACATTTTAAAATTAATCCTTTTAAAGAGAAACTTTGAAGTTTTATTTTGAAAGTTTACAACATATTTCCTGTTTGCTCATGAATTTAATTCAACTTTAAATACTCAATTCTGCAGACTAAATGCTGCAAAACCTTATAAACTGCTACTGATCAATAATAAGACAGTCTGGCTCCATCACACAGCAGCTTTTTCTCAGATTTGCTCTCATAGTGATGGTGCTCATCTGCTGGACATCAGAGTCATGTATTCAGACCATGCATCAGTAAAGAGTGCCACTCACCAGACTCTTCTGCCTGCAGAGGTTCTCCAGTTCCACCTGAGTGTTCTCCAAT
This sequence comes from Anablepsoides rubrolineatus, assembly GCA_031762495.1. Lineage (NCBI taxonomy): Eukaryota > Metazoa > Chordata > Actinopteri > Cyprinodontiformes > Rivulidae > Anablepsoides > Anablepsoides rubrolineatus. Next base: position 1,394,909 of record JARVGW010000278.1, on the reverse strand, counting down.
TCCTGGGAGAGAGCCTTCTGCACGCTTCCAGCCTCCAGAAGTTTTGCCTCGCTCTCCTCAAGCTAAACAGGAACACATGATGTTTCTTAGACAGAGGTCATGCCGAGTTCCTGAGGAGCTAAGGTTTTATGTACGAGTGGGCACACCTGGCAGTGTAGATGTTCTATCTGGTCTTTGCTTCCATCAGGAATGTTCTGGCCTGAGCTGTTGATAGTAGCCAAAAGCAATTGAGCATCAGCCAGCAGAGCATGAGTTCTCTTCAGGTCTCTCCTTAGCTTCTTCTCCACATCAAAGTCTCTGTGTCCCACCTGCAATGTAACACAAATTGGTTTATTTCAGAGTAGAAACAATGTTGTAGAAAGACAATTGTGTTTCTATTGTGTCAAGGACACAAACAGGAGATGACTAAGAGGCATCCTAAATCCACCTCTACTGGTTACTGAGGAGGAGCAGCTGCTTTAACCTGAGGCTTCATCTTACCTCTGTAAGCTTAACCACCTTCAGAAGAAACTCATTAATCTCTCTGTCATGGTTTTGGTTAGAGTAAAGACCTAAAGTGCCCACTCCAGCAGCAGATGACCAAATGAAAAGTCAAATTTTAATACAAAACAAGCTTGTAGCCACATGAAGGATCCAGAAAAGGAAGGTCTGACTGAAGCCCTTTGGAAACAGGATCTGGCAGGGGTCTGATGGACAAATCTAAAGGGAAGGCATCTGTCTGAATCTCAAAGGCAGGAACTGGCTGAGAGGTGCTGTCCTTGACTGTGACCTTCTAAAACTCAAGAATCTGACAGGCTTCGTTGTCATAATTCCCTCTCAGGCTCAAGGACCTGAATGGACTCATCTTTGGACCCCCTCAAACCTGAAAACAGGAACTGGCAGAAAAACCTTCCTTCTGGTTTTTGTTCATGATCGTCCTGTATTTAGCTATATCCCTGTTCTTATTAACTCTGACCAACTTCCTCATCCCTGCTGAAGAAAAATAGTCCCTGTATTTCACACTGCATGCTTATCCATCACCCTCCTGAGAACAATAAATATTTTAACAAGAACATTTAGGAATTATTTGAAAAATCTGCGTTGTTCAAAATGGTATGTCCGAATAAACAGGAATCTAGGATTTCTTCTTTAAAATTTTCGTTTTCTGACTCCAAATCAGATTCAAAGTTGGCTCACAGGCCTCAGGCTTCTGAGAGACCTTGGGTAAATCAATACACAGCTGCTCTGCTCTGAGCAGTCTGCAAAACACTGACAACTCTCTTCTACTAACATAATGAATTGTATGTTTGGGTCAGTGTTTCTGCAGTCGTCTGTTTACAGATGGTGCAAAATACTGCTAATGTCTTTTAACTGAAACAAAAACCTTCAACCACATCATGCCTTGTCTTTGCAAGGCATGATGTGGTTGAAGGTTGTGCATTATGTAATAACGCCACAATATGTAATAATGTAATAAAATTGGGCTTCAAAATGTAATAAAGAGGGACTAAAACCATATTATGTAATAATTGACGCAAAATGTAATAAAAGTCTTCAACGCATTTTGCAATACTCTCAGCAGCATTCAGTACAGTGCTAGGTTCAATACACACTTTGTATGGAACAATAAAGACTTTTAAAATTAATTTTATCAACTTGTCTTCTGAAGATGTGTTGAAGGTTTAGTGGATCTGTGTTCGACTACACCACCTAGGCTGCATTGTTGAGCACAGATCCACTGAGAAACTTGCTGTTTCAGCAACAATTCATTTAAAAACTGGACTTTTGAGGTTAAACAAATGTTTATAAATAATTTCAATAAGTTAAGAAGGAACTTTTTTGTATCAAAAAAATATTGTATCGTGAGACTATAATATCGAATCGATCCGAATTGTGAATTTTCTGTATAGTTGCACCCCTGCTAATAACATTGTTACATTTTGCTGTGATTGTTACAAAATGCCATGATTGTTCTTTTTACAAATGATAATGTAATAATGTGATGCATTATTTAGAATACCATCACAAACATCCTCCTAATTAATACACTTGTAATAATGATCATGTTGCAGAAACTACACATTTAAATCTTTGAAACTGGTCAATAAATACCAAACTTTTCATCATTTAGTTACCTATCCAGCATTACATTCCTATACTGAAACTATACCACTTTACAGACTATTCTCATAAGATATTTAAAGGTCAGCTTTATTGAAATGTGAACTGTAGGTGAGGCTGCAGCTCACGCTTTGAGAGACATACCTGCGCTCTGAAACAAGCGTGTGGTCTGTAACTGTGTGGGCGATGTGCAGGGATGGTTTTTGCATACCCTCTGATTAAATATTCTGTTCTGTTCATTTTGCATTCAATTGTTAGATCATGTGCTTCTGTCATGCAATGTAAACAGAAACATTTTCCCATGTTCTGTTTTGCTTTATAAAGCACGGGTTGCCATTTTTCTGAAAACCAATCAGTTAAAATAAAAGCTGTTTACGTGATCGTCTGCCTTGAATGACTTTTAGACTAATACAGTGGAATCTGGCTATGAATAGGCAACAAAATGATGAAAAGTTTGACATTTATTGACCAAAGTTTCAAAGATTTAATTGTTTAGTATCTACAACCTGATTGATATTACAAGTGTCTTGATTAAAATCACTGTTTTGTGATGGTTCATTACATAATGCACCACATTCTGTAACAATTGCTGCAAAATGTAATAACATTATTTCATAATATGACTGAGAGTATTACAAAATGTGTTGAAGACTTTTATTACATTTTAGGTATTCACTTTTATTGTTTTATTGATTTATTCTTCTTTTTATTCTTTTGTGTTTTATTTCTAGTCTTATTGAAATGGTACATTTGTTTCATTGTCTTGCACTGTAAAAGCACTTTGTTCCATTGAGAAGTTTTAAAAGGCATGAATAAATTTGGATTTATTGAATATAATATGAATAATGTATTCAGGGTGATGTGCAGTGTTGGTTTTCTCCTTTACATAGTATTTTGCATTTTGGCCATAAAGTTGTAGTTTAGCCTGACCTGAGCAGAGTAGCTTCTTCCACATGCTTGTTGTATACCTACATGGCTTGTGACAAACTGCAAATGAGACTCTATGGTTTTCTTTCAACATCCTTTTTATCACTCCTCCATAAAGACCAGAATTGTGGAGAATGACTGTGGACAGTTGATCCACCTGAGCTGTGGATCGCTGTTACTTGGCCCGTCAGTTTAGGTGGATGGTCATGTCTTGGTCAGTTTGCAGCTGTTTTATATTCTTTCCATTTTCAGATGATGAATTGAGCAGAGTTCCATGAATAGTTCAAAGCTTGGGACTCTTGGGTTTTCTCCTAACGTGTCTGGTGAGTTCCTTGGTCTTCATGATGCCGTTTGATCACTAATGTTCTTTAACAGAAAGCTGGATTTATACTGAGGTTAAACTACACACAGGTGGGCTACCTGATCACACAGAGTTGCCACGAGTCCTTCCAGGTCGTGCTTCTCATGAATGACCATTTGCTTCTCCTCGTATTCCTGCTCCAGCTGCATCTCCAGCTGCTTCAGCTGCACACAAAAATTATAAACACATAAAGTGTGGAAATAAATAATTAGGCTGGACTAGCTTTCATTTTATCTATTAGGAAATTTCCACTGTGGAGATATTTTGCTAACAGACAAATGCACACATGCACACAAACAGTCAGCTTATTATTTCCATCTTTTCCATCTCATCTGGACAGAGAATGTTTGCTTTTCCCTGGAAAGGAACATAAATATGTAGGTGCATGTATGAATTCAAGCAGCTGACTTATCTCTGCTGGTTTAAATCAGTCAGTAGCTGTGTTTTCATTCAGCTCAGTTTCACAGGAAGCATGCAACACTCACCCGTCTCTGAGATGACTTGTGAACATCCTCTAACTCCTCCTCTTTGTCCTCCAGCTCCTTCAGGTGGATCTGCTTCATCCTCTCCATCTCCATCTCAAACCGCATTTGGACCTAACAGAGAAATAGAGCAGATGAGGAGAGAGAGGATGGAAGTCGACTTGAACGTGGGTCTGGTGAGCACCTGTTGCAGCTGTTGGATTTTGCCCGACAGTTTAGTGATTTCATCGTCTCTCTCGCTGGCTTGGCTTTCCAGGAGGCGAAGCTGCTTTTTCAGGTCTGGTACTGAGTCTAAGGCAAGATCAACAGGTAGGCTGAGGTCCCGGATCTGAGCACACAATTCCTCCTTCTGCTTCTGGAGACGGGTCACCTCTAACTGGCTCTCCTACACACAGGGTTCACAGACTAGAAATTTGCTTCGGTGTAAAGGTGCAGTAGGTATCAAATATAACAATAAAGAAAATACAAAGGATAAAAAGAAAAATATAATAAAAACGAAATGTAAAACATATGTGCACCAGTTCAGTACAGTAATCACAGCTACAATATATAAGTTTGCTAACTTTTATTTTAAAAGTTAGCAAACGTAAAATGAATTTATATAAAAAAAAACTTATTTATTAAAAAACTGATAGTAAGGGGAGTTTTTCTGTATGTAAAGCATCATAAAATGTTTAATGGAGATGATGTTTTAAACTCATTAATAAACTCAATTACAAACATTGTTTCACTGCTACTACCTAGTTGCACTTTTTAAAAAATAAAACTGTCATGTTGGAATTAAAATTATGTTTTAGTTGTGCAGTTTTAGGTTTTAAGTACTTTATAAACCCAGATCAGAAAGACATCAACACTGCATAATTAAATATTTGTTCACTTATCCCAAGTCATGTCGTCATCAAAATATGATGTACTCTTATTGCACATCGCAAGGTTTTCCTGATATCGTGCAAAAATTAGACAGATCACAAATGAATTCAGGCACACCTGCAGGCTGCGGCGCAGGTTGAACACTTCTGTTCCCAGAGCTGTGTTTTCCTGGAAGGCTTTGTCCTTCAGCTCCCTCTCATTGTTGGCCTCCTCCAGAGCCTGAGTTAACTCATTGTCAAACCTGGACAGAGTTTGAGGTATAAAAATGAGTAACATTGCATCATTGGCACAAAATGTTTTACATCAAAGCAGGTATGAAAAAAAGCATGATGGTTCTATTTTAACCTCCTCTGTTTGCTCTCCAGTTTGTGTATGCGACTCTGCAGACTGTCATTAAGCACTCGTGCATCCTGAAGGTCGGAGGTCACGTGACGACTGTGACGTTTCAGATCTGCCACACTCCTCCTGGACTGCTCCAACTGGGCCTGAAGAGCTGCCACCTGCACACATGATCATTATTACCTTCAGACATTTAATCTGCTGCGAGTGCTGCTGAGCACGTCACTGTGACCTTCCTCACCTTCGTATCGAACTGTTGTCTCGTCTGTCTCTCAGACTCCAGCTTCTCCTCTGTCTGCTTCAGACGTCTGCGGACAAATTCCACCTCTGTCTGGCAGCACTCCAGCTGCATGGCCAGCTCACTTTCTGTTAGCCAGAACACGTGAATGGGACTTTGTCAAGAATTGTTGTCAGGGTGAAATATTTTTGGTGTTTATTCTTTAAAATTGAACTGAATTGTTCCAGAAACCCATGTGGAAGATGGTGCATGTAGATTTTCCTCTAAAGAATCAATAACAGTAATGATGTTGGCTGCTTTGTAGGGGTGTAAATCACCAGCTTTATCACGATACAATATTACATCGATATCACAATGTCTGTCACGATACGATTTCTATTCAATTCAATTCACAAGTCTGTGATCTATATAATGCGATATCATCTGCCCATCTAAAACAATGACTGTGTTAGATGGGCATATGATATTGATTCCCATTGAGAATATGATGACGATATAGATCGATATATTTATTTTGCCATGATATAGCTGAATCACAAACTCTTCAAATCGATATACCAATACAGATCGATGTATCGTTACACCCCTACTGCTTTGTTGGTGAAAGGGGGCTCTTTACTTGGTTATTAGTACCCATAGATCTTTACGTTTGTTTTCTTCTGTTACTCTGTTACACAATCATTCTCATCCTCTTGGCTACCCATGGAGTGGCCCAAGGCACAGTCTTAGCCCCCTTTTGTTTGCTCCATCTCCACCTTCTACAGCTTCTCCATAATCAGGTTGCAGAGGCAACAGGTCCAGGAGAGAAACTCATATATGCTTCTCCCCAATGACACTGCTTATCCTGGGGGACCCGAGGTGTTCCCAGGCCAGAGAAGATTCTGGGTCTTCTCTGGGGCCTCTTCAGTGGGACATGCATGAAAAACCTAAAAAGAGATGCATCCAGGTGGCATCCTAGACAAATGCTTAAACATCCTCAACAGACTCCTTCCTGTTGAGCAGGGCCTCTAAAGTTCTTTCCAGATGATGGAGATCCTCACCCTTTCATTTGCTACATACAGATAAGCCATAACTTTGCAAGTAGGGGTCTCTGCGGAACATGTTGGCCTGTGGGCGGAGACGTCCCTACTCGTGATTGGCGGAGGTCTTAATGTGGGCGGAGACGTCCCAAGAACGTGATTGGTCGGATTGACGGTGGAGTTTGAAGAAGCTGGAGGCTGCGGGACGTAGCTTGGTCGAGTCAGGCAGGAAGCAATATGATTTTTTTAAGATTAATTTGAGTCATAACTTGAGAAAGGAAAGTGCTAGCAGCACGAAATTTGAACGTCGTACATGTGAGGGGATGTGTAACAATGTAGTTAAAACATCCCTAAACAACCTGTAAAAAGATAGCTAAAAATCTATTTTTTTTGCAGGTTACCTTCAATACCTTCAAAAACTAGCTTTTGAAGGTATATGGAAAAGTAAAATGTAAAGCTATATGAATTGTTTTGAGTTGATGTTTTTATTTTTATTTAGTATTGTTTTGTAAATTATGTTTCGTTTGAATATATTCTGGGAATAAAAGGGGCAGACTTAATAAGATTTATTCTTCTTCTGCTACCTTTGATTTGATTTTTGATTTTTGATTTGTGTATTTTCTTTGTTTTCTATTGTATATAGTTATTTTGTTTTTTAATGAAATTAATAAATGTTTTAATTGAATTGAAAACAAGAATGTAACCTGACCTCCTTGTCTCATCACAAATCTCACATCTCTTCCATATCTGAGTCACCGTCATCTAAACATTTCAAAGTGAAATCTGTTGGTGCTTCCAGTCAGTCTGTCCATCCATTTAATATAATGTTCACAATAAAACAGCTCATTTCAAGCTGTAAAATGCAAATGTTTTATGCCACTTATGTTTCATTCTAAACGGGTTAAATATTAATAAAACACTCCCGTCTGTGACATGGACCTGGTCAGTCTCAGTGCACATCATGTGTTTGTCTGCTGTATTAGTTCACAAATTTGTTTTTAAATTTAGGTGCCTATTTATGATTTTTTTTTTCTGTTGTGTTTTGCAGCTTATAGGACAATGTTTGCTGTGAGCTCTGACAACTGCAATAACACTACAATATGGTACATTACCACAGTAAAAAGCTCCAAATGACTCATTTTTGCCTTTTCAATAATTAACTCTTCCAGTTAAAGAAAAGCATAGACTTTACCTGTTGCAGCTCCTCTCTGACTTGCAGCGACCTGAGCTTTCTGCTTCTCCTCCTCCAGCTGCTTCTCCAGCGTTTCTATGGCAACTTTACACTGGTCTAGCCGAGTCTTGATTTGAAAAAAGTCGCATGTTGGACAACAGAAAGAGGCAATTAGTTAAGGGATGCGATTTAAAAGAACCAGTAACAGGAAGCTGCCTTTATGTCATTAGTAATCACCTGTGCAGCCACTGGTGAGGAAGAGGAGTTTGTTAGTGGGCCTACCTGCAGGTCTTTGTTCTCCCTGCTGAGTCGAAGTCTCTCTGCCCTTTCCACATCCAGAGCCTGACCCACCGCATCTCCACGGAAACGCTCATCACTTAGCTCAGATGTCACAGCTGTAACCTACACACATGGATTGCAATATTAACAATGGGTATGTGTGTGCACATGTGTGTGTGTGTGTGTGTGTGTGTGTGTGTGTGTGTGTGTGTGTTGCAGTCCAAACCTTGGTCTCCAGGTTGTCTGCAGTCTGCCTCAACTCATTCCTCTCTTTCTCTGATTTCTCAAGGCGGCGCCTAAGAGCCGATATCTCATCCTGACAAAAACAGAAAGGGAAAATACCTCACAATGACCGAAGCCTCTTTTTATCTGCATTATTAGTTGTTGTTGTTTTTTTTTAACTCTTATGTTTGCTCCCTATATTTTACTGAGACTACTCATTACAAACTAATACTAAACATGAATGTAGGTCTCAGATCTCATCACTTAAATCAAACATTCCAACTTTTTTTTATTTCCCTGGGAATCCAAAATCTTGCTCTGAGGGAAAAGCTGTGATGTCCTCTGCACATGTGAACACTCATGCACAAACAACAAAATAATAACTTACTAATTTATCATGTTTCAAATGAATAATACATTTCAGATAACTTGTTTTTCAACAGTCCATTACGCTGTGAAGCGTCTTTCAGCAGAAGGGACTTGGGGATTGGTCAGGGGTAAAAGAAAGCTGAATAGAGCACAGAAATAACCTAATAAAACTTCAGGATCTCAGACTGGGATGAAGGTCCTCTTTGTAACATGACAATGAGCCAAAACACAGCAAAGACAACGCAGGAATGACTCAGGGTCAATTCTTTGAATGTTCTAGAGTGGTCCTGACACAGTGATGAATAAAGTTCTTTGTTCAGGGAAATGTGTTCTGTGTGTATCCAGCATTGTTTATTTTCATCCTCCTTGCTTTTCCTTTTCAATTGTATCCCTTCTGGTAGATATGTTTTTGTGCATACGTGTTTTCCTGCATCTCAAAATCATTTCTGATGACACAGAGAGGAGAATCACACATGCTGGATATATCTGCATCTATTTCACATATTTAAAGAGAGGTGTCTCAGAGGAGGTTTCTGATGTGCACTTTTTCACGTTCATTGGAATGTAAAAAATAAAAGTGCTTGGAATTATGCGTATGCACAGTTTCATACATATACCATAGATTTATTGTACATACTCTGTTTTTTCAATTTAGGCATATGCCATGTTTCAGAAGGAAATCAACGCAAATCTTTGTGGGAGGTCTTTTTATTGACCTTTATTTATTTACCATTAATTAGCCTCAGGTATAAAAAAGTTGCTGTCTATAGATGTGTTTTCATTGCACCCTTCTGTTGTTCGGACAGGTTACTGATTTCCCTCTGTGCTGTTTTGGTCTTGTCTTCCAGGCTCCTCCTCCAAGCACCTTATGAGTTGTACCCTTGAGAGTGCTGCACTGACATTTTGTTGCTGACTTTCAAAAAGTACTTTATCATTTAGCCTTGGAAAGGAGTACAAATCACAGGTGTCTAACTTGGTCATAATTTTCTGACTTATGTCAGCTGCCTTTGTGTTCAGTTCAGGTCCTTGGTGCCCATGCTCATATGGGGGTGATGATGTGTCCCCCCTGCTGTAGTATCTTTGTTGGACCTCATCAATCTTGAGGTGTGGAAGCAGACTCCATGTGCAAATGTTGGAACACTGCATTTAAATTCTTCAGTCTTGATGTTAGGTAGTATTGTTCTCATATACTGTATTGTGGTTTTCTTGGGCTTGATCATATAGTTGCATTCCAATAATGTTAGGTTTAAAAGATTTGTTTTTAGCTGTTTTATGCTGTGAAGCTAATCTCTAAACCAAAACAAGAAAACAAATCAACTTGTCAAAGACGGTAAGTGTGTACCTCCTTGGTCCTGAGTCTCTCATTGTCCATGTTGACATCTAGTAGAGGACGCACTTTGCAAAAAAGCTTCCACCAGCTCCACGTGGCTACGGCCCGTAGAGCTCGCAGGTTCATCTGCAGACACCTGACTGCCATCTGCTGCACCTGGAGACGCACAAAAGAAAAACATCAGTCAAAACTACAGCTGAGCTACAAAACTGTGTTCACAAGAAATGTATCACAAAATAAAAATGTCATTTTTTTTATTCAAACCTTTATTTCACCAAGCAAACCATTAAGAACAATTTCTTATTTACAACATTAGTCTGAAAGCACTAAAACACTTAATGGGAGGATGAGAAAGTACCTAGTAGAATTAGAAACTATAAAACATAATTAATTAAGAGTAGTTGCAGAATGGGTTAAAAAATAAGATGGTCCTGAATATATCTAAAACTAGCTGTATGATTGTAGGGTCAAATTTTAATGTTTTAATATAATAGGAATAAGAATCTAGTTTTAAATGTTAAATGAACAATTTCACTAAAGACCAGGTATCTGAGACCAAACTTCTGGGATTCATAGCTGATAATAAATTATCATGGAAAAAACACATTCAAAACATTATTGCAAAGATGGGTAGAGGCTTCTCAATTATGAGAAGTTATGCAACTGAACTCAGACATCTTAAAAACAGCAATTCAATCGTTAATATATCACAGCTTGATTATTGTTCAGCAGTTTGATCAAATGCCACCGAAGACATGTTAAACAAACTACACACAATACGTAAGTGTGATTAAAGGTCTAATATCATCTCTATGAACAAGAAACTGAACTAGTTATTGGTTAAAGACTGTTGTACTCACTGCTTATTGTTATTATTAGTTATTAGACCCCAGTAAGAATAGCTGTAGTTTTACTGCAGCTAATGGGGATCCTAATAAACAAATAAAGGTGAGTGTTGTGATTGGTAATAAAGGGAGCATCCACGAAAGGCTCAGGCGCTTACAAGCAAGGATGGGGCAATGTTCATCGCTTTATGTAATTACCACATGGGCTCAGAAACACTTAATAAAGGAAATGGAAATTATGGACGCTGTGTCCTCCAGGCCAAAGAGAAAAAGGACTGTCCATATTGTTACTAGAGCAAAATAATATATATATATATATATATATATGATCTTCATTCCACAAACATAAATATATTTCACTGGAATTTAATGTGAAAGACCAACACAAAGGGGTATGACTGAAATTCTTGCCCATTCCTCCTTGCAAAACAGCTCAAGCTCAGTCAGATTGGATGGAGAGCGTTTGTGAACA
>JARVGW010000278.1:1354692-1371454 GCA_031762495.1 Anablepsoides rubrolineatus | reverse complement strand
GGCAATAAGTATGCCCACTCCTGCTCAGCGCCTCTCAGCATGGGCAACTCCAAAGTGGAAGAGAGTCCAACCCCTCTCGAGGAGACTGGTTCCAGAGCCAGAGCGGTGCATCGAGGTGAGTCCAACTATATCTAGTCGGAATCTCTCCACCTCACACACCAGCTTAGGCTCCTTCCCCACCAGAGAGGTGACAGTCAATGTCCCTAGAGCCAGCTTCTGTAGCCGAGGATCGGACCGCCAAGGTCCCCGCCCTCGACCACTGCCCATTGCACCTGACCCCTACGGTCTCTACCACAGGTGGTGAGCCCATGGGAAGGGGGACCCACGTCTCCTCTTTGGGCGGTGCCCGACCGGGCTCCATGGGCAAAAGCCCGGCCACCAGGCGCTCTCCAGCGTGCCCCACCTCAAGGCCTGGCTTCAGAGTGGGGCCCCGGTGACCCGCGTCCGGGCGAGGGAACATGGAATCCATCATTGTAACTCATCATAGGGGTCTTCGGGCTGCGCTTTGTCTGATCCCTCACCTAGGACCCTTTTGCCTTGGGTGACCCTACCAACATAGCTCCTAGGATCATTGGGACACTCAAACCTCTCCACCATGATAAGGTGGCAGCCCAGGGAGAGGTCGAATCAATGTTAATTACCAAAATGCTTAGTAGATATTAGACTATGTGGCAAACTATATTGTTGTAGCAGTAAGTATGATGTAGAGCAGGACCCTCCAGCTGTTTTAAATGATTGTTGCATAAAGTTAAAATTAATTGTGAATTATATAAAGTTACTATAAAGAGAATACAAATAATTTCTGACAGATTCAGTAGGGCATGCTATTTAATGTTTTATCAGCTGTTGCCCTCTCCAGGCACCGGTAGCTTTTACACAATGTCACTGATCAGATGCAAGCAGTAGACAGTTTGGTTTAATAGTCTTATGTTATGTTGGTCTTTGGTTGTACAGTATTTTATCTTCTGTACCTTATCTAACAACAGTCACTTCTGCCCTATGCTGTTGTTCTATATAAACTCCTTGCTATGCTGTCAAAGCAGCGCCCTCTAGTGACAAGACATAATAACAGCAAAAGAATCAAACAAACTCATTGTGCAAATCTAAGAACACAGTTTTTCCTAAGTGTTCTTTGCATAAACACATCTGTCCGTTTACAATATTTTTGTTTTATTAGTTTACATTTATTTCAACAAATTTAGATAAAAACAAGTAACAAATGTTTGCCAGTTATTAGGCTCTTGTGAAAGAAACATATTATTTTAGTGTTTTAGGAGGTTAATAGAGATAAATGATTAAAAAATAAAGCTAAACCATTTCAAACAGATAATACTAGCATTTAACATAAACTGGAAGTTATTTATGAAGATCAATTAAATTATTATTATTATTATTTATTAAGTAAGTAATATATTAGCTAAATAAAGTTTATTTATAAAGTGTCTTTCATAAAAATAAATTCACAAGGTACTGTACAATCATTAATAGTATAAACAATGTACAACAATAAAACATCCTATTTATCATATATTTATTAACATATATAACATATTTATTAGGTCAACTTAAGTTTATTTAGTATCTCTAAAGTTAAATTCATCTCTACAATTTTGATTAAATGGCAGCTATTTCAGGTGGTATGGTAGGTTTTGTGTGTTCCGGGGCCCTGCTCGGATGGATTGTGGGTTGGAGGAAGCTGTGGGTCCTGCCGGTAGTCGGAGCGGAGGAGGGGGACTCGGCAGAGACGGCTTCGGGCTCAGAGGGAGCCGCTGACGGACACAGAAATATCACCTCCCCGGTGGATTTAATCACCGGGGAATTTATTCAGAAACCAACCTGAGAAGCTGTTTGGGTTCATATCCAGGTAGGTACGACCTGTAATTTTCGTCTGTGTGAAATTAAGCGAATGTGACTGCGGTGGCTCTCTACAAAGAGGCTTCCTCTGCTGAAGAAAATGCCGGGCTGCAGCAGCCTGGAGGCCCGCCTGGTTCTGTGCTTTATCCCGTCACCGTTTCGCTCCATCCGTGTCATTTCTCCGTCAAATTACACCTGTCTGGTTTTACCGAGCTGCCTTCACGACCCTCGGCTGTGTTACCGGCCGAGCTCCGCCGGTTCTGACAGCCGTGGCCGGTACGAGGAAACATGGTCGCTCTGCGGAGTCTCCTACCGATTCACGCCGGGCATCGGTGCGGTCCGAGCCGCTAGAGGGTTTCGGAGGCAGCCGGGGTTGTTGTGTAGCAGGAAGCTACACTTTTGGTTCCGTAAAACGTGTCACGTCCACTCACAGATGGTAAAACTTTTTGCGTAATTAATTAAATAAAGTTGGCAGAGTTTGTCTCGGTTTTAATATTTTAAATAGTCGCTTGGATTTTTTTTTTTTTTTTTTTTTTTTTTTACAGCTGGACGTTCTGGCTCTCTGGTTTCCGGTCTGTTTGTTTCACTACAGCGTTTTAACCGGGTTTCTTTGAAAACCTGACCATTATCCGGAGGTGTCTGTCCCCCTTCTCCTGGGGGCACAAACTACCTGGAAGGGGGACACTGGCGGCTGTCAGAGCCTCCTGTTCAGGGGTCTCAGACAGTAGACAGAGCCCCCTCTGAGAGGTTACAGGTGGGCAGAAAAAAACCCCACGTCTTATGGACTTACAGGCGGCCAGCAGAGCCTCCTGTCCACTGGTCGCAGGCAGGAGACCCTTCTTGGTGCTCCTGACAGGTGGACAGCTAAGCTATCTCTCCATGTGGGAACCTTCTGTCCAGGAGTCTTTGGTTCATTTAAAAGTCTTTCTAACACTATTTGTTTAGCATAATTTAAAATGTGTTTGCTAAATAAATGTAATAATTTTTGAATAGTGAATAAAAAGGTTGATTCTTCACATATTTTACAGCATTGTTTGTAGGTTTGTATGAGGGCCCCGGCCAGAAGCTAATACTGTTTGGGGGACCAAAGCATGGAAAAATTGGGAACCCCTCATCTAGATTGCAATTACAGACAGTCAGACAAAGCTGATTATATGTTAAAATGACCTGCCATACATGTAACATCTACAGACTGACTGAGCACATGCCACTGCACTTATGCATCATCCAAGTGGAAAATAAAGTAGTTCCCTCTAACCACAAGATTTGAATAGTTTCCACTGTCTATTATACACATTACCTGAAATCACTGAAGTATCAAAGTATTGATATTTTGATTTTAGTATCAATTCTAGACCATAAAGTTCTGGTATTGGTAGTATCGATATTTCAGTACTGATCCGCACATGACTAATCTGAACCATTACCTGAGGACATGCCAGTCTCTGAGTTTGTCTGTTCCACTGTTGACCTGTAAATATTTCAGTTTCTAATTTAATATGAATTACAGCCATGATTCATCCTCTGAAATTTTTTCAAGCTGAATAGAAAAGCTGGACCTTTTTTTGTGGTCCAGGTTTGTGTTTATCAGATGAACTACACATCAGGACTTAAACCAGAAGTGGACGGGAAACCAAACAAGTTTACTCAAATGTTGGCAGATCTCCTGCAAGAAAGTAGTCTGGTGTACAAGCCTAAAAGAAGCTAGCTAAAAGTAGCAAAATGCAAGCTGGTAAAAGTATCATCTGTAAAACCAGGTCCACAATGATGGTTGAACACAGAGGGTTCCCTCTGTTTCCATGAATTTTACTAAATTTGTGTGACAGTGCTCCCGTACTCAAACGGTTCTTATATGTGGGGTCTCCAGACTTTCTGCTGGCATTAAATAAACTCACCTAAGAGGTAAAAATGGATGGAGGCCTGCATGTAAGCTACATTTCCCCCACATGGTGGCACTGTTTGTGCTTGATTAATGCAGCATCAGTTTTTTTTCTGATTAAGTTAATTATCCATTTCTGCTTTAAAACTTTTAATTACTCATTTTTCAGGGTAAGTTGTTACCTATTAATTAAATGTGACCTTATTCTTAAAATTGATGTACAATAGCAGCAGAACCCCTAGCACCACTACTAATGTAAATCCATAGGTTTAAATTTGAGCACATTTTTCTTTTCTTCTGTTAAACCAGTTATTAAGTTACTTTATTCCCAGCTGTAACATCTGATATGCTGATAAACTGCTTCCTGTTTTTTCTCATTTGGTATTTACATCATCATTTTGTGTTTATATGACCCTTCTAGGTTGAAGAATGTGATGACCATCAGAGGCAGTAGCTCTCTGATGTTCGAGGAACTCCAAACTTCAGTAGGATGTACCTGATGAACGTATCTCCTGTCGCAGCGACACAAACTGAGTGGAGAAGATGTGGTCCACCTGGAAGCTACAGCCTTCCAGTTTGCTTCAATGACACAGACTCAGAGCTGTCAACCAGAGGAACACCTATCTCTAACAAGGTCCAGATGATCATAGAGAGCCTGAGGAGCACCCAGTCCTCACTCGAGATGAGCGACGAGATCCAGGGACAAGATTGCCATACCCATGCCTTCAAGTCTCCTGTGGGCTCTTCTAAAAAACCCACAGAAACCCCACAGACCCATTTTTCTTCCACAAACCACAATGAGAGCAGTGGCTCAGACAGTGATGACTCGGTGGATAGAGGAATCGAAGAAGCAATACTCGAGTACTTGAAAGAAAAAGATGGTCACAAACACAAGACTGAACACGGATCCACTTTTCTTCAAACTTCCAAAATCCCAAGCAAAACCTCTCCGTTTCCAGATGTTTCCAAACACAGCTCGAACAGCAGCACTTCCCTGATTTCCATGAGTCACTTTCCAACGAGAGCCCAAGCTGAGGCTCCGACACCAGCAGCAGCAGCTACTGGACCTTTAAAAAAGTACATCAAAAACAAAGCTTCCAGAGATGAGAACTTTGATCTGAATCAAAGTTTGGTAAGTTCAAAGAGCTGCTCTGAACCAACCAGCCTCTTCAACAAAACAACACCATTCTTGGTGAAACAGGAGGAAGACTCTGATGATTCCAGCAGTGATGATGGAATTGAAGAGGCCATCCAGAGATATCAGTTGGAGAAACAAGAGCAGCTAAACAGGCAGGAAGCCTTAAGTCTGCATCCATTCCACTGCGAGTCAGACTCGACGAGTGATGATGGAATCGAAGAAGCTATTCACTCCTACCAGCTGGAGCAACTTCGAGAGAAGAGCAGCCAGAAGCAGATACCTCCCAACAGGTCTCTAATGCATGCTACAAGCTCAGAAAACAAGAAGAGACACAAACTGAAGAGAAAAAAGATCCGAACAGAGAACCAAACTTGTTCATCTGATGGAAAACCCAGGTCTTCACTTCCAGACTTCCCAAAACACAAAGGTCAGCCGGTCTCTGTTCCTCCCAAAGTGAACACATCGGCTGAACTAATGTGTGCTGAAGCCATTCTGGACATTTCTAAAACTGTTCTGCCCGGGCCCTTCCATCAGGGGATTGGACTGAGCAGTCAAGGTCCGACTGAGCTTCCCCTTCAGCCTTCTCTTCCTAACACCCTGACACATGAAGATAGCAGTTCTGTTGATAGTGAGGATGGAATCGAGCAAGAAATCAGGAAATTTCTGGAGCAGAAGGCCCAAATGCATAAACAGCCGGCTAATGCTCAAGATCCGAAAGAGGTTTCTGTCCCAAAGAAACCACAAAAATTGTCTTTAACACAGAGAAGAAGACTTAAGGACAAGAGTCCTTGCGTCTCCAACATGTCAGGAACAGATGACAAAGAGACAGACCATAATTCTGAGAGAACTGTTCAGAAAAGTCCAACCCGACCGACCACAGCATCACACCAGTCAGAGCAAAGCGGAGACAAAAGCAGCTCCCTGGATAGCGATGAAGACCTCGACACGGCCATAAAAGATCTGCTTAAGACAAAAAAGAAGTCCAAGAAAAAGCTCAGATATGTGAAGAAAAAAACCAAGAAGTGCATCAGAGTTGAAGAGCCAATTTCAGGAAATGCTGTGCCCACCAAAAAGTTCAAACTCGACCTTGTTTCCAAATGTAGTGCTTTGAAAAGAATCCACGAGGATAAAGACAAGGACGGACTGAATAACAAGACCGTGTCACAACTAAAGCCAAGTCAGGATGGTGGAGACATCCAATCGCTGCTCTCTGCTCAGAAAAACAATGACAGCAGCTCTGTGGACAGTGATGATAGCATCGAGGAGGAGATCCAAAGGTTTCTGGCAGAGAAGGCCAAAGTGTCCTCTGCAGACAAACTGAGAGATGGACATATGTGCAGGAATGGGACAGTCCTAGTTCAACATGGACACACGAAACCTGAAGATGTTAAGAAGGAAGCTCAGCTGGCTGATATTCTTTCAGATCCAAAAGGTCTTTTGTCTGCATGTCCAAGTGGTCCAGCTGAAAATCAAATCCCCTGCAGGCTGCTGTCAGACCTCTCCCCTGCTAGCCAACAGTCTTGCGTGTCCTCGGGTCAGTCCTGCAGTCAAAGTCTTTTGGAACCAGCAGATGGAGCGGGCGCAGCCAGAAACCAGCAAAGGAGACCCAACACTGATGGAAACAATGCTGTCCCCTCTCAGTCTGAGAGAAGTGGACCGCCTTTGAGTTCTATCTCTGCTCAGTCCCAGGCAGAGTCCATCAAGTGGCGCCAGAGTCTGGGTCTCCCCCCGTTTTCTGACAAAAGGACCCCCACCCGGACTAAGTTTCATATCACCTCTTCAGAAAACCGAGATGCCGCCTCAGAGACCGCTTCAAATCAGAACACGGACCCCAAAGTACAGGCTCTGGCCGATGCTTGGTTTTCTTCGAGGGCCAGCTCAACTTCGTTCCCCTGCTCCTCAGAAGCGCCTGTAAATGCCACACTCAGACCTCCGGTTCTAAAGTTCTGCTCTGCTGCCAGGCAGAACTCACACGGGACCTTTCCACTGAGCCACAGACCCGGACACAACTCCCCGTTCTCTTTAGCAGAGGACAGAGCCAGCATGGTCCATGTGCCCAAAGACAAGAGTGTGTTTGTAGAACTAGAGTCTAACAGGACCAACCATGTCCAGGTCCAGAGCAGGACAAACCTTGTCCAGGTCCAGAGCAGGACTAATCAGGTCCAGAGCAAGACCAACCCTGTCCAGGTCCAGAGCAGGACTAATCAGGTCCAGAGCAGGGACAGGATTGAGGGGAAGGAGAGGTGCAGGAGTGATGAAGAGGTGCAAGAAGACAGGAAGGATGAAGAGTTTGTCGATGAATCAGATTGTGAGTCAGACAGCAGAACAGAGCCAGAACAGAAGCAGGGCTTTTCCAGTGTGTAAGTATTTGATTTGATGGAAGTTCTGTTCACATTTGTATTTTATTCTAACAGTTAATGAACTCTTTTAGTCATTTACAGATTCTGAAGGGAAACTTCTTATAAAACCAGATTTTTGAACATGTTTGGTATCAAAACTCAGCTGCTGCATCATGACTTGTTTTCTTTGTGCTCCGAACTTCAAACACATCATTAAAACAAAACAAAATCGAAGTAACAAAGTGAAGTCAAAGGAGTTCTGTCAAAAACACCTTTTTAAATCCTCAAACCAGCTTCAGAACGAGCTCAGTTTGTTTTTGTTCAACCAATTTGTTGTTGATAAAATAAAACTTTTACTTGAAAAAGGTTCACCTCAGAGAAAATGAGACCTCTTCCAACAGATTCCGGCTGAAGAAAAGTATCGAAAACCGTTTTAACAGTAAATCAAAACAATACAAACTTTTCTTTTTGGAGTGCAACAGTCATAAGATTTGTTGGGGAAGAAAACAATGTTTTAAGTAATAAAAAATACAACTTTCTTTTTTCTTTAAAGGTTTCTTTTAGTTTTTGACAGAGGTGTATAAAGCACTTGAAAAAAACAACTTAGTAAAAGTAAAAAATACCTTAACAGAAAAAGACTTTGGTAAAATTAATTTCACTTATAAGAAAAGTACTCAAGTTAAAGTCATAAAACTGCTCACAGTAATTGGGAAAGTAAAGTATTTTTACACACACGTTAAGAAAATGTGTAAATTGCTTTACATTTATTCAACTCGGTTTAGTGGAACCAGTTAACATGACTTGGTTAGGTAAATTCATCACTTCATTTTTTAGAGTGCATAAACAACTCTTCATGATGAGTTCTGGTCATATTTAAATTGGTAGTGCGTAAAGAGGTGTTGAATTTTAAAGTAAAGAAGTAAAAATATTTTTATGTTTTGAGTGTAATGAAATAAATGTAAAAGTTACAATTTAAAATGATACTTGGTAAAATTACAGATCTTTAAAAAATGAAGTACTGTAATGAAGTACATGTACTTTGTTACTATACACCTCTGGTTTTTGAAAACAGAACCCACTTCCTTTGCATTTGAGTTGAACCTATTAATGAGCTGATGATGGGTTAAACAACAAATAGCTGTGGCTCTGAGGGTTGAACACTGCTCGTCATCCAGACCTTATGAATTGAAGTCGGACTCGCGTTGTGTTAAAACATTTACTAGTTGAGCTGTATGTCTAAGGCTTTGAGGTCTTCCAGTTTAATTTGAAACTTCTGCAGCATTTCTGTGTGAATGTGTTTCAGATGTCCTCCGAGTCTTCGGTTTATAAAATTGTATTTAAGTCTCTGTGTGGTTCACATCATCATGAATAATCTTGTTAATCTGTCTCCTGTTAGGTTTCTTTATAAATATATATATATGTTTACCTTTTTCCTTCACTTTTATTTCTGCACACAGAAAAAATAAAAACAGACAAGGAGGAAAAGGCATCCTAGTTCCTGCTTCAAACATGTCCATCAAATATTTATTTGCAAAGTTTATTTTAAGTCAGGTTAGTTTTGTTGTTGATGAATGCCACTAAACGATGACTTAAAGAGAAGATGACTTTTTTTTCTGAAACTTTCTATTTACCTTTTCTGTCTTAATGATTATTGCGTTCATTTCTTTGTCTCTGTGATGAAAGGCTATTTATTTTTGTTTAATAAAAAAATCCTCACTGAACATGCTGTGCATTGAAATGTTCTTTTTTTTTTCATTTATAATTTTTTTTTTTCTTTTCATTAAAATGAAAAAAAAATTTGCTGTATCTTTTCAGTGTTAAATAAAGAGTGGAGTCTGAGCAACAGTGGGTCTTCTCATTTATAGCACGACTATAACTAAATGTTAATGACACTTTATAGATTAGAGTCGGGGTGAGATTATAAACATAATGTATACAGTTTGGTCTGATGAATGTTGTGCTCTGCCTCGTTCAGGTCTTTGAGCAGATCCATCGACCCAGGGATCACTTTCAGTCCATGCATCGCTCTCACCTCAGAGGAAAGAAGCACCTTGTTCAGCAGGACCTACCTGCTCAGAAGATGGAGGAAGGTACAAGTATTTACAGATACTCTGGAGTTAATTGTCAGATCCACTAAGTGAGACATGTTGAAGTGTTGTGTACAAGTGTGAGTAAAAGGTGGTACAGTGCCAGATGTGTGTTGTGTTAAAGTGTAAAATGTGTGTTTTCTTACAGTGTTGTGTTACAGTGCTACAGTTTGTTTTGTTAAAGTGTGTCCTGTTACAATTTAACAATGTGTTATGTTAAAGTTCAGTTCAATTTATTGATATAGCACCAAGTCACAACAATCATTGTTTCAGGTCTCTGTACACACACACACAAAAAAAATCAATCTAAAGTAGCCAGCAGATTCAGTTGAATCACTTCATCAGTCTCCCATCCTGAGCAGCACATTGGTGAGAGTGGAGAGGGAAAAAAAAACTTTTAACTGGAAGAAACCTCCAGCAGAACCAGGCTCAGGACGGGCGGCCATATTTCTGGACTGGCTGGGTTTGGGGGACAGGAAAGAGACACAAAAAACACAAAAGGTCCAGGTGTCATTTTCTACTGGAAGAGAGACAAAGAAAATACATGTTATTGGTAGAAATACACTGCCTGGCCAAAAAAAAGTAAATCGGTACGAGCCTCCTGTTGGATAATTACTGCATGGGCAATTATCTTTCAGCTGGCAACAAGTTATTTAACCCCAACTGGTGCAATGAGTTGCTTCTCATCTCGTAAACAACCATGATGAAAGACACATCTCGTGGTCATAGAAAAAGATGTCAGTCTGTTTGAGAAGGGTCAAATAGGCTTCAATTTGTTAGAGCATAAAGATTGAACTCTGGAGCAATGGAAGAAGGTCATGGTCTGAGTCCAGATTTACCCTGTTCCAGAGTGATGGCTGCATCAGCTTAAGAAGAGAGGGAGACATTCCCAGTGCCCATTGTTACACGCCTGTGGGGGCAGTGCTATGATGTGGAGTTACTGCAGTTGGTCAGGTCTAGGTTCAGCAACAATATGTGCTCAAAGAATGAGGTCAGCTGACCTAAATGTACTGAATGAGCAGGTTATTCCATCAATAGATAGTTTCTTCCCTGATGGCACGGCCATATTCAAAGGCGACAATGCCAGGATTCATGGGGCTGGAATTGTGAAAGAGTTGTTCAGGGAGCATGAGACATCATTTTCACACATGCATTGGCTCCACAGAGTCCATGAGAATTTTTGGGATGTGCTGGAGAAGGTCAGACTCTACTATCATCAATACAAGATTTTGGTGAAAAATTAATCCAAAACTGGATGGAAATAAATCTTGTGACATTGCAGAAGCTTAACCAAACATTGCCACAGTGAATGTGTGCTGTAATCAAATCTAAAGGTGGTCCAAAAAATATTAGAGGGGATTTATTTATTTATTTATTTATTTATTTATTTATTTATTTATTGGTGTAGAGTGACACAAAGTGTGTTGTGCTAAAGTGTAATGATGAGTGTTGTGTTAAGTGTGCAAACATGGATAAGTAGACATGTGATATAGTGGTTAGATTTTAGCTATATGCTAACTAAACATAATTGCTGTGGAAGGCAAGTTCTGCCTTGCAGATATTGCATTGCACAGGTTTCTCTTTCATTTTCTTAAAATGATCCCACACTTCTGAGCTCCGTTGGAGGGTAGCCATGATACCAGAGCCGATCTGTATAATGTCTGACGTCCACGGCCTACCCCGGTTACCACTACTGTGCATGTGTGTCAGCAGCGGAAGGTGTCAAAGCAGTTTGAAGAGTAAATAAAGTAAAAAAAAAAAAAAGATTAATCAACTATTAAATTAGTCGATAACTATTTTAAATTTGATTAGTTATTGACTAGTCGACTACTCATGGCAGCCCTAATCACAACCCATGGTTATATAATAACAGCTGCATTCTGGCGCGATAAGCTGTATGTTTTATATTCAATTAAGGTATGATCCGATTAGTCGACTAATCGAAAAAAATAATCGGTGATTAGTCGACTATAAAAATAATAGTTTGTGGTAGCCCTAGTGATTACTTGTGATGAGTTTTGTAAAAATCAGTGTGTAACAATATGTTGTATATATTTCTAGAAGAAACCTCCTGAGTCCTGCAGGACTTTGCGTGATGTCAAAAGAAAGCTTCAGTTTGTTTCTGCCAGCAGGTAAAAAATTGAACAAGTTCACTTCACCCAGTGAAAAAAAAACAAGTTTTTTAACCTGTATTCTGCTTTACAGGAAGGACAAACACATCTAGATCTGTGTGACAACGAGGTTTTTCCAGACAAGACTGTTTCTTGTTGGAGCAAATGTGATCTATTCTAATTTCACTTATTTGATTTTGTTTAAATTAAGTTCATTGCAAGTTTGTATGTTAAAATCTGATGGAAATGTTTGCCTTTTTTTATTTTGACTGTACATCTACACAGTTTTTCTTTTGATAATTTCAAGTAGGTTCTAAATTCAGTGAAGAAAATGTTTATTGGGTTGTTTATTTTTCTTATTATTCTTATTTCTTATTATTCTTATCCCTATTTTAAGTTTTGTCAAAACAGGTATGGGCCTTAGCAATTTTCAGTATTGCTAGATTAGATTTTTATTTTATTATATTACAGTTATTTGTGTTCCTTTTTTTCTTGATCCACAAGTTACAGGTTGAATGTTTTGTTGGGTAGTTATTTTTTCTGTTTGTTTCAACTACTCAATTAAAAAACTCAATTAAAAAAAAATTTCGTGACAATAAAGTTGTTCAATTAAAATCAACTCTGGCATTACGGGTCTTGTTTTCAGCATAAATCAGAAACGTCACGACGGTTTTACGGCTTCAGTACGATTTACGGCGTGCAAACAACTACAACTACGCATGCGCACTATTCAACGTGACCTCTATCGCAGGCATGGCAGCTCGGGCTCTTATAAAAGGTATGAAATAAAACGTTTAAGATTTCAAAAAACATTTTTATGCTTCAGGCGTGGCAATTTAGTATTTTTATTGGTTTAGTTTTACTTCAAAGATTGGTCGTTAACATTAAACCAAATGTCATGTTTAGCCTAACGCTACAGCTAAGCTAACTGGATGATGCGATGGTAATGAGAGTTTTGACGTTTCCTCAGGTCTTTGTCGGTTTCGACCCACACCGAGTGGACATCACTTTGTTACTGCAGCGTCCATTAAATCCACTCAGACTCAAACGGACGATGTTAGTGGTGAGTTAATACGTGCTTGTTTTTATTTTTAAACCCTTTTCTGTCGCTGAATGTTCTCCTCCTCCATCCAGACAAAATCCTCAAGCTGCCGCTGCAGAAACCTGATTTTTTCCGGGTATCGGAGCTCTTCTCTCTGAAAGATCTGTTCAATGCCAGAGTCCATCTGGGTCATAAAAAGACGTGCAGACACAGGTTTGTTTCAGAATGTTAAAATCAATTTATGTTACTTTCATGTCACGCAGGTATGTTTGAAGTTGTGACTTCCTTATGTGATTTAACCGAAAGAAGATCATAGGTAAATCTGTAGTTTCCTCTCTGATGATGTTGTTCCTAACAATCATTGTTGAAGGATTTTACAACAACATTACACTGAAACTTCAGTTTAAACATCTCATTAGAGGTTCACCAACTCTGCTTGTGTGGGCTGAGACCAATTGTTCTCAAAGATCTACCAGAATACAAAATATCCGTCTGTCCATCCATTTTCTTTAATCACTTTTTCAAGCAGGGAGATGGTGCCTTACGCCAGCTGTCACTGGGCAAGAAGCTGGGTACAAGCTGGATAGGTTGCCAGTCATAGGGACAAATTAGACAGATAACTATTCATGCTGTCAACAATTCAGTTATATGTACAAACATCAGGGCTCTCAAGTTTTGACCTGAGCTTGGAGTGAGATTTCGAGTCGCTGAACACTGTTGCCAACTCCTCAGTAAGAAAAGTTGCTTTTTGGCCGTCCTAAAGGTTACTAACGTCATTGTCCAATTTGCATTTTTCGACTTTTGCCTACAATTGTGATCAGGGCTGTATGGTATTTAATGCAGGAGAAAACAGTGTGTAAAATCACTGGTGGGGGATCTGGTGGTTCTCCCCCAGAAAATTTTCAATGAATTAGACGCCATTTCCTGCATTCTGGTGTATTTTAACAGTCTGTTGAACAGACTTTTGCAGTTAACCAGGGTGTCCGTGCATCCTTAAAAAGTCTTACATTCACATATCTAAAATTTAAGGCCTTTAAAAAGTCTTAACTTTGTAAAAAAAAGTGCAAGTTGGTTATAAATTTGTTACTCAAAGGTCTTAAATTTTGTCTGGCAGAAGCGATTAAGATCTCCCCCGGCCGTCTGTGCAGTGCATTTCCTGTTGAGAAAAGAAAAAACCAAACTTGTGTTGTGATGGATTAAGTGACGCTGCTTTCAACCAATAAGAGCCAGAATCACAGTTTTAGCCAAACAGAGCAGAGCAGGGCAGAGCGGGTCCAGCTGTCTGAGCGGAGAACTGCAGGTAAACTAATCAGAGTTGTTCGGACTTTTCCATGGACGTTTTTCCTTTTTTCGACCTTCTACCAGAACCACTCGCCCCGCATGAATGTAAAGTTATGTAATAAATTATTAAACGTCTAAGTATTAAACGTATGTTTTCGCTCGTGACCAGTTCGCTGCAGCTGAGGAGACATCTGAGCTGTTATACTGTTTCTTCAACCCGTCCAGAACCGAGCCCCGACCTGCTTCGTCTTTTGTATCTAAAGTCTAACTTTGTGTTAAACGGTTGTGTTCGGAGTGTTGTCATTATTTTACTATGGAAAACGCACCGGGCCAAATACACGAGAACATTTCACGTTACTTTGTTGTGTAAACAACATGAGCAACTTCCACGCGTGACAAAACTCCAGGTCCGACAGAGAGCGTGCGTCACATCCTGTTTCTCTCCTGGTGACGAGAGACAATTTGTAGCTGCTGCTTCAGTTATTAAACATTTATTAACGCTAAAAGATGAATATTTGTAGACTCCTGATCACAGCAAAGACGTTTGTCTCAGTTTAAATTAAAATTTCCCTCAAACTCGTGAAGAACAAGTTAATTTTACAAAATGTTTTAACAATAATGAGGTGTTTTGTCTGTTTGGATGTGCTAAACTTTTATTATCTTTAGAACTATACTACTAACTGAACTGGGATAAATATAATTCATAAATGATCAAATATGAAAAATAAATAGTATGATGAGTTAGACACGCATTGTAGCGTATCAATCTAGCAGAAAACCTTTGACCACAAAAGGTCACAGGTCGCCTTCTAAAAGGATCCCAAATCATCAATCAGTATAATTACATGAGCTATTATCCTGTAAATATTCCCTTTGAATGAAATGAATTTAAAAAATACCTAAAGCACTAATCAAGAAATTAGTTCCCCTATTAGTGCTTTTGGGAAACTGTGCCCACCACTGCTTGTTTGTCTCTGTGTTTTGGTGACTTTATTAATGGTAGTTCTTTTTCCAGGTTGATGGAACCGTACCTGTACGGCTGCCGTTTGGACCACGATATCATTGATCTGGATCAAACTATGGAGCACCTTCAGTTGGCTCTGAACTTCACCGCCCACATTGCTTATCGCGGAGGTATCATACTCTTCATCAGCCGCCGCCGACAGTTTTGCTACCTTGTAGAGAACACTGCCAAGGACTGCGGGGAGTATGCACACACGCGGTACTGGCAGGGGGGCCTCCTGACAAACTCCAACATCCAGCTAGGCCAAGGGGTGCGCCTGCCTGACCTCATCATCTTCCTGTCCACTCTCAACAATGTCTTCCAGCAGCACATCGCTATCAAAGACGCAGCCAAGATGAACATCCCCACGGTCGGCGTGGTGGACTCCAACTGCAACCCCAGCCTGGTGACGTACCCCATTCCGGGTAACGATGACACTCCTGTTGCTGTGGAGCTGTACTGCCGCTTGTTCAAGATGACCATTAACCGCGCCAAAGACAAAAGGAAACAGATGGAGCTCCTTCACGGCCTGTCGGCTCCATCTGAGTCCTGATCAACCGGAACTTGTTTTACTTTAAAAACCAGAAACTTTTGCATCACGTGGTCCTCTGTTAAAGCCATCTGATGCATGTTGGCTGGAGCTTCTCATCTCATTAAAGGGTGACGTGTGCTGAACCTTGTAAACAAATGAGCTCATGTTTATCTGAAGAAAAGTTTGTGTCACGTTGAGAAGCGTTTCTTCATAAAATGTTGTTCTTCACATCATTTCTGTGTTTATTTTTGAACCATTTTTGCATCAAGAGTGTTTTGTTCAGATCGATAATAAAACAGACATTTAAGTCTTAAGAATAAAAACTATACTTATTCAATCTTCATTTTAGTAAAGAAATACTCTACATTTAATCTCTGTTAAATGTAAAAGTTTAAATTTAGAACTTTTAATTTAAAATTTTTGTTTAGAATGAAGGAAATTTTAATTTAAAAAAATGAAACAGTTGAATTGTGGATTTTGCTACTTTTAGGGCAAAATTTTTAACTAGCAGCTCCTAATTTTAAAATCAGGAGAACTAGAGAAATGAGTGTTTCTGATGTATGCAGGGTTCACCAGGAAAATGACTTTAATCTGAGATTATTTGTAGTCTTTGTACAATAAATTAATATAATCTTTAATGTCAATTTTACTCAACAATCAAAACAGCTAAATTATATAAAAGAAAAATAGCGTTTATAGTATTGATTTAAACCAGACCTGAAAGCAGTCAATAAGATGTACATTTTAGCTAATTCAATAACTATGACTTTATTTATTTATTTTTTTCTGCTCTAGTAGCAAGGCGCTTTTTATCCCTCTCTCCTGCCCTCCCTTATCTTCCCTGCTTTGCTGCTTGGAGCCTTATTTACGTTTTCACCCGAAACCAGAAATTATGGATATTTTTATTTTTATGGATTTGGTTAGCTCGTCTCTTGATAAATTTTTTGGAACAAAGTTTTTTCTTCCATGAGAGGACATGTCAAAGGTGGGAACTCTGTTCTGGATAAATATTTAGATTCTGGTCACTGGATTCTACAGATTGGCTTGGTGGTCTTCTGGTGTTCTACAAATCAGCGTCGGTGGCTATTTGGGCCATTTTCCTGGCTGCCTGACCTTTGAAGGATTGCCGTTCTATCAGAACTCAGACTTTTGCCTTGAGCGAGCTGGACTCAGTCTGCAAGCGGTTCTGCTGAGGGTCGCTGGCCGGCTTTGGTCCCTGGACTTTGCTGGCCAGATGGAATTGATCTTGGAGAAAGCTGATAGTTCGGAGGTAACCAGCGGACATTAAGGCAGTTGAAAAATTATCGTTTGCCTAACCCAAACAGTTCCTTTTGTTCCAAAATAAATGATAACAGAATTTGGCTCTCCCGTACATGGCCTTGAGCTGTGGACTAAATACTTCCTGGATGGTGACGTCGTTTTCCCCCTCCCACACCCGTCTGTGATCTGGTTCCTGGAGCAAGCTGAAGGCCACACAGAATGAACAGTTAACATCA
>JARVGW010000278.1:1332790-1345580 GCA_031762495.1 Anablepsoides rubrolineatus | reverse complement strand
ATCCTAACCAGATGCCCGAGCCACCTCAACTGGCTCCTCTCGACGTGGAGGAGCAGCGGCTCTACTCTGAGTCCCTCGCAGATGACTGAGCTCCTCACCATATCTCTAAGGGAGAGCCCAGATACCCTACACTCTGCTGTGAACTGCTCCAGTGAGAGCTGGAGATCACGATCTGATGAAGCCAATAAGACTACATCATCCGCAAAAAGCAGAGATACAGGCATCCTCCCCCACCAACAGAGCCAGTGGTCAGTTGACAGCTCTGCCCTTTATTCACCCGAGTGTCCAAGACATGCGGCTGCAGATCAGATGAAACAACATCAAAGTTAGTCATCGAACTGTGCCCTAGGGTGTCCTGATGCCAAGAGCACATATGGACACTCTTATGTATAACATGGTGTTTGTTATGGACAATCAATGATGAGCACAGAAAACCAATAACAAAACACCACTCAGGTTCAGATCAGGAGGGCCGTTCCTCCCAACCACGCCACTCCAGGTCTCACTGTCATCATTACCCATGTGAGCGTTGAAGTCCCCCAGCAGAACGAGGGAGTCCCCATTTGGCGCGCCCTCCAGCACCCTCTCCAAGGACTTCAAAAAGGGTGGGTAATCTGAACTGCTGTTAGGCGCATAGGCACAAATAACAGTCATGGTGGGTTCACACCGAACGCGTTTTAAGCTGCAGGAGCAGCCAGTTTACATGCAAAGTATATGGCGGACGCGCCTCCAGGGGTCTTGCGCCGCGGCAGGTCCGTTTTGCGGAAGGTGCGGCAGAGCATTTTCCGTGCATGTGGTGCGGCGACAGCTGCCTTGGGTGACCCCACCGGGGGCATGGAGAGGAAACAGGCATGATGTTTAATTATATGTTAGAAAGGCTTGCCATAGTTACAGGGATATGGTTTGATTATATGTCAGAACAGTCTGCTGTAACAACAGAGCCGTATTTAAATTACGTTAAAACGACCTGCCTTATTAAGTCATAAAAGGGACGTGATTTGATTATCAGAATGACCTGCCATAAAAGCAAGGATATGGTTTGACTGTAGCTTTGTCTGAATTCATGGGATGCATCCTCATGAGTGTGCATTTGTCAGCCGCATACATCACTGCCCCGCATCAAGTGCTGTCGCCAATGAAGTATATACCTCATTGGTTGTCCCAGTTCAAAGGCTCCTGGATGCTGCTGTGACACCTGAATTTCCCCTCGGCTCGACAATAAAGGCTATTTCTATTCTATTCTATTCTATTCATGCGACTGAGTAATGCGGCCCACAAAATCCCAAAAAACAAGGATCATTCCTGGCTGAGGATATCCCAATGCACTGACAGCAAACTAAACAGAGAAATGAAGATGGTGGAGGTTTTTTTTTTTTTTTTTTTTACCAAGTCAGCATAGGGACTGAAATTTTTTGTTTTTAAATGTAAGTCTAGCAACTTAGCTTATGAAATTCATGCTGCAATAAGATGTTAAATAAAATGCAACTACAAATACTGATACTGGAGTTAAACCCAAATTCTTAATGTTTTTTTTTTCTTTTTGAAGTTATTCTTCCAGTGAAAAGACGTGTAAATACATGTCGTAATGCATTTTAATTTCAATATGAAATTGATTAGTACGGTAATGCAATCTTATGTCAAGCAGCTCATGAGGATGCATGCATCCAATGAATTGAGAGACAGCCTGTATGTATGTAATAACAGAGCTGGGTTACCAGTATATGTTAGATCAACTTGTCATAATAAATAATAACAGGGACATAATTTGATCATGTCAGAACAGCCTGCCGTGTTAGATATGTTAGAACGATCTGCCATAATACATAAGAACAAATACATGATTTGATTATATGTCAGAACAGCCTGCCATAATAAATAATAAAACATACATGATTTGATTATATGTCAGAACGGCCTGCCATAATAAATAATAAAACATACATGATTTGATTATATGTCAGAACGGCCTGCCATAATAAATAATAAAACATACATTATTTGATTATATGTCAGAACGGCCTGCCCAAGTCTCAGTCAGCTGCGTTAAATGTGAAGCAGATGGAGTCTGCGCACTGGCTTCTTCTGTTTTCCGCTGCCCAACAACAAACAGAGCTGAACACACGGCTGCACTCATCACTGCTGAGCTCAGCGCGGATCCAAAAGCTCTTACGGTCCCGGTGGTAATCTAAAGTTTGGGTCGAATTTGTTGGTAAATCGCAGTCGAACCGCGTGTCCGACCGGTTGTTAGCACAAAGTTTATCGAGCTCCGCAGCTAGCAGTGTCGGTCAGTGACAGTCCAGAAGATGTTCTTATTGTTACCAGGAGGAGGTTCCGCGTTGTTTTTCCTGTAGATGCTCTGAGGTTCTGCCAGGTATCGGTCCAGACAGACAGTGTGAAACAACTTAGTGATGATGATGAAGAAGAGAGCATCACTTCTTGGGTTTTATTCCTTGTCATCATCGGTCCAGTTCAGCTAGCGATGGTTCTGATTAGCTCCTGTGGTCCCACTGGGCCCTGCTCGATGTGAATGATGAGTGACCACCATGGAAAGGTCAAGGATCATCTGATGAAGCCATGTGGGGAGGAGAACGAGGAGCCCGGGTCTTCTCCCTCTGACCCCTCCTGCAGCATCACCACACCTGGACCAGGTGGGTCCAGCAGCTCCTCTAATTTCTCCAAACTAGGCAGGAGAAGCAGAACCAAGCCGGACTCCGATGCTGGCTTGAGTCCTGCTGGGAAGAACCTGAACAGTCCAGACTGTGTGCAAAACCTCGAAATCAAAGGAACTGGGAAGATCCTGCAGGGCAAGTCCGAGACTAATGGTAACTATGTGACCCTTGAAGAAACCAGAAGCATCCAGGAACAGCACTGCCAGGACGGACTGAGGAAGAGAAGGCCTGTGACGGTGGACACGTCCAAAGCCAAGACCTCCCTGGAGGCCCTGAAGCTGAGCATCAAGCAGCTGAAGTGGAAAGAGGTATGGTACCACAAGGTTTCTGTTGGTCCACCACCAGACTCAGGGGTCATCTCTGGATCCCACCTGCTGTTCTTTAGAAACTATTAATAATCATATGAGTTAATAAACACTGAGTTTATGCCAGCAAGTGTCAACATTAGACTTTATGGAGAAACAGCTGTGTGAATTAAATTTAACTTAATAGAAATTATTACCTAGAAAATTATTTCTATTTATGTGAGTTAAAATAACTACCATGTAAAAAAACAGAAGCTTGATTGCTAGTTGTAATAAGATATGACAGCTTAATGTCTCATATTTGGATCTTAGATGTTTATATAATCTGACAAAAGAAAAAAAAATATGATTGATTTAAATAGTTTTTTAAAATCCACCTTAAACTAGTCATTTTAACGGATGATTTTGTTGCTGAAGGTCTTACTGGACCAGAACTTGGAGTATAAATGTATAAAGTTTTTCAAACATTTATGAGTCCGTTCTGTTTGTGCTGCTGCTGCTTCTAATGAACCTGGCTCCATAATAGATGAGAAGTAATGAATGGCAGCTCAGTGAGACAGCTGAAGGTCAGACTTTGTTTGGGACACATGAACCCTTTGGTTCTGGTGTCATAACCGACAGACGGACGGCTGATGTTTCACCAATTGGACCCCCGCCCAGGTCAAAGTAGCTGGAGATCATCTGGAACTTCGACAGCACTCCTCGTCGTCTCTGAAGTGGTCGAAACTTTAGCACCTCGGTTTTGTTCGTCCGTTTTCATCCCATGGTTCTTTGGCTGCGTGTTAGGAGTCAGCTGGGGCTTTTAAAACGAGATTTGATATCATGATTAAGACTTTCCACAGCGTGAAATCATTAATCCTAATCTCCACTAGTCCAATAAACGGAGTCGTTTGATCAGAACTGAGCTAAAACAAACGGGTTGTAAACTTTACAATGTAAATGTAAACGGGACGGAACGATAAACAGCCGCAGCATCATTGTTTGAGAAGAAATAACTCTGGATTTAAAGAATGATGAGTTCATGCAGGCAGAGGATGGTTTATATTTAGGATTTAACTTGACCTGCTTCCCTGATGTGATGAGCCTGTTAGAGACTCTGACACGTGTGTATTTATAGCAGGGCTTCCCTGTTCAGAGTCACGCTAACACATGCAGCTCTGTCACAGGTGGATCAGGTAACCTGACCAGGTGGGCAATGGTGGGGGGGGAGTTTGAGAGCTCTGTCAGAAGGTGACAATAAATGAGGATCTGCTGTCTTTCAGCTTGTTCTCGTGCCAGAAAGTTAATGAGTTCATTAAGATAATCAAAGAGGTAATTAGCGAGATAATCAGTACGATAATCAATGAGATAAGATGAGATAATCAAGACGATTTAAAATAAACCAATCCAAATGAGAGCATGATAAGTGATAATACAGTATAATCAGTGGGATATTAAAATTATCAATAAAATAAATTAAATTTATTTGATCCCCCTTGAACAGAGATGGGCAATCCTGGTCCTCAAGAGCCGCAGCCCTGCATGTTTTACTTTTGTTCTGCATCAACACACCTGATTCAGTTATTCTAAATTCTGCAGAAGCCTTGTAAGACCTCATTTTGTAATAACAACGTATTATGTAATAATGTAATACAATCAGGCTTCAAAATGTAATAAACTCGCACTAAAACTGCATTATGTAATAATTGACACAAAATGTAATAAAAATCTTCAACGCATTATGTAATAACATTATTACATTTTGGGGCAATTGTTACAAAATGCAGTGGTGTAATAATTTCAGTTGAGTAATCCAATAATCCTCATCTTGAGGATGAATTGGGATTAAAAATGCAATAATAACTAATAAAAACTAGCAAATCTACTGTAAAGTCTAATTAGAACTAACTGACTTAAAAGAATAAAAGTCAAAACAAAATAAAACTAAACTATAAGAAAAATCCAAAACTATTATAACCTTGTTCTTCAGCTTACCTTTCTGTTTGGCAGAACATAATGAGGGCTCTAAGCTACGTTCACACTGCAGGTCTTAATGCTCAGTTCGGATTTTTTGAAAAAATCTAATCTTTTGATGTGACTGTTCACATTACATTTTACTTGTGACCTGCATCAGACTCCTGTGTGAACGCTCCTCAGAGCTGATGTGACGCGCATGCGCAGTAAAAGACTAGCCGTCTCATTAAAGTGTATCCCCCCCCCCCCCTGTAAAATTATAACTTTACCCCAAGGATTTGAAAAAAATCGGATTTGTCCCGTTCAGACTGTAATAAAAAAATCCAATATGGGTCGCATGGGGCAAAAAAATCAGATTTGGGTCGGATTTGCCTGCAGTGTGTAGGAGGTGGAATGGTTGGATATCTATCCTTTAAGTTTACATGAACACACTCTGTGATGTTTAGCTGTTTTACATTTGAGAGCCTCTGTAAAAATCACAGAGAGGGTCTACAAATGAGCTATGTTGGACATTTCTGTGGAGTTTCGTCTCTCATCTCGACCGACAAAATTGTTTTATTTTGGATGTAAAGGACCTAGACGTGCAAGTTGCACGAGTATAGTACAAAAATAGTTTTATATCCACGCAGCCTACTTCTTCAGGCCTAAGAAAGTTGGCTCAATCCAAAGCAGGGCGTCAGTAACAGATGCACTGCACTGCTGCAGCTTGGGTTTATCAGGTGCAGTCAAAGGAAAAAGACAAAACATAAACTTGTGTTGTGCACAAGAAGGGCTTTTAAATTTCTTTTAAAAATTATATGTACATATATATTAAAAATAAACAAACAACTTCATTTCTGCCCACCAACCAATGTGTAATTTTGATAGAAAACAACGCATCATTTCTGGCTACAGGTTCCGAAGGTCCCGGTGGGTACAGACTTTATAACTATTTTGGGCATGCTAATAGGAAATAAAAATGTTTTCTAAAATCTAAATGTCTAAAATCCTCCCCCTAAAGGAACACTTAACGTCATAAAGTTGAAGGACTTTCTGAGAGTTAAGATAATTCTTTGTTTTTCCTGTTTGTTTTTTTTTCCTCAGTTTCCTTTGGGAAGACGAGCTCCGTGTGATATCTACTGGCACGGTGTTTCCTTCCATGACAATGAACACATTGTTTCAGGGCAGGTCAACAAGTTTCCAGGTATTTCTTAGAATGTAAAAAAAAAAAAACCAAAAAACACATATTTATAGTGAAGAAGAAACTTTAATTGTTTCATCTTAATACAGATAAAATGAAGTGTGTTCATCATTTATTCTAAAATGTTAATAATTAAAGTAATTAATCAAAAACATTTAACCAAGTAAAGAAAAATATCACGATTGTTTATTCCACGTTATCTCTGAGTGCTTCAGGGTCTTAGTTTGTGAATGTCTGTCTGCAGGGATGGTTGAGATGCTGAGGAAGATCAACCTGAGCAGAGCCATGAGGACCATGCAGCAACTTTTCCCAGCAGAATATGACTTCTATCCTCGTTCCTGGATCCTACCTGAAGAGTACCAGCAATTTTCTGCTCAGGTCTCCTTTCAGCCCTTTAGAATAACCCCACAGTTCTGTTTTATCTGTACTAACTATCAGGCATCCCCAAATAGAACCTTAAATTACAATATATCTGTTTAAATACAGATTTACATTTTTTAATTGAAAATATTTAGTTTGACCTATTTTTTTTTTAAATAAGATAATACTACATAATCAGCATTTGTTTTAAATGATGGTGAGTAAATTACTTTATTTTCCAGCAGAGGGCAGTCAAACATCATTGTTTACTTTGCTCATGATGGGAGACTGTGATGAAGTGATTCAACACAATCTGCTGGCTTCTTCTTTAGATTGTTCTCTTTTTTTCTTGTACAGTGCCCTGAGACAACGCATGTTGTGACTTGGCGCTATATAAATAAACTGAATTGAATTGAATTAACCTCCTGAGACCCGAGCCTTTTCTGGATGTGCATTTTTTCTATCTCAATGTCCTCATATGAGGACACAGGGTCTCAGGAGGTTAATACATTTTTTTAGCCTTCAACTCATGTTGTCTTAGAGCATCACATGAAAAAAGAAAACGGGAACAAAAGAAAGAAATAAAGTTATGTATTTGTTGGAGCTTCTTTAAAATGGGTTGAATCAGATAAAGTCTTACTGAAGTGTCTATTGTCAGACTTTTTGTTTTGGTTTAATTTGGTTTCCTGATCGAGTCAGCAGGTGAGTTAAAGTAAATAATCTGAGTCTCAGCCATGAATGAATGAGTGAACATAAGTAAATGATGCAGTAAATGAAAAGAAGCATTAATTGATTCAGGTGATCTGTTTGAAACATTTTTACTGTAAAGTTGTGAACCTGTAAAGTTTGTAGAGTGTTTTTTGACACGGTTCTCGCTCGCCATCTGCTGCAGAGTCGTCTGGGAAAGGAGAATGAAACCACGGTCACCCCCACCTTCATCGTTAAACCAGATGGGGGCTCTCAGGGAGACGGGATCTACTTGATCCGGGACCCCAGCGATTTGAAGCTCGTGGTGGGCTCCCAGGCCAAACAGGCCGTGGTCCAAGAGTACATTCCGAAGCCGCTACTGATCGACAAGCTGAAGTTCGACATCCGTCTGTACGTGCTGATCAGGTCCCTGGAGCCCTTAGAGATCTACATCGCCAAAGAAGGCCTGACCCGGTTCTGTACTGAACCCTACCAGGTAGTCTTCATGGCTATTGGCTGATGGGTGGGAGTCTTTGAAGACGGTCACATTTGAATATACTTCTCTGGCGTCTGACTCATTAGGATCTTTGTTCTCATGCAGGAACCCAGCCAGAAGAATCTGAGCCACGTCTTCATGCACCTGACCAACTACTCCCTGAACGTGCACAGTGGGAACTTTGTGCACTCAGATAGCCAGAACACAGGCAGCAAGCGCACCCTGTCCAGCGTGCTGTACAGGCTGGGAGCTAAAGGTGTCGACATCAAGCGGGTGTGGTCGGACATCATCGCCCTCGTGATCATGACCGTCATCGCCGTGGTGCCGGAACTGAAAGTTTACTACCAAGCAGATATACCACCGGGCAAACCAGGACCCACATGTTTCCAGGTAGTCCCTCCCCCCCTCACATTTTTAGTTTTCTGTACCTCTGTCTGTCGCTGTTTCCCTCCTTTACATGTCTTCTCTTCTTTGCCTTGTTGTAGACATTAGTCACACATTTTGGTGCATGAAATCTAATCATGCACATCATTGAAATGTGTATTCTACAGTCAGCAATGGTGAAAACAGGAGTTTTTTTTATGTCTGTCAATATAAGTGTCAAAATTGCCCCCTGCTGTAAGTTATTGAGAAGACTGCTCCAACAACGACATGCATTCAGAGCTGTTGCACAGAAAAGCATCTCCTACGAAACAGTCCGAACATGTTCAGGCTATTTAAACCAATATGTCAGTATTCAGAAAAATTCATATAGTATTGAAACCAGTATACCACTCAGCTCTAGTTATAAGGTGTTCTAAAACCCTTCTCTCCCTATAGTGTGGCTGAAAAACTGCCTAATGTTTTTTCCTTAGTTTGCTCTCGTTAACTCTCCTTCATTGGTGATTCTGTCGATATCTGAGATCTGAAGCATTTTTCTGAGAAACCACATTTCTTCACTTCCATATTTCATAATGAGAATGATGTAATACTCCAGCACTTTCTCCTCCTGGTCTTCACTGTGAGGTATATATTTGTCAGGATCTTTCTGAGGTCTAATGCTTGTTTTGATTCTGGTCTAGAGCACCCAAATATTTCAAACTGTTAAGCTTATTTAGCCTTAAGCCTTTTTGTTTGATGCTACACTCTGGTATTTATTTCTTCTTTATGGCCAATTTTCTCACTTTTTTTAAATTTAATATTACTTTTCTCATAGGAGCTTCCTTTGTACTTGATAGTGAATAGTTGAGGTTTGTCCTGAATAACTGGTTCGCCTGTGTTGTGTCTGAGGCTCCTGTTGTTTAACATGCACTGAGATGTTGTGTTTGGAGAAAACCCTTCAGACTTTGTCAGATACACCAGCATTTGGGATATTCTTCTTTGCTTTCTTGTTCTGTTCTGTGGGGGGTTTTCCAGATCGGACTTGACAAATTCCCAGTCATGGTATCCACAGGTCTGGAGTTATTATTATTTTTACATATATCTTTGTTGTTTTTCTGCTATCCTAGTGGTGGTGTTCTCACACTGATGTTTTAAACTCCAAGCTGTATGAAAGACAAAATAAACAGGATACGGTTACATCACTAATCAGGGTTATTTTTATAACATCATCAGCTACAGATTCCTGATTGTGACATTTTGTTGCTCAGAATTTTGTGACTCACAGAAATGAACTTTTTGTTTTGTGTGTGTAAAACTATTCTTATCTAATGTTTGATTTGTTTGTGTGTCAGGTTTTAGGTTTTGACATCCTGCTGATGAAGAACCTGAAGCCAGTATTATTAGAGGTCAACTCTAATCCCAGTATGAGAATAGAACATGAGCAGGAAGTAAGACACGGTTAACACTGACACACAACAATACGCAAATCAGTATAACCATTGACCATTGACATTTTTTTCCCCTCAGGTGGCACCAGGGGTTTTTGAATACGTTCCCAGTCCAGTGGATGAGGAGGTCAAAGTGGGAGTGATCAGAGACACGCTACGCCTCATGGATCCCTTCAACAAGAAACCAGCACCGTAAGCGTGCTCACGCACCGTATACACACAATCTGGATTATCCAGGAGGTTTGCCCTGCCCCCCAGCTGCACCCCTCGCCTCCCCATGAAGGTCATGGCATGTGATAAACTAATAAATGTCTGTACGTGTTCGCACATTGCCACTTCACTGCACCCAGGGGAGATGCTGAAGCTGTTACATCATCATCCACCCCCAGCGCTGCGCCCCCGACCTCCCTGGGACTTTTGGAGTTTAGACAGTAGGGATGGGCGATGGCCTAAAGATTTTCCATCAGCCATCATCAGTCCAACTATCAGTGATTGATGATATATTTGCACATGTGACTTTAAGCTTTTTTTTCTAATGAGGGGCATTCCATCTCTGTTGTCTGTACAACTGTTGAAGCCAGCTGTTTGTGGACAAACAAAACAAAGTCACTAATGACTAAATAACAAAATAACTACAAATAAACAACGTAAGCTTGAACAATCTCCAAATTTGAACAAAAACAACATCAGGCGTCCATATCTTTTCTCTACCAAACACTACATGGCGTTATACTTTCTCAGTAAATTTGACCTAATCATCGTTTTATACATATAGACTATATATATACATATAGAAAGAAAAAATATCTGTAGCAACTTATTTTCCTGATTGCCTGCAGTGCATTGTGAAGTAAGAACTCAGTAAGGAGGATAAGTATCACCACAATTATATTTAGTTCCATTAGAAACCCTAACAGGTCACGTCTCATTGTTTTGCACAAAACCTTAAATGCAAAAGTCATATTGCATAAGCCCCGATAGTGAAAATGGGGCTTTAAACTGTAAAGCCTATTCCAAGGTTCCTGCAGATCCTTAAAAAGTCTTAAAAGTCATTGAATTCATCAATCCAAAAATAAGGCCTTAATTAGTATTAAAATGTCTTAAATCAATCCTTTAGAAGTCCTAAAAATGTTAACACATTGTAAATATGATCATTTTAATTCATCTCAAATATTAAAATAATTGGTAAAAAATATTTTTTTAAATATTCACATGCAGGCATTTTCCTTTGACATCACTTCATGTTAATATGCAAATATCTCAACAAGAGTCCATCTGAGCGATGTGAAATTCATTTTGTAATATTTAATGTTTTCTTTTCAAAAATGCATTCACCTTTCTTACAAAAACTTGATGTCACAGGTTTCATCTACAGCAAATTAGAGTTAAGACCCCATTGTGGGTCTTAAAACTCCAAATTTTTGGTCGTTAGAGGATTTCCAGCAATTAAATGAAGTTTAAAACGGACTACTAAAAATGTTTTTGCTATATTTAATGAAAAAGCAGTTAGATATGGATAAAAACAATTGGTCTATTTGCAATATTTTAATACAAAAATACTTTGGTTTATGAGTTTCTGCCACAGTTTTTTTTATCATTTGTTTTTATTATGAAATTGGTCTTAAATTTAATTTCACTTGGCATTAAAAAGTCCTAAAAAGTCTTAAATTTAACTTGCCTTAAACTGTATGAACCCTGTATTCATATTCATATTCAGTGTGAAATCAGGGGTGAGAGCGCCACATTGAACAACCCTCAGTCACTTACCACGTCACAAACACACCTTAACCTTCACATGAACTCTTACACATGGTCTTCTCTTTTAAACCAGGGCTTTAGTTCTTTGGAAAAAACTTTGTGTATTTATCAGATGGGTCTAGTGCACCTATCAGGACCTCACTGGGTTGGTTTTGTTGTGTTGTTTAAATGTAAATAGAAAGAATTATTTAAATTCATGAAGTTGTTTCTTTGAAGAACAATGTAGAAAGTAAGTTTTTTGTGTTATTCTGTTTCAGGGTTTCTCAACTGAAGTCAGGCGGGTTTGAACATGTGGAGGAGATCCCAGTGGATCCTGAATCTAACAGCAGGAGTGCAGACGAGATGGGAAATCTGCCCTCCCTGTGTCTGAAACAGGTCTACCCCAAGTACACCAAACAGTTCAACTACTTGCGGCTGGTGGAGAGAATCGCAGCTCTCTTCATACGTTTCCTCGGGGTCAAAGGCAACATGCGACTCGGTCCCACAGCCTTCAGAACCTTCATCAGGTGCATAGTTTAATTGATCACATACTGATTAGAATCAGCTGTTTGCATTCTCCCCACTTGAAACTAATCACCAAAGTGGAGAAAACAAACAAAAAAAGCATTTGTTTTTAAAAGTTTAAAATAATAATTGACACAGTTTTGTGATTTTTAACTTCAACTTCACTACATTATATTATTATATTATTATAATACATTCCATTAAATTATCCATGGCAAAAGTCAGATTTAGTGCAAAGTTATCAATAACTTTGCATTTAAATGATATCACAAACAGGGCAACATGCCCTCCTCTTTTATTAACTCTATTGTAAGAAAATTGTGATCAGTAAATTGAAAGTCTGAATAAAAAGGCAGAAAATCAGTTGATCCTTTTTATTCTCAATCTCTGACTCCAATCAGTAGATGATCATTGGCCTGTTGTTTTGCCTTTGATGAATATTATGACAAGATCTTTTTACTGTAAATAATGGCTCTGTTAGTAAAAGATGATCATATGATCCTAACTGACCTGAAGTGCTTGTGTTTTTACCAGTTTTTGGACTCTTATGACTGTAGTTTCTTTGCTTCTTTAGGTAATCCAGGTTCTTCTCAGAGTAATAACAGACTGAAAAAACAGGGATGAGAGGATGTAGGTGAAGGGTTTTCTTTGTAGCACCTCAGCTACACTCACCCATCCTTCATCATCCAGCATGTCTGATCTTTTGCTTTGTGTCCAAACAGAGAATGAATGTGGCAGTTTTTATATTTAAATAAAATGTTATTTGAATTATCTTCAGATACTAAGATTTGTTTGATTTTTTTTCAGGACATGTAAGCTGAGCAGCAGCAGCTTCAGCATGGCTTCAGTAGATATTCTCTACATAGACATTACTCGTCGATGGTCATGTACAGCACCTGACTCCAGAGAAGCAGGTAACACACCAGTCAGTCAGCAGGGTTTCCCCTAGGATTTATTTTAACTGTGGTGCTTAGTGGGCTGTTTTTTTTTTTTTTTTTTTTTTTTTTTTTTTTTTGGGGGGGGGGGGGGGGGGTTTGCATGCACTCACCAGTTGACTATAGGCCTACTTA
>JARVGW010000278.1:1319187-1332690 GCA_031762495.1 Anablepsoides rubrolineatus | reverse complement strand
TCCCAAAATATATCTAAAAGTTAGTTGTACAAACATGTCAACCCCTTCAGATGTTTACCTGTATAATGAGCCTTAAATATATGTAATTTTTGTTAAAAAAAAATCTGTATTAATCACATGCAGGGGGTGATGGGGGCTGCAGGCGGGCCTATATTGAAGTCTATTGATTAGGATGAACAGAAATACTGTTTTCTGATTGTTTATTACATAATGCACCAAATTATTACACCACCACATTTTGTAATAATTGCTGCAAAATGTAATGTAATGTAGAAATGCGCTATACAAGTACAGTCCATTTACCATTAAAACGTTTTTGTTTGTGGTGTTTGGACACAACCTGTCATTTCATATAATGCTTGACTTTTCATGTCATGTGACCTTCTCCTTTCAGGAATGGGACTGCAGGCCTTCGTTGAAGCCTTTTTCTACCTGGCCGGTCGCAGGTTCAAATCTCTGGTGCTGAAGGAGCAGGTAGCTGCACTGCTCAGCCTGTGTGAAGCTCAGCTGGGGCCTCAGCCGAGCGCTGAGGACAGACGCTCGCTGCTGCGGCCCATCAGAACCCAGACACTGTGCCCCCTCCACCCTCTGCTCAGCTCCCCTGCTTCTCAGAGACGGGCAGCTAGCCATCAAAGACTCAAGCCTCGCACGCTGAGAGCTAACGTGGAGAACTGATGAGAGGGAACAACCCTGAAAACTGCCTTCAGCCCACTCCACAGGAGGATGGTCAGGCGGATAAGAGGCCATTCCTCCTCTTCATCTCCTGAGGAGGACCATCTCCAGGCCCGCTGACTGATCATCAGAGGACCGCTCTCAGCCTGATTACGTTTTTTTCCACCGAGGAAGGTGTCCTCAGGGGGGAGGAAATATCTAAGGGATTGGTGGATCCCCCCACACCCCAATCCCCCCATCCCTCACCCTGCCTCCTTAGTAAACAGTACTCTGGAGGGCAGCTATCTGCTTCATGTCACCTTCATCTGGCAGCATTTACTCTAAAATTCCTCTGATTTCAGCGATGTGTTAAAGATGCTCTGTGTCAGCAGATTCACACACATCAGATGGTTGATATCTGGACACAGGAGCGTAACGTGGAAGTTGAAGTAGAAACATTGTGAGCGCCCCCTTGTGGGCTGGTTGGAGTTTAAGTCCAGGTAAAGAGACAGGACTTTGTCCCTTATTATACAACAAAAATACTTTGCTGTAGTCGAATCAAATTTTCGTTTTACTAACATGTTAGTTTTAATTGGTTATTTAATGATTGTGTACAGGGGGGAAGAGTGGGCAAGACGCTCATTTCTACAGAAAATACACCAATTCAACATGGCAGCACCTGAAAACCGGATAATAAGAATTTACTGCAGAACAACAGATTGAGGTGAAGACTTCTTCCTGACTGGTTTTAATTAGAGGGTGCGGGGGTGGGGGTTCCTGATTGTATCACCTTTGCACAGCAGCTCTTTAAACTAAGAAATTTGCACAGAAATAAACAACATGCTTCCTGCACATGCATTTGTTGCGCGTGAGGATGTGTAAAGTGTGTATTTGTGTTCAGCAGGGTGATGAGTATATGTTGACAGAAAACAAATCAGCTGTTTACTCTCTGAGCTTGTTAACGGTGAATGGGTTAGCTTCAGCAGCTGTTCTCATTGGACCTCCAGACTGCATGCTTTAAGGTTCAGTTGCAAGAGAGTGCCATGATTCACTGTCCTTTGTCATGTGACCGTCATGTGACCGTCATGTGACTGTCATGACTCCGTCCTGTTTGTTACTGCCATGGTTCTTTACAGTTTGTCACCCATGTACCATGGTTTACTACTGTCTGTCACATGACTACTGGGGTTTATTACTGTTTATTACATGATGGAGAATCAGAAACTTGAGAAGAAACTATGAATTCATGGCAGCTCCACATGGCTACAACAGGAGAGTCAAGGATTTCTCAAATGTAAAACGAGTCAAAGCAACACCCTGGGTGTGTTTTTGTCGGGGGAATATTATAACATAATATAAAGCTAAAAAAAGTCAACTTTACATAGTATCCACTTTAACCTTTTGCTGTAAATGAATCTGTCAGACAGTGTTGGCAGCTGTGAAACCACAAAGTGAATTTCCCTTAAATATTGTTGCTCTGCTAACTTATGTATTACACTTAGAATTAAAATGCTGAGAGAATAAAGTCTGCACTTTAGACTGGATTGTGGCCTGTGTTTTTTCACATCAGATGTTTACGAGCTGAAGTCAGACATTTGTTTTATTTCTAAAGTTCTGTTGGCTTTTTGTGCTGTGTCCATTTCTGACAAGGCTGACTGAGGAAATAAAAAAAACAACCTCAGACTGGGGCGATGGGTTGCCTTCAACAGAACAGTGACTCAAAGCAAAGATCTTAGGACAGACCTGAGACTGGTTCCACCAAAGGTCCATTAAACTGGTCTGAGCCTGGGAGGATTTACTAAAAAAAAATGAGAAAATCCCCCAGTTCAGGTGTGCTCAGCTTGTTGCTTCAAACCCTAAAAGATGCTCGATGCTGTAACTGCTGCCAAAGATGCTGCAAGTAAAGGGTCTGAATACTGATGAAAATATATTTCAGTTCATTTAAAAAAATGTCTACAATTTTGACTTCTTTTTGTCAT
This sequence comes from Anablepsoides rubrolineatus, assembly GCA_031762495.1. Taxonomy (NCBI): domain Eukaryota; kingdom Metazoa; phylum Chordata; class Actinopteri; order Cyprinodontiformes; family Rivulidae; genus Anablepsoides; species Anablepsoides rubrolineatus. Next base: position 1,330,060 of record JARVGW010000278.1, on the reverse strand, counting down.
TATGAGTGTAACGTAATGAGATAAAAATGAATAAAACATTTGTAGCATCAACTGAAGAATACTTTCTGAAGTGTGTGTATAAGATGAGTAATGGTTGCGTTAATGTGTTTTTTTTTCTTCTACACTTTCTTTTAAGTATTTTTGCCTGGAGCTTCCTGTTCCACTTGGCTAAAGAAATGTTTGCCTCAGAGGCAGTCATTAAAACTGGGGACTTTTCTTTTAAGAGCCACATTACAAAGTCAAAACATTAAAATTAACTGTTTTCTGCTGCGGCTCAGAGCAATTTTTTTTATTATTTTTTTATTTATTAGTTTATTTATTTAGCTTTCTGGACATCTTGTGTGTTTTTCCTTCCAACTGTGGAGAATAACAATCAGGCAGTATGTAGGTCAGCCTCGCTGAGAAAACGCCCCCTTTGCTTTGGAGCCACAGTCTGAACATATGTTCTCTCTGGCTGCCTGTAATCAATCTGGGCTTCGTTCAGTATTTAATGAACATGTGATTCTTCCTGCAGGCTTTTCATTTTCGCTTTATTTAGAATTCACTGTGAAAAGAAAAATTCACACAGAACTGCATGAGCAAGAAAACAAGAAAATCACATGGCAGACATTTTAAAATAACTAAATAAAACTTTAATAGGTCTAGTTGCAAATGTACATAAATTGCACAGCCACATTTTCGCAACACAATTTCTTCTGTACATTATTGTTTTCATCATCAAAGGAAGCAGAATCTGGCAAATACTTTATATACTTTCAACATACTTACAAAATTACTTTCTACAGGATGATAGAAAACATACACCTTATAGCTTTGTATTTTGATTTTCTGTTGGTGGAGAAAATAAACTGAGAATTCCTCTTTATAAAGCAAAAATAAATGACCACTGGTGCCTTTTTAATCTCAGTGGAAGAACTGATGGATAGAATATTACAGATATAAGTCTGTTCAATTATTTTGATCGGTTAAAATGAGATAGGCAGTTTAATCTGCTAACTGAAAAAAAAGGCATCAGCAGGAACATTTTCACCTGTTTAGATGCCTAAAAACATAATATACATATTTTGAGTAAAAGTTTCAACCGAACAATGATACAAGTAAAATATATTTTTTTCAATAGTATTTTTATGACAAAATTAGTTAATGTAGCTTAGCAAGAACATTTTTTTTTCCAAAGCTTGTTTTTTATTTAATAAATAACATGATGGAATCTGTTGTTTTCTGATTAGGTTTGAATAATTTAGAACCTGGAAAAGACCAGATTATTGTTATTGTGTCCTGGTATAGAAAATATATGTAAGTATACAGTAGGTTCTATATATCTGTACAGGGTAGTGACCCGCACCAGAACTCAGATTTAGTAACAGATATATGTGACCCATTGATTGGAAACTAAAACCAAAACCTTTTTTTTTCTATAAAATAAAATAATTTGAAATTGTTTAGGACCTCTTATATATTTTCCCTTCTTATAAAAGTATCACAGTCTGGCTTCAGTCTGTAGGTTATGTTAGTTCTTCAAACCCACAATAGCTTTTAAAACAGAACATCAGGGACAATCTGATGAGAAAAGTTCTGATTTGGTTTGAAGACAGAATAAACTGTTGAACAGATGTAAACTTTTGTATATGAGCTTTGTTAAAAACTGACTTTGTCATTGGTGAACCCTGTCATATTCATAAATATAACCCCAATGTCAACAGAGTTTAGACGAACTGAAAAGAAGAGCATGCAATGATTTGTAAATCTCATAAATCCCTATTTTATTTACAATAGGGCATAAAAAACATCAAATATTTAAACTAAAAAAATTATAATTTTGAATTTTCTGGCAGCAACACACCTCAATAAAACAGGTTGGGACAGGTCTGTGTTTCCCACAGTGAAGCTTCTCCTCTTCTTGTAAGAACAGTCTTTAAAAACTGAGGAACTGAGGAAGAGTTCTGGACTCTGCAAACCTGGTACAACTTTTAGGACTGATTGACAGGGACAATCTGATGAGAAAAGTTCTGATTTGGTTCTGGGTTCTCTGAAAAATTTGTCGTCTGGATGAGAACAAATGTTACAAAATCTGTCTATTTCTTTGCATTTTGTGAGTCTATTCAGATGTGTAAGCTGCTCATGGCAGGGTCACTAATGCACCCTTTTAACATAGGAGAGACAGGGTTTTGAGTTATTTGCTGAGAACAGATTGGACTCTACTGTTTATATTGAGGATGTCTGCAGTTCTCAAAAATAAAAATCAGATTTCAGTTCAGTTCTGATCACAGAACAGTTCTTCACTTTGCTTCAGTCCATTTGAAATAATAAACTTTGGTTCAGAGAGGGTAGAGTTTACATACGGCTTCTTCTTTGCACAATAGAGCTTTAACCAGTCTTTGTTGATGTAGTTAACCTAATCAGTTGCAAAATGCTGCTCTCTTATTCAAACTACCTACTTTTAAACTATTTAAGATGTGTTGCTGCCATCACATTCAAAATTACCTTGTTTTAAAGTGTTTATTATGTTCTGGTGTGAATAAAATATGGGTTTATGACATTTAAATATCATTTTCTTTTGTTTACATGTCTCAACTCTGTCAGAATTGGGGTTTTCAGTTTTAAAAAATAAAGGTGAACTCTAAATTCCAACCACTCAAACCGATGAGAGTTACAGGATTGTGCTTTCGCAGCTTGTCGGACTTGGCTTGGCCCGAAACCAGAAAGGCATCCATCTGAAGAGTCAAACTCCTCTGTAATCAGTTTTTGGCCCGGGATAAAGTTAGAGCTTTACCAGAGGAATCGGGTGACCTGTACACTTCTACCCAGTGAGAACTGACTGTATTTACAACATCCAGATCATACAGCAGAGTCTGAGCACAAGAAACATACAAAAAGCTCTGTTAACGTTGGCTAAAATAGCGTTAGCATTTTATTTACATCTTCCCAGGCTGTCCCTTCTCGAGATGCACTCCAGTATAAATCTGTGTGTTTGTTGCACAACTCTAACCCTGCCTCTGAAACACACAGAGCCTCACACCTCCCGTATGTTACAGGTAAGAATAGAGACGCAAAATGCAAAAAATAAAGATGCTAACGATGACAGGAGATGTAAGAATGATCAGTCGGTGTCTGTACATTCAGAAGAAAACAGAGTGGTGAGAAAAGAACAGCTGAGGAGATGTGGGCTCCAGGATGTAAAGAGTCACAGTTTGGGTGCAGCTTCATCACTGTGAACAAATAAAGCAGTTGGAGAGAACATAAGACCGCTGCAGTGTTTGTGTGTGGGAGTGCATCTCCCCTCCTCTCTCAAAGCTCCTGTGCAACTAGAGACCACCACCCATGAGCCAGAAGAACATCGGACCACCTAACTGTGCATCAAAGGTTGGGACACTAAATGTTCTCAGGACCATTGCTTGGTGTGGTTCTCTTCCTCAAACGATGCAACACAACAACAACATCATCATCTGAGAAAAAATAAAATTAAAACTAGATTTCACTCCTAAATAAAGGGATCAGTTTATCAAATATAAGTATATGTTTATAGAGGGAAAGACCTGCATACATCTATATTAAATTTCATTAATATAACATCACATTTACTTAGATTTTATAATACATCGAAGAGATTTGCAGTTGACTGCTGCATTCTTTACAAATCCACAGTATAAGTTATGCCTTTTTGGAGAAAACAGGAGGTGTGTTGTTAATGTGTTCCTTGGTAAGGCGTCTTTATGTACCAATAGCTTTTCAGAAAGTGCTCTATATGGGGGAGGGGTGGTCAGGAACACACCCACGAGTTAAACAGGAAGGGAAGAAGATGGTTTAAGACTAAAAATATCCATTTTTAGCTCCTATTTGGTTTTTTTAAAACACTTTAAAAATAAAGCCTCAGAAAGAAAAAGAACTATTGGTTTTATGGCTCCGCTCGAGCATGAGGAGGAAGAGGAGGACAGCGTGAGTATGAAGACCATTTCTGGTGGTGGTCGTGTAGTGGTTTGTCCCAGCGATTGGATCGAAAGACGGACATCTGAGAGTCCTTATTTACAAGCTCCGCCGCTGTCTGTAACAAAGGCCCCGCCTCCTCTGGCAGGGGATCTGCCCGTCATGCTGCTCGTCACTCTCAAACCGTCTCCTAAAGGTTTTGCAGATGTACGGTCTGCTCCTACCCCGCTTACTGTCTCTGATGCTCCTCCAAATCCCATCTTTAAAGACCTGTACACCCTCAAGAAGCCCGTCTAACAGTTGCTGCTGTTTCTGAACTCTCCGTTCTCCGTAATCTGCAGTTTGCTGGGGTTGGTGGGGGAGATCCCGTTGCGGGTCTGCATGCTGTAGCGTTCCTTCAGCTGACTGAGAGCGCTCATCAGACGAGCGTTGGCAGCATCCAGAGATGCTATCCTCTTCTCCTGCAAACAGAACAGAAAGAGTTCCAGATAAAAAGTGTAAGGTTCAACAGCAAAACGAGACAAGTGGTTCAAGTAAATTGTCCAAATGGAAATGAATCAAAACAAAACTGCAGCAGAGAATGTTTTGAAAAGTACTTTGGAAGTTGGAGTGAATGATGGTCGACCTTGTAGTGAACCAGTGAAGTCAATAAGACCTGCTTATAACAAAAGGTGCAAAACATTAAGGAAATTTGATTCAATCTATATCGAATTTGCATTTAGTTGTTTTGGAGCAGGCAGCACTGTGGCTCACTCGATAGAGCTGTCTTTTAGCAAGAGGGTTGCTGGATAAAATCCTGGTTGGGGAACTTACTGTGTAGAGTTTGTATGTTCACTCCATGCATGTGTGGGTTTTTTCTAGGCACTTCAGTTTCCTCCCAAAGACCAAATACTTAAACGTTACCTTAGTTTACATTGCATCCGCTTCGGCACAACCTCCAAAGTATAAGCACAAAATTCACTAAAGGCAAACTACTCTTAAACTGCAGTCTTCGATTAGAGTTAGAGGTATTAAAGGTTCCTCCTGAAAAAGACCATTGGGTTGAAGGTATGACACATTGGGATGAAGGATCCCATCTTTTTTTATAGGGGTTAAAATATGAACATTGTTCAAACTATTTAGGAACACATCTTCAGTACCTGGAGTTTGGGTTCATCTAGTATTTTGGCTGTTAGAGCCCAAGAAAGTACAGCTGAGGTTGATCAGGTTAGGTAAGTTTGTTCAGTATTGTTGTTTATATCAAATCCTCTATCTGTTTGAAACATTTCAGTAGAAGCATGAAAAAGGTTTTGAATGTCTGTCACAATAGTGGCACTTGGAGAACAATGTATTTTCTGAATAGATACTTGTCATAAAACGTTTAAGAATCAATGAGCTATGGAAGACACCAAGGTTTGCTGAGTCAGTGATAACAGCTGGAACATCCTTGTATTCCATGGTCTATTACTAATAATGGGCCCTAAATTCATCAATACAGGATCTATTTCAAAAACAATTTCATAGAAAAACACCAAAAAAAGTAGAGGCCATGGTCTTAACATATTGTACTTGGTAAATAATAGTCAAAACTATTTCTTTGACCTTCTTTTCCAACTACCCAGACGAGGAGAGTTTGACAGCTTTTCCACACATCCCTCTAACCAATAATAACCCTAACCTGCCTTCCCAATTCTACATTTAGAACAATGACTTATTTAGCAAAAGATGAATATTTGCATTAGATTTGTTTGTTTCAACTGTGATCAAACAAGTTTCAGTTTTAACTCAACTGTCTGCACACTCTCTTCTATTAAATTGTTTTTTAAGTAATCTAAGGCCAGAATTTGTTCTATTTATGTCTCGTTATTTCAACTTAATTAGACATAAATAGGAACCACACTGGATTCTAAAGGAAGATGAGAAACTCTGATGGACTGTTTGAACTCTTAAAAGCCAGAGGGTATCTGTTTTGAATGAAACATTCTTTGGTTTTCTACTGATCTGAAGGCAGTATTTATTTAAAACATATATAATTTATGTAATAACTGCACTGGGAATGATTCCGAGTAAACACACTGACCTGTGCATCAATGATCTTCTGTTTGGAGTCAACAACTGCCTGCATGTCAGAGTGATCCTTCTTCAGTTCCTCTTCCACTGACATCAACCTGAACATGTTAACAACACGTGTTACAGTCCCAGAACAAACACGCGGCATGTCTGCACAGCTCCAGCTCCGTACCGGCTGATGATGCTCTTCATCTGAAGGTCTTTATCATCCTGCTGTCTGCGCAGACGCTCCTCTGACTCCTCCAGCCGGGCCTGGTACTCCATCAGGACCTTCTGGGCCTGCTCGTCCTGACCCTTCAGGCGGGCCTCGTACTCCTCTAGCTTCTGCACGGACGCTCTCAGTTTCTCCTGCAGCACTGAGATCTCCTGCTGGTACTTAACAGAGCAGGAGAAGATACATCATCAAGCCCCCCATCAAAACAAAACAAAATAATAAAAAAAGAGAGAGAAAGAGAAAGAAGGTTAAGGTGAATAATGAGGAGGAAAAGGTTAAATCTGCAAAATAAACCCAAAGATTACCCCTCGCCTGTAACTCCTGAACACATTATGTCAGCTGACCCCCACAGATCAGAGCTCAGCTGCAGACTCTTCAGTCTCACAAGGACACATCACTGACAGATAGCTTTCTTTCCAGAACTGGTTTCTATCCTGTTCGCTCTAAGGTTCTGATGTGAACTTGTTTAGAACTGAGGCTGAGTTTAGTAATAGTCAGATGATTGGTTAATTAACTGAAAGATAAATAAAGTATAATAAGTGACAAAAAGATGCTTCTATTTCTGAACAGTGTTCATTGCTGCAGGAATATCATGCCTGTGTAGTTAGCTCTCCATCAAGTTACACTAAAGTCTCACTGAAAATCATCCAAATGACTCAGAGAAAGAAACCACGGTTCTAGGAAATGACGCGCTGTAGCTTCAACAGAACTCAACAGGTGGTACATGCCTCATCTGAAAGGTGTTTAGAACTGACAAATGAAAAAGTAAAACCTTTTGAAAACCAAGAACTTAAGATCATTTGCATCATTTCCATGAACTCAGATATCATGACCTGGATGGGTTTCAACATACTGCCTAAAATGTTTCTGAGAAGCATTAAGATAAATCACCTCTGTTGGGTTTTTTGCTATGACAAAGTTGTTTATATTTAGTGACTATATGGACAATGCAGGACTCTTTAGACCCTATGGGCACAGCTTGGTTTTATGTTCTAATGAAGGTACTGTCCAATCTGTTTCAATCTGACCCTTTGAACCCTGTGGACTCTGCTCAGTTTTGTGACTAAGGTATCAGCTCTGCTCAGCGGTTTGTTAGAGATGTTTCCCAATAATCAGGTAAATTAAGATAAACTGTCTGTGGAGGTAAGGATGAGGACTGCAGGGAAACAAACTGTTTTACTTTGCAGCCATGCTTGGAATGTGTGATGTGGTTTTATCTAGCTGAAATTAAAACAGCTTTTCTTGTAAAGAATGTAGTCTGGACTGCAGAAGTTAAACCTCCTCAGTTCATGTGCACCTAACAAATCAGGGCCTTACCAGCATGAGCATGGTTTTATGTACGTGTATTCTGGATCAGATGTTCTCTAAATCTTCTTGTGATTTTAAAATTTGCTCCTTCAGTAACAAAGTCTGTAAATGATATGTCTTTAATTCTATGAACTTGTAGAGCTATTTGCACACAGAGATGAACTCCTCTTTGTTACTTTTCAAACTCTCACATATCTTTTATACAAGTTCATGCTAATTAATGATTCAGAAAAAGTATTTTTTATCAGTTATCTTTGGTCATAAAATGAACTAGACATCTAATAAAGACCATCTTTATATATTCTGTGTGCAACATAACTACTGCATGTTCTGGGTTCTTCCTGTTATATCAGGAGAAAGAAGTTTCTCTGTTCAGACTCAACTTATTGCCTTCTTTGGTTGCTCTCCCTACCAGAAACTGTGCTGTTAAGATGACAACTTCCTTCTCATTAAAAATGGAAAAAAGCCAAAGGGGGGGGGGGGGGGGGCGTGGACGCCAACCAAAACACAGAAACATGAAGCAGAGACAGAACAGCTGTGGAGATTTGGAGGCAGAAAAAATCAGCAGAAAGCACCTTTTCCTCATTCTGACACTCGAACAACAGAACACACACAGATCTGTCTGAGCTGAGTGATGGCATGTTTGGGTGGGAAGAAATTCTAACCAGGTTAGTTAAACTCACTGCATTCAAAACATATAAAAATAAAATGATAGTGTCAGTTCTACAAGTTTGTAAATATTATTGTAATTATACAAGTCAGGTAAATGTTTCTGATAACCGGGGTCATGTTTGAACAAAATACAGTTTTTTAAGTAACCAATGAGTTTCCACATGAACTGTCCAGCAGTCTGATGAACAATTCAATTCAGTTCAATTTGAAAATACTTTATTAATTCCAAAAGGAAATTAGATAACAAATCACCAGTTTTATTGTAAACAAAATAACAGATTGATAAAGCTTAGTGTGGCCCCTGCAGATCATTTGTCTAGCTGTAGTTTTACTTATAATGATGACTAATGGATTCTGGTCTCTGTTAGCTGAGAGATCTAAACCTCTTGAACCTGAACAAGAAGAAGGCTAAAGTGGGGAAACACCAGTAGAGAATAAAGTGTAAAGGAGATTCTGTGTGATAAGGATTAATGAGTGATAGAGCAAGAAAAGATTAATGGAGAGGAGAAGATTCGTGGGGATTTGTTAAGAGAGGGGTTTCTAAAGGTCAAAGGTTACCTTCTCCACCTCAGTTAGATGGTCTGTGTGTCTCAGTGACTCTGGCTCCATCCCTTCATGGTCTAAAAACTGCACATTCATATTCAACAGCCAGGCTGCTGTACGGTCCAAGGCACTGGGGTTCACTGGGGAGGGGGCCTAGTGAAACCAACACACACACACACACACACATACACACACACACACACACACACGAGCTGAGTGACAAGGGGGTGGTGGGGGGCAGCAGGGAGGTTGCAGTAACAGCACAGAAACAACAGAAACAAGCCTGAAATGTACCAAATCATAAAAGCAGCAGGTGGAATGGATTCACTCTGAGACATTAAACCCATACAGGTCAGAACCTCAAAGAAGGTTCAGAACTTTTCGAGTATCAAACTTACAGCTTAGAAAGGTACATATACATAGAATTAACAGCTACAATTTTGTGGCAACAATTCAGATCTGTTGTAGACCCATTCTGGGAAGTGGAGATAATGACTGATCCCCCCTGACTCCTCATCCTACACCACCCTTGCTGTGGCATCTTTGTTGTTCCTAAATCAACATGTGATGGCAGAAACCTCCTTTGGATGCAGGACCACTGGGTCCAAAACTGTTTCTGAGTCAATGTTGTTGGCTTTCAAGGTTTCCACAGTCCCCCATATATCTTTTCTCATTGGGGCGGCTGTGGAAGAGTGGTTAGGGGAGTCGTCCTGAAACCGGAAGGTCGCCGGTTCGATCCCCCGTCTCCATAGATGATCACATGTTAGCTTTGTAGGAGATCTTGTAGAGTGCTGTGTGAATGGGTAAATGAGGGCACAGATTGTAATGTAAAGCGCTTTGAGTATCCTGGTTGGGTAGAAAAGCGCTATATAAGTACAGTCCATTTACCATTTACCATTGGGCTCCTATAGTAGCATTCCAACAGTGTTCTGTTCTCTGCCCTGGTCCATGAATGTCCTGATCCAGTAGTCAATTTCTCATCAGGATGTCCTGGTTTACATCTATCCACTGCTGGTTCCAGCATTGAGTTGTGGGGCAGAACTTTAAAAGGGAGGCCAAGACCTCTCTTTCCCCAGCCTGCTCTTCCAGCTTTTCTAGGAGGATCCCAAGGTGTTCCCAGACCAGCAGAGAGACAGTCTCTCCAGTGTGTTCTGGGTCTTCCCCAGGGTCTCCCCGCAGTTGGACATGTCTGAAGCACCTCCCTACGGAGACATCCAGGGGTCATTCATACTAGATGAACCACCTCAACTGGTTGCTCTAGATGTGGAGAAGCAGCAGCTCTGCTCGTTTCTTCTATATAAATGAACTTCTCACCCTATCTCTAAGGGGGTGTCCAGCTACCCTGCAAAGAATACTAATTTCGACTGCTTGTATCCACGAACTTGTACTTTCAGTCACTACCCAATGTAGACAGACCAGTAAAACACAGCTTGCCTTACAGCTCAGCTCCCTCTTTACCACAGCAGACTGGTACAGTGTCTGTCAGTGATATTTGAAGATCATAGCACAATGACGCCAACAGGACCACATCATCTGCAAATAGTAAAGATGGAAATCTGAGGTCACCGAATTGGACACCCTCTGCCCATATCGATACATCCATATAAATACAGGAACAGCTGAGACACTGTGTAAAACCCTCAGGTTCCCAAGTCTCTTTTAGAGGACACAAGCTCATTGTGAAAGGTGCAACTGCCCGTGATGGGGAAATAGGGCAAGATGGGTGTTTACAAAAATTTTAGATAAAATAAATGCTCAGATTACCTTAATTTTCCACGTGGGCAGTCAACATATAGTTTGGAACAAAAATCAAGGCTTCAAGCCCCGGTGCCAACTGTAGCAAGACACATAAATGATGCCATGTCCACTCAGTTCTCGCCTGGATTAATAAGGTCTGTGTCCGTTGATGGGAAACCAAGACATCCTGATGAGAAATGAGCTACTGGAACAAGACATTCAGGAACAAGGGCAATTCACTTAACATTGGCAGAATGCTACTATATGAACTCAGTGAGAGTGAATATACACTCACAGGCCACTTTATTAGGTACACCATACTAGTAACGGGTTGGACCCCCTTTTGCCGTCAGAACTGCCTCAATTCTTCGTGGCATAGATTCAACAAGGTGCTGGAAGCATTCCTCAGAGATTTTGGTCCATATT
>JARVGW010000278.1:1298367-1319087 GCA_031762495.1 Anablepsoides rubrolineatus | reverse complement strand
CAATCACATTCATACACTGATGGGACACACATCAGAGGCATTGGGGTGAAGTATCTTGCCCAAGGACACAACAACTGGACAGGGGATTGAACCGGTGACCTTCCGGTTCCAGGACGACTCCCCTAACCACTCTGCCACAACCGCCCCATTTCATTTCATGTCACAGTTGAGTTCATTTGAAATCACAGTTAACATGCAGATATTCTCCCCATTACTCTGTAACCAATAGCAACAGCTGCCCAGTGTTACAATTAGTCTGTAATCCTTATTCAAATAGGCCTGCAGGTTCTTACTCCGTCACAAAATATCCAGCTGACAAAGTCAAATATATGTTTGTGACTTTGTTGCCTGAATGCATGTATATTTAGGTAATCAGATACTAATTGTGTATCCTTTCTCGTCTCATTACACATGACTAGTAAAACAGTTAAACTTGTGCAGTGATGAGCTGCCTTGAAGCAGATTACTGTTATTACCCACTCTGTGACTGTACTTCATTAGGGTTAATGTGCTGTGTCTGCAGATACACCCAGTCTGCCTTTATCAACAGAAATCTTTGTTCTCGGAGATTTGTACCTCCGTCATCCAGGTCAGCAAATTAAATAAAAAAACAACTGAACCTTAGCCAGGAGAGGCCACACCATGCATACATGGACTTCTAGAAATACATCGGGAAGGAACATCACTCAGGCTCAGCAGCAGCAGCAGAAACAACTGCCACCTCCAACAATATGAAACACCTTATCTCCATCTTAGCTCCTCTTGTAAAATGTGTTCGAAGTCTTAAACCAGCACCAGATGTAGTCCAGTGTCAGATATCACTGCATAAATCTACATAGAGAAAGTGGACTGTGGATTACTGAACAACACAGATTCATTGGTCCAGGTATGTGGAAGACACCTGGGTCAAAATCCAAAGTCACGAAGCTGAAGACTTCATCAAACATCAGCTCAGTTCAGCAGGGAGGGTGTAGAAACAAATAAACATACTGCCTTTTGTGGGTTGTTCTGTGTGAACTGAAGAAGATTGATGTCTCAGCACTGAAGAGTATCTAAAACTGATGCAAAAAGACCAACATTGACATCAGCTTCTGGAGAATAAGCAATCATCAGAACTTCTCACCACTGGATTGAGAACATCCCCACATGGACAGGAATAAAGAAAAGAAACAGAGACATTCGGAAACTCTTCAGATCTGCAGATATCCCAACAGGGTTTGGGGTGGGCAATCCTGGTTCTTGAAGGCCACTATCCTGCAAGTTTTATTTACCTGTTTAATTACCTGTTCCAGTTCTGCAGAAGCCTGTTCATCCATCCATTCAAATCAAATAAATAAAACATGCAGGATACCGGCCCTCAAGGACCAAGGTTGCCCATCCCTGTGTTAAAATGTGCAAATAAAACAGGAAAACAGGCACACAAATGTTACCTACATCAGAATCCCAAATCACTGGGCAAAAGACCAGAACTGGTTCATGAAACATTTGGTAATGGGCCACATTGAAAGCAAACCCACCAGCTAACCCTACCAAAAATTATTAAGAACTTTGTTAGAAAATAGTCCAGACCCAATAAAGAAACAGCAAAAATCTCAAAGCTGGACAAAAAAAAAAGAAAGCACCAAAACTGTACATTTACATGTTCTAAGCTCACACCTTCGACAAAACCAGTAAACATTAAAAACTGCCTCATCACACAGAGACCAAGCACTACATAAAAAAAAAACCCAAACCTTGGAGTTTTACTGAAAGGAAAAAACAAGAAAACAAGAAGAACAGAAGCCATTCTAAAAGGCCACCTTTTCATCAAACGTGCTTCCTCTAAAGCAACCTTTCTTAGTGGCTAACCCCTAACCCTAAAGACAAAAATCCTTTTACTCAGTTGATCCTGCCTGCTGCATTAGAACAGTTTAGAGAAGTTTAAGTGAAAAAAGACAACCCAGGCTCTCCTTTTAGCCAGCACCATAAATATAGACTGATAAACCAGCAGAGTCAGGTATGACCATGGGAGGAAAAACTATTCAGAGGAAAAACTATTCAGTCATTGAGGCACGCCATCCAGATTGATGAGTCAACACCCGTATCAGGACGTGCATGAAGACCTGCTGTGTGCAATGCTACACATGCAAATTTATTCAAGTCTCTGAATTATTACATGCCAAGAAACAAAGTGGTCATTTTGGATTTGCGTGTGAACAACCGGAACAGCTGCCACAACGAAACGACTTTCTGAAAGTTCTGCTTTCTAAATGTGCTGGCAGATGCCCAGCCACACCGTCCTTAAAACAAGAACTGCATGCAGACTGCAGGACTTCACTACTAACTCACCTGCACCAGGTGCATTTCATCAGATCTTAGCCACCTTAAAACATAAAATATCAGTCATGTCCAACAATTAATCTCCACCCAAAAATCTTTAAAAGCTTAATAACAAGTTTGGAAAATCTCTTTACAACAAACATAACACAAACCTTTTTTATCTGGATTAATGTCTCCTTCACACCGGTGTTTTACATCTTACCTAAGATACATAAAGAATACCGTTCCTCCAGGAAGACAGAGATGCAATGTTAGGTTAGCTGAGAAAACGTTTGCATTTGTGATAGATTATTTCAACCACTTTAAGTCCTAACTCCCAGATGTCCTTTTTGGTTCTCAGACTCCTCTTTTGTGGAACCAATTTCCAGTTTCTGTCCATGAAACTTACACTCTGTCTACTTTTAAGACTAGAATTAAGACTTTAGTTTTTGATAAACATAGTTAGGGTTGGTTTTCTGAAGTATTCCTTAGTTCTACTCATCCTGAGCCTGGTTCTGCTGAAGGTTCCTTCCTGTTAAAAGGGAGTTTTTCCTTTCCACTGTCACCATGTGCAACTCTGCATGGGAGACTGTGATGGAGTGAAGATTTAACACAATCTGCTGGCTTACTTAGATTGATTATTTTTTGTGCAGTGCCCTGAGAAAATGTTTCTTGTGACTTGGTGCTATATGAATAAACTTAATCGAATTGAATGTGATTGTAAAATACTCTATAGTTGTTTTTTAATCAAGAACATAGGTACTGTACAACCTCCATTTTTTTAATTAAGGATATACTGTATAGTCTTTAAACACCAACACTAAGGATATACTGTATAGTCTTTAAACACCAACACTAGGGGTGGTGGGGGGTGGGGCTTAAAGCTTCTCAGTTCACCCTGACTATCTGACATCTAGTTTTTTGATTTTGTTTATCACAAGGATTTCTTTTTAGCAAGAAAAGTCAGGAGTCAACAGGGACTAATGTTCCCCAAGCTTTGCTTCATTATATGCTGAGATATACACAGTTAAGGTGTAGCTGTCCCCAGGTGTGTCCGCCTAGTTGCAGGAAAACAAGCTCAGATTGGTAAGAGCCATACAAGGCAACAGTGTCTGAAAAACTCTAAAGAATTTTCTCCAAACTCATCAACCCAAAGAACTTCCTAACAAAAACAACTTCCATCACAAACTAGTTCATCTAATGGCTAACACACCTAAACAGATGTCAAGTGGGTGCTGTAACTGCAGTTTAACACAACGAGGAGTGCTCGAATTTTAAGGAAACCAAAAAACAACTTTGCCGAGACAAGAACTAGCACAGAACCTAAACGGTTAGGACATCATTGCCTACCTACATCTAAAGGATAACAGATACTTTATTGAGGACAGTAATGTTTGTAATTTGAACAGAGAAGTTGTTGTTTGATAGAGGAGTGAAGAAATCCATGAAAATCAGCATTAAACAGAGGAGGTTGCAGGTTTAGACTTTTCAGAACTGCAGCTTTGAATCAAATTACCACTTAGTCTGTATCTAATTGACACCTTGCATGTGATCAGAACATCTCTTATCAGGATTGGGTTAGTGAGGACCCTAACAATTCTCAAAAGGGAGGATGAGGGATTTGTTCTACAACTTCCAAATTATACAGTACCCTTTTAAAACTAAACCCATTTCTTCTGAATGGAAAACAATTTTTATGCCTGGTTTACATGGCAAGATAATTTATGTTGATTCTTTGGTTTGATTTTGGCCTTCCAATAATCTTTAGGATGACCCTATTATCCTGTTGACTCTAAAGATAGTCTTATGAGATATTCCTGTCATGTGTGGTGTGTTACGATAAGAGTGATCTAGTTGACTTGAAGGATGTCTCTGATATCAAGTCAGGGGTATTCAACAAGTTAGGGCGACTGTGGAAGAGTGGTTAGAGAAGTCGTCCTGGAACCGGAAGGTTGCTGGTTCAATCCCGTCTGGCCGTCGTTGTGTCCTTGGGCAAGACACTTCACCTGCCTTGCCTACTGATGGTGGTCAGAGGGGCCGGTGGCGCATTATGGCAGCCCCGCCTGTGGCTACAATGTAGCTTACTATCATCAGTGTGTGAATGTGTGAATGAATGATGCATGAAGATTGTAAAGTGTCTTTGTGGGTCTTGAAAAGCACTATATGAGAAGATGAAGATTGTAAAGTGTCTTTGGGTGTCTTGAAAAGCGCTATATAAGACTAATGCATTATTATTATTATTATTAAGTTGGATCATCTTGGCCTGATATCCCAGGGTGTGTGGTATTTCCCCTAGGACAGACGAGAATGCAGGCTGTTGAATGTGACGTGTAGCCAATCAGAAAGCGAAGTGATGGAAACATGGAGGGAATCCAAAATACAGAAAACATCTGCCATGGTAACCCAGGAAGTCCGGTGGACGTTGGAGACGTCTTTTTGTTTTGTTTTTGCTAAAAATAGTCCACAAATTATCACCATTGCTTCTTCCCCGCCGGCCATATTTACTCTGAAATCACGTTTGATCCTGAGAGGTCTGAGAGATTTCCTGTCTGACATCTGAATGTTTGTGAGTGAAATCTGTTTTTGTGTGGTGTGTTTTATTTTGCCGTGTGGCTGTGCACCAAACACAGTAGGATCACACGTTATATCTATGATTTTTATCACTGTGCGTGGGGTCTCTCAGTGTTTGAAAATCAACCAACAATTTTAAAATATTGCTGTGTGAACCAGGCATTCATTGAGAAGCGAAGCGTCTTCAAGAACCAAAAATTAAATCCAGTAAATTGTTTTTGATTTAACTTGCTAGAATTATAAACAGAAACGGTGCTGTCTGGAACAAAGTTTACACACTGTAGATGCACCTGTCTGTGACCTGTACCTCTGTGTGATCCTTACCAGTACCTGTCTGTGACACACACCTGTGTTTGACCCATAGTTGTGTGTAGCTCAGATGATCTGTGATCTTACCTGTTTGTGCTGAACTCTCTGCTTGCTCTCAGGACTGTCGATATTAGAAGCAGACTGCTGCCGTAACCGGGTCCCACCAGCAGGCCAATCGGGTGATGATGTCATCATGTTGCCAGAAGGGGGACGAGGGTAGGGTCCGCTCAGCAGATTTGGGGGTGTACGACCTCGAGTGATGCTCTGAGGTGGAGGTTGGTCTATCCTCCGCTGTGGACCAGCACTGTTCTGTCTGGGCACATTGGGCTGGTGCGGTGTTTCTGTCAGGGACAGCTGCCGGCGGTTAAAGTCCCCTGATCGCCTGGTGTACTCGTCGCCACTGCTCCCCCCTCCTCCTCCTCCACCGTGGTTCATGAAGGCTTGTTTTCCAGCTGGTGGTCCCTCCTCATTGTTACTATGGGAACTAACAGAACTGTGGCACTCTGAGCCGGAGTCTGTCATTCCTCGAGGGGACATGGGCAAGCAGGCTGCCATCTGGTAAACGGGATTCTGGAAGGACAGAGGCGCGAGCAGCTGGGCAGGTCGGCCGGGAGTGTTTTCTGTTCCTGGGGTGGAGGGGGTCTGGCCTGGCTTCCTCATGGTAGGACCTGCTGGGATGTTTCCCTGTGAGACCCTGGCTGACCAACCTCCACCAGAAGCTTGGCCTTCACCCAGAGCATCTGAGGGGCTGGGACCGGTCCCGCTGTCCTGAGCGTGGAGGTCCTGGAGGTCCACCATGGACAAACTCTTGCTGCCATTAGTCATACTCAGGTCAGGCTCGTTTGTCTCGGAGTAGCTGGAACTGCGTGCAGGCGACGGCTGGATACCTGAGCTCCTCGTCACAAAGAAGAGGTCCTTATTTTCTGGGGTAGGTGAGGGTAACCGGGTGAAGTCAACCAGCCTGAAAGAAGCAAAACATTCAAATCTCAAACTATGGATCAGAGTTTAATCATGGGAATGATGGGTAAACTCAACCTGGGTTTATTAAAACACAACGGTGTTCACCTTATTGTCATTCTGTTGTTTTATTTTTGTCTTAAAATCGGCAATTAAAAATAGAATTTTAAAGATTAATGTCTCGTCTGTGAGCTTTTGAGGACGACTCTCTTGGCAGGTTTGCTTTGGTTGCATAATCTTTCAGTTTTCTAATAATGGATATAACTGTGCTTTTATTAAAAAAAAAACTTCAACCCTTATAGATACTTCAGCACAACTTTGTGTTTCTGTGAAGTGTTCTCTGCTTTCATGGTGTCTCTGATAGTTCGAGGTGTTGATTCTGGGCTCTGTCAGAAGAAGTCAGCTCACTTTCTCACATGTGGATCTTATTTAATTATGAGGATTCTAATGATAAAAGTCAGAGCTCCAAGAATATATTATGTGCACACACCACGTTTTAGTTTTATAGTTTATATAAACGTTTAAAACCTTTTTTTTTCATTTACAGTTATTAACCTGAAGTATTTTGTGTAAAATTATTATTTAAAATCAAACATAAAATCTACCCAAATTCCAGATTTGTGTATGATTTGTTCTTTGGATTTTTAAAATAGATTAATAAAAAAACAATAATCTGGTGGGTTCTTTTAGTTTTGTTTTACAAATAAATTAGAAAACGACAATTTCAAAACTAAAAAATGCTAAATGTTTTTTTTTGTTTTGTTTCTTTTAAATGGTTAAAGCTAAGACAAGCTTTATATTTTGTTAGCTCACCATCTGGGACCTTCTAGCAGAATCAGAAATCATGGCCTGAACTGCCCGAGCATTATGTTTTCACTTCTCTCCACAAATATGTTTGTTTTATTCAGAGGCAGTCAAAGAATCTAATCGATATCACACGATCTTACCATGAACAAAACTGCTTTAATATTCCAAGTTATGCAGAACAGGGTTCATGTGCAGCCATTGCCAATATTTTTAGAAATGGTTCACATTTTTAAGCAGTCTTCCTGCCAGTGTTAACTCTTCTTTATTGGCAATTTCCATCATTTCCAGTAGCTCTGCATTTTAAAACAACATTTTTGGGGGATTTAGACAGCTGAAGCAAAAATCAAACACTGTGGATTTTTAAGTAGTTCAATTATGTATTTATACATTTAGGTTTTAAAAACAAATAAAACCACTTATTTTTTTTGAAACGGAAATCCAAAGAATGAACCATACACAGATTAGACAGAATACCAAAGGGGTGAATACTTTTGTAAAGTTAAACACCTCGAAGAACTTCTCCCTGAACTGTGACTTTTGACCTTTTGTAACACTGAATTTTTTTAACATGAACCAAAGTAAAACATGAACCAAAGTAAAACCATAAAAGAAAACACTGGCCTCTTTAAAGACTAATATTAAAACCATTTCTTGATAGCAGCGTTCAGACACTTTCACCTTTCTCTTCCTGAGGTTCCTTCCTTCCTTCACCCTGACAGATGTGACTCATCTTCTCTACTCATCTGATAATCTTTCACTTCACACTCTGCTTTTCTCCATTTCTGAATTTCTTTAACTTTCCTTCCTCTGCTCAATTTCTTCTCATTTTCAGACTTGGAGTCTTATTTATTTATTTATTTTCTTTAATGCCACTGTGAAGTGGCAGAGAAGACAATAACTGAGCATTGAGCTCATTTGAATATCACTCTAACAACTTGCTGATGTGGACACACTCACACACTCATACACACACACACACACAAGCAAAACGCTACAGGGATAAAAATGAACGCTCTGGTTCAAAAGGTAGTTAATTAGTTCTATTGATCCTAATGGCTTTAGCTGTCTGACTCACTTCCTGTTTGTTTCAGCATACAATCATCTGTATGGCTGCTTCATCATGATGATGATGATGATGATGACGATGTTCAGTACAGCTCATATAACTGCTCATCAGGCAAAGAGAGGAAAGTGTTTGATAAATATATGTTGTCATTTGCAGGAAGACAAAAATGTTTCAGAAAGTCTGAGTTCAAATATAAAGTGCAAACTGTCAGAAAGAGATAAACAACAGACTGTTGGTGTCGGCAGAGTCGTACAAAAACACACAACAGAAAAAACAATACAAAACTTTTACTTTGAAATAATATGCACTAATAAAATATGTACTGCTTGGAGGAATATAATATATAGTATTTTAACCCCCAAAAATATTTATTTTAACTAGAAAAACTTTTTGAAACTGTAATCATCATCATCATCATCACAATCTTCACTGTCTTAGCTTTCATCACCACTCCTTGTTTATTTTTATTTATTTTTTTCTGAAATGAAACATGGATCCTCTTATGTTCTTGGTGTGGAAACTTTAATGAGAAGAACCAAACTAAAAATCATCCAACCCCTGAACTCGGTCTGCTTACCCTGACAGCTCACTGTCGATGACCATCTTCTGCAGGCCCGTGGAAATACTGCTGGCCGCCTCCGCAGGGGGAGAGTGCACCGGTTCTGAAGACTGACCAGGTGTCATGTGGACAATGGACGGGTTGGACAGGGCTGTGTTGACCTCCCTCAGGATCCGGGGCAGAGGACCCAGCTTTGAGGCTGCGTTCTGCAGAGACAAACGTGATGGAGGGTCTCTGAGGCGATACTACGTTCTGTTCAGTTTAACTTGATTCTTTTTAAAGTTCAGAGATTTCCCCACACCATGTCAACCCATTCTCACTCCGAACTCGTCACATATTGACGCTTGGTCGGGTACCCCCCTCACTTCAGTTATTAACGAGATGAGACGGAGGAGGAGGAGCACGTTGTCATATTTTTAAAGTGCCTGTGACGTCAAATTTTTGTATTAAACATGAATGTATTTTTAGAAAGATGACATTGATAAAGAATTGCGTTGCGTTGCTACAACAGCCAACAACCCAGACTGTAGAGATGAATCTGATGTTTCTTAAGTTTATTTTGAGTCACTATCAAAGAGAGATGAAGACGAGTCAGAGTTTAAATAATATTGTTTCAACAAACAGAGACCAGAGAGTTTTCTTTGTTAAATTGTTCCCCTTTGATGTCACTTCCTGTTTCACTTTGGCTGAACCAAGTTCAACAGAAAATCCAACAGTTAAGGGACAAAATGGGTTAAATCATGTGTATTATTCCAACTTTCTTAAATATAAAAATGTTTCCTTTGCCGTTTTGTATTTGAATAATATGCATGTCACAGGTAGTTTAAAAAGAGTAGGAAATGCACAAAAACTAACCGTCCCAGACCCTAAATTGAACTTCTATTAGCCATAAACATCCTATCCCCGACCTCAGTACCTAAAATTAACTATTAATCCTGATTCCTCATATTAACCACAGACCCCTAACCCAACCCAATGTGGCGCAACCCGGAAAAGCCGCAGGCATAAATAACTGATGCCAGGGGGTTACCTGATGTGGCAAAACTAGACGCAGATGGTACCTGACCAAGTGTCAATATGTGACGAGTCAGGAGTGAGAACGTGTTGACCATGTTCCCTCTGCAATGGGACGTTCAGTCTGTGGGACTGAAGTCTCTATAAAACTGGGATTTATCTAATAAAAGGGAATCTAATTTTTTTCATTAAAAAAACTCTACGATCCGCTGCCACTGCTAATATATCTGAAGAGTCATTATTCAGGACTCTCCTCCTGTGTACTCCTTATTAATAAAACTATGAATTATTGATGAATGCAGGGTAAACATCCTGCCTCAGTCTAAGCAGGTTTTACACCCTGAAGAAATCTTTTGGCTCTCATCTTTACTGAGAAACATCCTCATGCAGGATGAAAATAAATCTGTATCTTTCAGGCTGATTGACTGACTGAAAACTCAGATAAATTTGTTCCATAAAAGCAGTTCTCATGACATTTCTTTAGTTTCTCTTTTTCCGTACCTGATCCATCTGAGAGACCACCTCAGAAAGAAGGGAGTGCAGCGTGGAGAGCTCCCTGCCCAGGTCGATGTAACCCTCAAAGCCCGCCGTGTTGGAGATGGTCTCCGGGTTGGAGATTTCCAGCAGGAAACGCTGCATGTTGGTCCACTCGTGCTCCAGGAACTGGTTCATGAAAGACATGTACTCCTCCTTGTTTCCAAACCTGGAAGCAAACAGAAAAGTCAGAACAAACCTGAACCTCCTGAACCGAGACGTTGCGTAAGACGAAGGTTGAGCAGAAACCAACGCTTACTTGGTGAAGTTGGCCAGGTTCTGTGTGACTTTAGCGATGAGTGTGAGCGTACGCGCCGTGCGGTCATCGGGGTACTCCTGCATCAGATTAAAGAGGGACGGCGACATGATGGCTGGACACAGGAAGCGCAGGAACAAGGAGGCGCTGATCAACCGTTCACTGATGTCCGGTCGACCACGGTTACTGCATTCCTGTCTCCACGATGCAAAGACCTCCTTCAGTTCTCGTGGAAACACACTGAAACAGAAAGGGAAGGTGGGTTTTAACTTCACTTCACCGCAAAATCATGTCCATCTAACATTCAGGCAAAAAGTATTTTTGATCTTGTTTGGAGACTGATATAATAACCAAGAGCAGAATATGTTACATTATTCATCTTGTTAGCCTCAACATTATTTTAAGATGTCTTACCTAGTGTGCTTATCTTATTGCACTGGCAGATTATTTCACTTAATTTGAGAAGTTTCAGACTATAATCTAGTATTTTAAAGCTAATTTTAGATGGCTAATTTTTGCAGTGTTGTGCAACAGGAATGAAAACTCAGAATCACTAAAATCTTTCACTAGTTTGGCTTTAAATAATTCACAGTCATCCATCCTCTTAAACTTCTGCTGTGTGTGTTTGGTAAAATAAAGAAGTTAGAAAAACAGGTTTATTTAGAAAGATTTGGTTTCTTGGGTTTTTCTACAGAATCAACACAACTGATTCAACAAAAAGTAAACATGTTTTAATCACAAATTTGTTATACTTTGCATTAAACACTTCAGCTAAAATATTTGTTGAGATGTATTTTAAGTTACCTGTAGCTAAATCAAATAAAATCTCCTCAATTCTTGTATTGGTTTGAAGCTGATCTAAGATTTTGTCTTCAAACTAAATATATTTTAAACCGATTAAACTAAAAACAAAATCCCAGAGAAACAAAAAAACATGTTCAATCAGCCCATACTACATGTAATACTTTACAGACCATAATAACTGACTTCTGTTTAATATAAAATCAGAGTTTTGACCAGGCAGCAGGATTCACCAGTAGGAGTTGATGATTTTGCAGAAGGCCAGTTCGCAGCACATCTTCAGGTTACTCTGATGTTCCGGCAGGTCTCCAGATGAACACTTGGACGGATCCACCTCACAGTTCTCATCAGACTCATACAGAGCCTTAATGAACTCACCTGCAGAAAAGAAACTATGTTTAGAAAACAATACAGAAACTACATCTGTTTCTGCACTTCTCTTTGACACAAAGAGGCTGCAGAGAAAAAAAAAAGATTATGTAAAAATAAAAAAACAATTCGACCCGGATGAGTCATCAGCCAGTCAGTCAGTTTGACGGAGTGTCTTCAAGTAAAACAGCTACATCCATTCTGTGAGGATTCAGCTCAGATTCGACTCTGAATCAGCCTGCAGGCAGACGTGGAGGATAGTGTGTGAGCTGCCCAGACAGAGAGGTCAGAGTTCCTCTGGAAACGATCAGCTAAAACGAGTGAAAAAGCAGCCAAACCCATGAGGATCTGTTGGACCCAGGTAAATGTACAGATTTATGGGATCTGGAGAAACCCACCGATCTGATGGATTCACACAGCAGAGCATATTCTCAAGGTGTGGATCCACAGACAGACTCCTGACAACCAGTGATTGTTGAGCATGATGTACTGAACTAATAACATTCAGTAAGCATCATTTGTTTCATTTGGAACCATCAGACATATTGTTAGACGGCCCCAGATGGGCATTTCAGTGTTCGGTTGTGTTATGAAGCATTTCGTCTACAACAATCTTACAAAACACGAATCGAGAAGCTGCTTCAGTTGCCTTCCTGTCAAAATGACCCCTGAGGAGCGAAAAAGCGAGATGAGTTTAATCTATTTTTCCATTTATGTTTACTGATTTTCAACAATGAAACTATCTGTGAGGAAGATAATGAACAAAATAATCAGAAAGCAAGAGAAGGAAAACAATCTCAGTGGGAAAGAAAAATGAATCAGCTTGAAGGTGAAGAGGAAGATTTGGACGTCCAGATTTTATTGTGAATTACAAAAAGCGGGTTAAGAGAAAACTCAGAGTTAAGCCTGAGTTTAGGGTTCCAGAATAAGAGGCTCTGTAAGTCAGACTCAGGGTGGGTTCAAATGTAGGGGCAGTGTCTTTATTAGGACTCAGCCTACCCGGTCAACGCAGGTCAGGTTGTTGACCGCAAAGACCGGAAGAACGTGGCTGTGAATTTCGAGAAGAAAGAAAGATCGAAAATATATAAATAAATTAACAAAATTAGCTTAGAGGTAATACATAAAGAACAAAGGGACCCACCATATGATCTCATTTGATTTCTGACAATATTAAAAAACATGACTAAAACCTAACAACACAACTGCTTTAAACTTTCAGTTTTTGTACTGACAGATTTGTATTTAAAACTGTACTCCTGTCTCGATTCATCTCTCGGTTCGTCCGCCATCACAAGTAAAAACACCTCCTGGCTGGCCTGTAATGCAACTTGGGATAGGGTGAGAAGGACCCATCCTTCAAATCGGGGGGAAAGGAGGATGCATTTGTGGGCCTCAAATAGAGGAGCCTTTAAATTTGGACAGCCTTCGGTTCTGTGATGTATAATCGGCCGACTAATTCGGTCTTTGAAGGAAGCAGCCCCTGAATTTGGACACACCATTATGTTAGATTTAGAGGCTAACACCCTTCTTTGACAATTCATAGAAATGTGAAAAAGAAAATTAGTCTATGTTCATTTAGACTCTTGGGTACTTTCAGCTGGACTTGGTAAGTACTAACTTGGTACTGAGTAACAACCCTGCCCTTTTTTCTTTGTGGTTGCCATGATGAATTGAGGTATTTATGTTCCATTGATGGTTTTTGATTGTTCTCGGGCTCTTAACTAAAGGTTCAGACACTTAAGAGCTGATTGAACTCATTGTAATCAGCAGTGCTGAAACCGGAAACTCTGAGTTTCTACATTTGGAGCAAATTACCTCATGGTTTAAACTTGGAGTATGTTGAACCTCCTTTTATAGAATAGCCCCCTGCTCTCTGCCTGAGGCCTGATCCAGGTCTATGACCTCTTCTCCTGATAGTCCTGTCCCACTCACCGAGGGCGTCCAGCAGGTACTTCTGTCCCACCAGTTTCAGGTATTCTTCAATGGCCTTTGTGGCCAGTGTGTTTTCTCTGAAGATGAGGTGCTCGTTCTCCCCACAGCGGTCCACCTCTGACATCATTAAATCTGTCAGGAAGTCCTGCAGAGAAATAAAAGACGAGATCAACAAGCACTCATGTTTAGATCGCAGGATTGTTTTCCAAAAGTCCAGTCCTCCACAGCCTGTTTCACTTTTAAACACATTCAGAGAGGAGCTCAGCAGCTGACAGCATTCTGTTCATCACCATACAGCTGCTCCTCTGTCTGAAATCAAACAAGGAGGGTACAGATGCTTTTAAAAACAGGAAAAACTAAATAATTATGGAAGTAAAGCTGATGACTGATAACAAGCCCCCAGAGAGTTTACAGTAACAGTATTAAGAACCACAAAGCTTTAAGCTGTTAGCTGAGCAGTGCTAAATGTTCTTTAGAGCTCACATATTTTTCCATCAAAAACCTTATCACATCATCCACTGTTTAAAACCACAAGATCTCTACCTTCTTGTTTTCTGGACTTGATGTTCTGGAAAAAGTCAGCATAAAACCTCTGATGTCTGACAAGGCTGGGCCAATCATAATGAGTTATCCCTGTTCACAAACTATCATCATTCTGCAGGGTTTAAACTAAGTTTTAAGATCATCAAATGCAGATAAAAAAACTACATTATATGTACTTATTTTCTGTACTTGTATTGTTGAATGTCATTGTATTTCTTTTTGATGCTCTTATGTTGATGTTCAGGTGCTACATGCTACACGCACAGTGTCTAAATGTCCACCCCCGCTTGTAAGGGAAGATAGTTTTTATTTTAATTTGGGAGAAATTACATAGAAATTAGAAGTTTTACACTTAAAGTGGACTTAAAGTTAACTGAACCTACTTTAGCGGCAGTGGTGGGCAGCACTAATATAAAAATTAGTTGCACTACCCCTAAAACACTAACTCAAATATTTAGGTCCCCTAATTCTAAAGCACTAATGCACTGAAGGTTTTAGCAAAAGCTAATTCTAAAGCACTAAAATAACCCAGTCAACCCATGAACATTCTTTAACAGACAACATGAGTCACATATTGTCATGTTACTCTCTTAATACTTATCAGACACTCCACAGCTGTATTTGGTTCATATATTGTCACCTGTCACAACATTTATAGACCTTAGTTAGTGCTTCTAAATTTAGTCTGTGAATTTAGCAAGTGCTAATCCACTAAAAAATTTTAAATGAGCAAAAGCCCTAAAGCACTAATCAGGAAATTAGTTCCCCTATTAGTGCTTTAGTGGGACTGTGCCCACCACTGTTTAGCAGAAGCTAATTAGTCCGCTAAAGGTTTCCCAAGTTAGCAAGAAAGCCAATCCACTAAATGAGAAATAAGTTCTGCTGGTAGATGATTAACAGAGCTGAGCCCACCACTGGTTATCAAATTTGATTAAATGTATCAGGTACGGAGGTGGTCAAAATGTTTTATAGACAGAACAAATGTCAGTGCGCTGTATGATACGGTGCTTGTTGATGACAAACAGTCACAAATTAAAATGAACATCAAAAGGAAATGAAGGCTAAAAACTCATCTGAATGTAAATACTATCAAAGACAGAAAAAGTAGCAAACACTGCGTCAAAGAAAACAGGATTAGAACCAGCTGTCTCAAATAAGATTTTCTTTGAATCAAAACAAAAATCTGCTGCTTCAGCCTGAGAATAAATGGTTTTATTTGTCTTCCCTGTCTCATAAAAAGAGTGATCTCATGGGGGGAAAGAGTTTAATGTGGAGAAATGATGGAAATGAAGCCATCTGGGGATGAGTCATCTCTGGTTTTAGATCCCCTTCACAAATTTCTGGGTGTACTCTCTGTGAATCCCCCGGCAGCTTGTTAAACCTGAGGAAGAGGAGAGGGGCGAGGAAGAGGAGGACTGATTTTACAGGACCAGAGGAAGAGGCTGTTCGCTGCCTCAACTCAGAGTGAATCATCGTGTGCAGAGGAAAAGAGCTTTTAGTTACACATCTGAACAGATATTCATTTCTGTGTAATTATACACAAACAGTAACGCAGAGCTTAACAAATATATATATCAGCTGTAACGATACACGTTTCTATCTGAGACTGAAGCTGTCCTCCAACATCCAACCCTCTGGCTTTATCTCCCT
This sequence comes from Anablepsoides rubrolineatus, assembly GCA_031762495.1. Classification (NCBI taxonomy): domain Eukaryota; kingdom Metazoa; phylum Chordata; class Actinopteri; order Cyprinodontiformes; family Rivulidae; genus Anablepsoides; species Anablepsoides rubrolineatus. The sequence continues at coordinate 1,303,421 of JARVGW010000278.1, read as the reverse complement.
GCTCTATTTAGAGTAGATAAATTGGACAAAAGATGTTTATTATGGAGCTGGGAGAGAGGAGGCAAGGATGCACACCACAGAGAAAGTTCAGGGCTATAAAAACAGAGGATATCAAAGGGTTGGTATGACAGGGGAGGATGCTGCTGGGATGCGAGGAGATGATGATGTGCTGTAGAGAGCTGCAGAAAGAAGAAGACTCTGTTCTGCAGAATGCAGCACCCCTTGCTTCAGTGCCAATAAGAAAAAGTAGAGCGATTTAAGTATCATTGCCACAAGTCATCAACCAAGACGTGACTCAAAGAACCCCCCCCCATGAGGGTCAGCAGAACACTGAAAGAAAAGGCTCCAGCTTCCTGTAGATGTGTTAGCATCATGTGAAAAATAAACATCTATTCAGTAAAATATAAACAGAGCAGAGAGAAGATTCAGAGGTTCGTTTAATTCCATCAAAAGTGATCACCAGGATAAACAAAAAGAACAAAACACTGAAATGTTATTTTAAAAAATGCTTATTTATATGTCTGCTCGGTGTTAAAAATCCCTCAGGACCAGGTGATCTTTATGTACGTTGAGAACAAGCCCCAGCCCTCTTTAGTTTGAATAATAACACTGATCTGTTCAAATTATCAAACCAACAAGTAAAATATGATGAACAAGATGTACAAAACTGTAAAACTGTTTAAGCAATGGCCTGAAAAATTATTGGTTTGATCCCAGCATCCCCCTCCACCTACTGAAATGTCCCTGGGCCAGACATTGAACCCCTGAATCAGGGTGTGTTTGTGTGAATGTGATGGGGTCAGTCTGTTCTTCACAAATTATATCTTTGTACATTTTATACATCTTTCAAGTTTTTCCTTTAGACGTCCTAACATTTCTTGTCTATTAACTACCAGTCGAGTATAAAAACAGATTATTTTTGTTATTTAAACAAAGTTAAATGTAATTTAGGCTCTCTTTGTTGGCCTTACATAATTGTAATTCTTTTAGATTTTATTAGAAGACAGCTTTAATCTGTCGAAGACATTTGTTCTTGCAGTTTTATCTGATCACTGAAGAGGTTTGAAGGAATAAGATTGTTAAACAATGTTAGTGCACACAGGTGACACATGCTAATGTTAACCCATGATATTGGCAAAAAAAATTAACCATGATTAATTGCTGGATTTAGCCAATAACAATAACGATTAGTAGATGACAATTACATGTTTTAAGATTCTAAATCATTTACCCTGTGTTCTAAAATGATACAAATCATCAGTCAAAGTAACTTCTTTACTTTACCAAGTTAAAATAAGCTGTGAATTGAAACACACCTGGTAAAAATATCCCACAGGCTCACATGTGCACTTGATAGAGTGTGTACACAAAAACACATAATCATATGGAACTAACTGCAGTAATAGCAAATATTAAATGTTGACAGTTTTTCTGATGATTCATTGCACACAATATGATTTTGCCTAAACCCTAGTGCAAACAGATGTTAGTCAACATGAAATCAAAGGTATTTTATTCTCTTAGAACAAAAACTGGTAACATGTAACTGTGGTGAAATCCTGTTGCTCCATAATCTTTAGAACAATCAATGAAATGATGATGCCGTATTTATTGACCAGTTTAAGGATATGATGAACATATTTCATCCACACTGATGTGTTGTCTCCTTTAACACATAAGAAGCCTCCTCTCCACTTAATACTGTGATCCCAGTAATAAAAGGTCCGCTGACCTGAACACAGCAGCACCAAAAGAAACAAAACCATTGGGACAGCAGTGAGCACAAAACAGATTTTTCAAAGTGACAAAAAAATCTATTGTTTACTACTGTAAAAACCAAAGTGCATCATACTGTAATGTATTTTATATCACATTGTACTTCTGTTTATTGTAAAGCTTGGTGTGCTGCCCAGTGCCCATCATGTTTGCTGATCCATTCAGTGGTACATAAATAATGATTAAAAAATATATAAATCACAGTTTGCATCTTTTTGAAAATAAATCCATTTTGCCTGTTTGTCCCTGCTGCTAATGGCAAATGCTGACATGCATATCCATGAAATACAAAAAGTCAAAGAAAATATATTTATATTTAAGAAACTTAGCATAATACACATGATTTTATCCATTATGTCAGATAATTGGCATATTTTCTTTTGAATTTTGCTCAGCTAAAGGGAAACAGGAAGTGACATCAAAGGAGAACTCTTTGAGAAAGAAAACTCCCTGGTTTTTGTTTATTTAAACAATATTATTTGAACTATGCCTCTTTCTCATTTCTCTACGATAGCGATTAAAATAATCTAAAGAAACATCAGATTCTTCTCCACAGTCTGTGTTGTAAAAAAATGATGTCACAGGCATTTTAAAAGGCTTGTTCTAACAGGAAAACAACTCTTCAGTTTGCTGGAATCAGTTTACTGTTGAAAGTCTAAAGACTACAGGCTCCTCACCTGCTCCCTGTGAGGCAGGACGGATAGTTTACCTTCAGCAGCAGCGAAACCATATAATAACTAGACCCCCTTCAACACCCACGGCAATTTATCAAAAGAAAAATTCCTTCCAACTGTCGCTTCCCACAGCATGTGGGGCCAAGAGGATCCGCAGCGGAATCAGAATGTAATCTATCAGAGGGCAGAGGCAACGAGGAGGCCGGATCAATATCACTGAGAATTCAGGGCCGGAGAGAAAGTTTTCAGATTACAGGAGAGAGAACAACACAAATTAAGGTTTGAAGCGCTTCTAATGGTGATGTCACCGTTTGAGGATGGAGCTGTACATCCCAGGGACAGCATGAAGGCACAGAAAAATCTAACAAATACATGATTTCATTTAAAACTCAAATAAAGCAGATTAACAGAAAGCAGGTGGATTCATTCTCCTAAAACCAGTGCTTACATCGTAGCCAGCAACCTGCTGTAAACAAACTGAAGTATAAGTTTCTGTTTGTACCACACATCAGTAAAAACGTCTCTGCACAGAAATCGGACCTCATGAAATGAAGCATGAAAAAGAGACGATCAGAGACAGAAAGTGTGCAGACAACAAGGAAAGCTAACTGAGCATGAGACACAGCAGCGCTGCAATTACTGAGATAAAAATGACAAATGGAAAAAAAAACACTACTTTAGAACCACTGCATGCTACACAGACCGTTACAACAAGCCTGTCGTCTCATCCAGACAGGACACGTGAAACAGAATAAACATGAACGTTTATGATCGTACCTCTGCTGAAGTGAGCCGTGGTTCTGTCACATCTCTACATCTGAGCCTGATGCTGTGGTGCTGATAAAATTTAATGTATCAGTTTGACTCAGGCCTGTATCCTTACAGAATATCTCATCAACACTAATGAGAGGATAATTACAAAAGCTCTTATAAAATAAATAAATAAATAAGACTTACAGGAGGTAATCACTGCAGGAGTGAACAGCTTCAATCCTCAAAATAACTTGACCGGTTTTACACCGTGTCCAAGTTGGATGAACATAAAAAGAGCGTCATCATTGAAATGTAAAAAAAACAAAAAAAAAAAACAAGCTGAAAAATATAAATATAAACCATCTGTGCAGCAGTGGATGATCCTTTTTAGGTCTCCGATATTTTTGGATCTGTTCATGTTGCTTTGAGCTGTCTGCTGCATCATGATGTCTGATTTAAAAATAACACTTCAGAAGGAAAGGAAGCTGCACCAGGTAAACATCACCAGCTTGACACCAACTTTTTCTGTTAATGGAGGGAATTAAATGGTAACAATGAAACATTTAACCTCCTCTGAGGAAAGCCACGTCAATCAGCGATGAGCCGTGCTGCTGGTACGGTGCATATATGCATATATGTTTAAGGAACAATCGCTCATTATTCTGCCTAGTTGACAGAAAGTCAAATGAAGTTTTAAACTCTACTGAGGAGAAACTGTCAGGAAAACTCAAGTGAGTCACCAGAAACTGTCGAGCTGCTGATGTAAGATCTGAGTAAAGGCTGTCATCATGAAGCCTCGCTTAGTCTATCAATCGTATGAGACTTCTTAAAGAAATAAAAGTGGCATCTTTTTCAATAAAACATTGTATGAAGTGTATAAATAAATCTTAAGAGAACATAATCTGGCTTCATTTGTCCAAGAGAAAAGGATCAGCACCATTCATGCAGCAACACCCTTTCACAGCCAAGAGATTGTTTAACTACTCTTGTAACTGTGAAAAGGATGGATGGATGGATGGATGGATGGATGGATGAATGGATGGATGGATGGATGGATGAATGAATGAATGAATAATATACAGTATACAGAGCAAAAACAGGAGTATTAAAATTTCAGTGTTAAACTTTTGGGTGTTGATTTAACACCGGCTAGTGTTATTTTAACACTTTGTGAGTAAACTGACACCCAGTGTTGGTGGTAATTCACAGTGTTGATTTCCTCAGTGTTGTATCAACACTGGACAGTGTTACATAAGCTCCGCCCACAGTTAAGTCTTATATAACACTGTGTAACTGTGTAACAGTGTTGTTATTTAACACCATGCAGTGTTGAAAGAAGTATTCTGAAAAGCCCTGGCCTCTTCCACCTCATGTCAGACAGACCAGTATTTTGCCCGCAAGGAATGCTGGGTAATCTTGTAGAAATGATGTGTTTGTATGTTTATGACTATTAAAGAAGTTCATGAGACTAAAAATTAGTTGTTCTGGTTAATTTTCTTGTTCAGTTTGATCAAGTTGTTCAAGTTTAAGTTATTGGCCAAAAATTGACACCATGAGTGAGAGGTACTTCCTGGTGTGTGAAGGGTGACTCCATTATGCTTTGGTTGGTGTAAAATTAACAAAATGTGTGTTAACATTTAACGCTTTCACAAATGTTATTCCAAATAGTGAATTTGATCCGGATCCTCTTTGAAAGGATCCGGATCTTGGGGAGCCGTTTGTTTCATAGAGCCATTCAAAAGAGCCGTTCAATTTTGAATGAATTACGTCATCCCATACAGCGATGTGATGACATCATCACGTTATGTGGGTGGAACCATGTGTTTTGTCAAGCGGGGGGGGGGGGGGGGG
>JARVGW010000278.1:1276018-1286507 GCA_031762495.1 Anablepsoides rubrolineatus | reverse complement strand
ATAACTGCTGGTGGGCCAAATCAAATGGCTTGGCGGGCCAAATTTGGCCCGCGGGCCCCACTTTGGGCACCTCTGGTCTAAATGTTTACATGCTGTTTTGCAGATGATCATTAAAACAACAAAGATGACTCAGCAGCTTCCTGCAAATCTGACTTGTACAAAGATGACTTGGTTTGACTGACGACAGACTTGTACACAAATCAACATGTTGAGTAAAGTGATGATTACACAAAATAAAAAAATGACTTATGCTCAGATTAACCAGTTAGTTAGTCACAGACTTGTAAACAGATCAACAAACTTCTAATGGATTCATAGATGGATGAACAAATTAGACACCTATACTGATCTATAAAACACAAACTGAGTTAAAATGATAACAGACTGTCTTATAAATAACATCTAACAATTTAACAAAATGTTCACCTTACAGGGTTCTGCATGTCTGCAGATTATTGATTAGTAGTCAATACTGATCAAATTCCTCCTCAGGAAGTAATTCAGTAGGAAATGTCAGAGTGAAATCATTAGAAACACTGACAGATAGAACAGAAATAACTTAAACCTGCAGCTCTCTGTGTTTTCATGTTTCTGTTAAAGCTGACTAATCTGTCAGCTAACTAACAGAAAACAATATTTTTAGGCTGAAATACCACAGGTTTAGGTACAAAACAATGTTACTGCTCTGCACTGAGACTTTAAAGGTGTAAGTCTAAAACTGTCCAGGATTAATGGCTTAGTATGCCAGGCTGTTTAAATATAAATAAGTTGTGGTCATAAAATGAACATTAATTTTAGGTCCACATGTGTAAAAATACACAAGAAACACAAGAGCAGGGCCAGATGAGGACCACATGCAATCCTGAGGTGGTACATCAAGACCAAAACCAGCAATATCCTTATTTACATTTTGTTGTGATGTTGTATAAAGGTTATTTTAAAAAAGAAAAAAGCTAGTTAAGAAAGTTAAGAATTCACCTACTGACTCAAATCTGCTCTACTTTCTAATTTTGCTGTCACTACTCACCTACTGTCATAAATTAATTTTTATAAAAATTCTGCACATCAGACTGACCAGGCAAGGCGAGGTGGGTTACAGTCTTTCTGCAAAGACTTATTTTATCCAAACGCCTCATTGACTGATAATCTAATGTAGGATTCATCCCTACTGCGTGAGTTCAGTGTGAGACAAACAGGCTGCTGAGGTTCAATACAAACTCACTTCTGACTGAGAGTATGAAGAGAGAGGAGGAGTAATGGATCCTGCACTCCACGTCCTGTTAGGGAGCTGATGGGATGATGATCTGGTGTGGAACATTAGATCTTTAGAAGCATCACTGTGTAGAATTAGACTTCCTGACAAGCTGAATAGATGCTGTGTTTCTGCTCAAGCCTGATTCATTTGGTTCAAACTCCAGTGCTTTGATGGTGTTTCACTTCAGCAGCTGTTTAAATGCACATGAAGTGGTGTTAAGCTTTAAAAACAGTTTCTTTGTGTTGTTTTGTTTCCTCTCCGTAACAAAAAAAAACCGAACTAAATGACCAACACAGAATGTGATGACTAAACCTAAAACAACACATTATTTTCTCATGAGATTTTTAGTTTGGATGCTGAAAATAAGAGAAGGGATGATGAGTCCTGTTCAGTGTTTACATGCCATTTTACAACAACAATCAATATGCTCTCTGCTCAAAGGCTGACACAGCAATTACTTCTTAATAATGCACTTTACTGAACAAACACATCTCAACAAGTCAAAGACGTTTTCACATCACAACCAGTTCTACTTTGAGCTCTTTGTCCTTCTGCTCAGCAGGATGTTGTGAAGTTGTTTAAGATAAAAAAAAACTAAAAAAGTCAGATTTAAGATGCTACAGCAGTCAGAAAACAAGCAGAACTGTAATTTACCAACCACACAACAAAGATCCTGGAAACACAAGCTGTACCAGACTAAACCCAACTACATGTTCAGGTCTTTGTGTTCTTGTCACATTCATGTGTTGTTTGTGTTTCAGCTGATTTAAAGGTACTGATTCAAAATGCAGAACCTGCCTCTGAACCAGGAGAGGATAACACAAACAAGCTTATACCACATGAGTTAATGTCAGGGTCCATGGACCAAATCTGGCCCTCGGTAACGTTTTATCCGGCCCCATAGATAATTAGAAACCTGAAGTGGTGTATAATGATGCAATAAGGACTTTAAATGTAAAATAGTTTTATATTTTTTCTCTTTTTCTCTCTGTATTTAGTGCAGTCTTCTCATGACAGCCAAGTGTGAATTTTTCAGTAATCTTTGATTTTGGATGTGGAAAGAGCAACAGAGACTAGACTTTAACTCTCTTTTTCTGTATTCTGTGTAGTTTCTGTATTGTATGATTGCTAATGATAAGTCTTTCTGAATTTTATCTTTTTGATTTATCTGTTAGATTATGTATTCTTTAAATGCTACATAAAACATAATTTGTAAAAGATACTTTGTATTTCTACACTATAAGAATAATTTGTTATGTAACATATTTTCAATAGAATTGAACCAAGTTTTTTAATTCTGTCCCCCTTCTGTAACTTATTTTGACACCTGCCTTACACTAACTGCTCAAGCTTCACAGTGAAACACATGCACTAAATGAGTCATTATCCATGAACAATGAAAGGTCCATTGTTCTGCTTCTTACTCAGAGGAGCTGGGAGTCTGTTGGACTGACATGATGTTGTCAGGAGACTGAGAGCTCAGTTCATCCACACAGAGGAAGTCAGTGGTTCTCAGAGCTCAGGAGTCACACATCGTCTCTCTGCAGTCTCTGACAACTTTTCTTTGCATCTGTAGACTGCCACCTGAGCAGCTGGGTGAAGGCAGAGCAAACACACATCAGTCCTGCAGTCAGAGTCCGACAGCTGGACAGGATGAAGGGAGACTAAACAGAGAGAAAGAGTCAGTCCTGTCAGAGGGTACTGATGCAGAACGGTGGACATGTGAGCTCCACTGACCAATCAGATCAGCTCGAGTCAATAAAACAGCAGCACAAACAGCATCCTCTGCAGAGAGCAGACAGATCTCTGGAAGCAAAGTTTAGATTTTCAGTCCTCTTCTTAAAAGGACGTCTGCAAGTTGACACAAAGCTGGAGATCTGATAGAAAAACCTCTGCTCATCCATCTGTGATGCTGTTTTCTTTTTTTACTCTTAAACTATTTATGTTTCACTCATGTTTCTGTTTACTGTTGAAAATTGACAAGAATTTTTAAAAGTCTAAATTTATATATCATTTTGTAAAGTTGATTTAATATCGACTCATTATTAAGCTGGTCTGAATCCAATAAACTGACATCTGGTCCCAGTGCAGCTACAGCTGGCCTGGTGCTGGCCCATGCATGGTCCACCTCTGACAAACCACATCTGGGCCACTGAGGGGATGTCATTCTTTGTGGTATGTGGGCTGAGTGTTAGTGCATTTTTTTTTTTTCGGATCCCCATTAGCCATTGCTATAACAATGGCTACTTTTCCTGGGGTCCTTAAAAAAGCAAAACAAACATTACAAAAACAATACAATTACTTGCAGTTAAAATAACATTAGTAACATAGTATATCAATTCTTAAATGTGCAATTATAACACGCTACATGGCAAAATAATTAAGCAATGCTCTTTATTTTTTATTTTTATAAAACAGTTGGTATCTTAGATACTACAATATTTCTAAAAAGCTTAAAAGGGCAATATGGTAAATGGACTGAACCTATATCAACATTATTTTTTACCAAGGGCCAACCTTGTGCCCTGTGCATACGGAGAACATTTGTGTATATTGAACCGTTCAGTGCAAAACGCTCTGCCGTATTTTGAACTAATTGCAGTTTAGATGTTTTTCTGAAGAACCGAACCAAACCATAGGGCAATACTGCAAGTGAGACAAGACAACTGCGTTATTGATTTGAGGAATTAATTTTAAAGATATGTAAACATCTTTTTGTAACAAGTAGTGGTCTTCCCATTACTGTAACAATATGCTCAATCTGTTGAGACCACTCCAATCTGCTGTCTATGGTGATACCCAGAAGTCTAATTTATTCTACCTGAGTAATGCGGGCATTGTGTGGGCCAGAACTGGGCCAAGACCAATAATGCTATGTGAACTGATTTTATGAACTTGTTCCTTTTTGATTATTTCTCTCCTCTGGGAACCAGCTTCCCTGTGATCCAAAAAGGAGAAAGGTTAAATGTAATGATTCATCAATGCTTTGCAAAATATATAGATTTGTCAGTATAGATTCAGAAAATCCTCTGATTCAATTCTGTGTTTGCCCTCCATATTTATATTCTGTTTATATGGGCAAGAAAACAAATATGTAAAAATGATCCACAGGAACTCTAATGAATTATTTCTGTACTTCTGATTATTATTAAATTGATATCAAAAGCAATATTTATAAATCAAATCCAAATCAAATCAAATTTTGCCCCAAATAACTGAAAGTGAATTGAATTGTGAGGTTGTTAACGATACCCAGCCCTATACTGTTCAGTGACCGTCAGAAGTCGATCTGATGGTTCTGCAGGGTCAACAACTGGCAGAAGGAATCCAACCAGAGAAGCAAACAGGTGACAGAGGATTTATAATGAGGTCAAAGGTTACATCAATGAATACAGGCCAAGGTCAAAGGACAGAATAAACCCCACTTCATTTTACAATTTAGAATAAAACATAAAACCTTTTATTGGACCAAAAGATCTAAATACTGATATTCACCTCTGTCTTTGACCCCCATGGATAAATAAATAAAATCATTAGTTTTATTTTATTTAAACCAGACAGATACAGCCTGTATGCTCACGAGGATCACTTTTATCATGTTATATTTTACAAATTAACACTTTTAATAACTCAGATTTTTGCTGCTTGTTGAGAACCAACATTTTTATAATGATTTAAAAAAATATATTTAAAAAAGTGTTTATATTAGTCTCAGGTACAGTCATTTTTATAATAAAAATCTAGTTATATATAAAAAAAAGTTTGCCATTTTAAATCTTGTAAATTTAAAGATTAAATTGTAATTTGTGACATATTTCAATTAAATTCTGCTCTGACCCACCTGACAGAAAGGACAGGTAGATAAAAACAACTCTAGCGACAGCATCGTGAAAACAGGAGGGTGTTAGAGGTTAACAAACTCGACTGCTCCATCAGAACCAAAATAAAATGAGGTCAGAATAAAAAATTTATAAAATGAGCAGAATTTAAACTGAGAACATGCAGCCTGAAATAATGTTTACTGAGGGTCTAATAATGTCATCATTAACCATTATTGATTAGCTAATTAATCACATTATGTCTAGATTAAAGGATCCCCTCACACACACACACACAAACATGTCCACCTATACATATGAGGACATTACATTGACTTCCATTCAATTTCTACAGCCTAACCCTGACCACCAACCCTTAGGCTAACCTCACAGGTACCTACCTGACCCTAAATCTAACCTAAACTAATGTCACACCTTGGTCCACCCCCACCCAAAATCAGCATCCGTACCCATGAGGACCAGGCTTTGGTCCCCACGAGAAGCATTGGGTCCCCACAAGGCTGTGATTTTCTAAATAATGGTCCCCACCATGTAGCAAAAACTTGTTGACACACTTACACCTCACACAGTGACAATAATAAGCACTCCAATATCAGTGTGTATATGAGTCAGTCTGTGAGGCTGAGGACACTTAAAGTAGCTGAAGGTCACAGAGATTGCATGTGAATATCTGTGCTCATGAGGTGCACGTGTGCGTGCACGTTGGCATGATCCCACTTTATTTATAGATGTCTGAAGAAAAACAGAAATACACAACTGGTATATAATAAAACAAACTGAGTTACAGGCAGGAGCAAATGTGCTTCTGTCAACATGGTCCTGCTTGTGGAGGAGGGGTTTAACTTCACTTCCTCCTTCCCTGCACAAGCAGGACTGGACAAAGAACCAGATGAATTCTGTAGAGAATCAGTCAACAGAACCAACATGACTCCAAAGATTTCTGTAAATAAGCTTCTCCTGATTCCTTTATGCATTCTTGGTTGGTTTTATTTTTACAGGCTGATTCAGTTTCAGTGCAGAAATAACTTGAAACTGTTTTTAAAGCTCTGCAGACATGTTTGGCCTCTGGCTCTGAATAGTTTTCATCTTCTAGTCTCAACGTGTCTCTGGTTTTCTCTCGCGTCCAACTCTGAAGCTGTACTCGTTTTAATCAACCTCCCTGACATTACTTCACTTAATTCAAGCTTTCTGACATTTCTGTAGCTCAACTCACTCTGCTGCAGCGACTCTGTGCAGCCCTGACTCAGCCGTGGGTGGAAAGCACAAACAAGACCTCCTAAAAACCGCAGCATGCAGCCCACCCGGCTGCAGCGATCCACGTAGAGATGTTTAACATAGAAACAGAGTGCCACTTACGATCTACTGAATATGTGAAACATGGTCCAGCAGAACCCGTCTGAGCCCAGAACCTCTCCACTTTAACTTGGACTGCATCTCTGAGAACAGGATCTGTGGGAATCTCTGCCCTCAGAGTTACACCAGAGGGCTCCCTCAGGATGTCTGCTGACACACCCACCCAGTGCCCAGACACGCCCCCCACCCCCCCTCCACGCACGCATGCACACACACACACACACACACACACACATGGCCCAGTTAAACACACAGAGCGGGCCTCAGTCCGCTGTGGCCCGATCCCGGTAGTTAACAGACCCAGATGAAGTCATGCTCCGACATAACTGAGAAAAGATCAGAGACTGCTCAAACAGAAATGCATCCAATGTATGTTTGTGCTGTTAGGTAACCCTCCCCACAGACATTTGCTGTTGTGTAAGAAGTAGAAATGAAAAAAAAAAACAACTAACAAATTCAGGTATAATGAAAATGTAAAGTGTCAAAACATGAATCTCGACTGGTTATGAGAAATCCTTTCCAAACATTCAGGCACTAGGACTCACATTTTCTCTCTGTGTGCTTCTTTTTCTCACAGACAGACTCCAAAATAGCCGCCAGGAAGCCCCTACCACCACACACACACACACACACACACACACACACACACACACACACACACATTCCCGGTCTGTCCCCTCCCCATAAAGGGAAACAATGGCTCAGCCTTCGCTTTGTGGGAAAACATGGGCTTCCTGGTTCCTGAAAAGGACTCAAAGAAAGAGGAGAGAAATGTAAAACATGGAAGGACAAGCAGGCATGTTTGGAAGAAAAAACATGACTCATGTCTGAACAAGTAACACTCTGGAAATATCCTTCTCTGTTATATATTTGGAAAAAAAATACCCTCTGTTCTCTGTCACAGATCCTCTACTGTTAATAATAATATATTCTTAGCTGATGTCTGAAGTCATTAGCACTAAATAAATTGCCCTCCACTGGTTCCTCTCATTAGTAGAACTTTACGTGTGCAGTTAGTCATCTGTGTCTCATCTCTGTTCTGGGGTTCCTCAAAGCTCCATTTTGGGTCCAGTTCTATTTTGCTTAAACTTGATTTTACTAGTGTTCATTTTTTTAGGATAAAACACATACTTTTTACAATTTTAGTGCTGATCTGTAACTCAATTTGTCTGGTTCCAGGTTGTAGCCACTGCTATTCCAGCTATTTTCTTTTACTTTCAGACATGGAGGAAGATAAACCGCCTTAACGTAAAAGCAGAAATAAACTATCCTTTTCATTTCAGGACGCAGTTTAAAAGTTTATTGTTGTGTTTTTAGAAGTCTTAAAAGCATCCCCTTATCAGTCTGAACTTTACACCATCACACTCCAGCCAGAACATAAAGAATCATGAATCAGCTCATTTTGAGTGTTCCCTGATTCAGACTCAAGTCTAGAGCGAACAGAACGTTTTCAGTAGTAGACCACCAATATGTGGACCAGCATTTTTTTTTTTTATTCAGCCATCCTGCCCAAAATATTTTCACTAAAGACTCATTTGTTTGTTGACTAACTTGGCTTTTATTGTACAAACTTAATTAGCTTTTAACTTTCATTTAATTTGATGATGTTTTAATGTTTTACTAAATTAACTTTTAAGTTTGAGTTAATAATCTTACACCTTATAAAGCTCTATGGTTGTTCTTTAAATGTGTTGATAAAAAGAATGGCCAGAGTTAAATTACATAAATGCTTTAACATGATATTATTACTGAAATGACAAAAAAACAACTCTCAACAGGAAGCCTTACAGCTATTGACCTTTTACAACCTTTAATAATAAAACAATTCAAACTGAACTGTTGTGGATGTTTTCTGCTGTCATTGTGAGGGAACTGATCCCCTAAACAATTAGACCGCATACAGAGGCTGAAACTCAGAGGTTTGGAGTAGTTGTTCCCACCCAGCACAATGTGTTTTAGTAGCTTGTTCTTATCTCAAATCAACAGACTTTCAAGGCAAGCTGTTGTGGAGAGCAGCCGGGTAAAGGTTAACTACAAAGCCAAGGCAAACCTCAGAGACTGAACACTCAGGGGGATTTCCTCATTCCTCAGCTCTGGGCTCAGATTAACCACACAGTTTGGAGGCAAAGTGGAGCGCCAGAATCCACTGAAACTTGTTTGGAATCACAGATGGAAGAATGAAGTGCAGATTAAAGGATTTAAATAGAAATATCATTTGGAACAGTGTCCCTGTGTGTTGATACACCAAACTCACAGCTTACATGTGTTAATGTACATAGGCGTTAATTAGAATCAGTGTTATTGTAAACCATTATTAATGTACATGAGTGTTAGGGGTTGCAGTAGCCTGGTGGTTGTTGCTGCGGTCTCATAATCCCGAGACTGCAAGTTCATTTTTAGATTGTCTCAGGAAGGACATCAAAAAACAATTGCTAAAAGTTTCATCTAAGTTGCTAATTGGGGCAGCCTCTCTCCACAAAATCCAAGTATCGTTAATGTATTGTGTAACATTTTTGGACACGTTAAAAACGTTCAGTTTTTCATGTAAGAAAAATCTTATCTTTTCATTCTGCCCACAAATTCATGTTAAATACTGAGCCTATCCTGAAGCAGCAGATCCCACAGAGGACAGGGCCATGAGAAAATGTGGGTCAGGTCTGGTTCTTTCAGAGTCCTAACAATCCCTGAGAAGCCTCACCCCTCAGAGCTAACTCCCCTGCTAACCACCAACCTGTTTACCTGAGTACCACCTGTCTGCAGACACAAGGGAGGGAACCGGAGGAAAAGCCAGGGTGGATTCAGTACATTCCAGACAAGCTGCAACAAGTCTGTGATGGACGGAGAAATCATGGTACGTGTCGGACAGGGAGATGGTGAAAGATGACAGGAAAGAAAAAAGGAGAGAAGCAACAAAGCAAGAATACAGATTCAGTTTCTAAAGGAATTTAAGATAAAAGTTATCAGATGTAGACAGTCCCTGTTATTGTAAAATAACACTGCCAACTGCCAGTGACCAAAGTCCTGAGTACTTGGCCCAGGCATGTAGAGGTTGTGACAATCTTTGATGTGAAATTAAATTGTTAAGTCTGACTTTGAATTGGTTTCCTGCACATATTTCGAGCTTTGAACACCTAAGATTCTTGCAGGTGACCTGACAAGAAACATTATAATGACTGTTTACAAACAAGAAGCAAATTTCATGAGATAAGGAAGGAAAACAACAGATATGATCAGTTATTATTCTGCAGACAATGAGGTGGAGCTCTTTGAAAAATACCAAACAGTGTGATCGAAACTTTACTTTCAATGTTTTTTTTTTAACAAAACAAGATTTTATGATTTGAACATTTTATTTGAATCACATTATTTTCCATTTAACAGCAGATGACAATACACATAATTAATTTACTACATTCAATATATATTTTAAATTACTAAATGTTTTACTGTCAAAAATGGACTAAGAAGTGTGTGAGAGAATATAAATGAGTGTAAGCAGAATTGAAAGTCTGTCAGTCTGACCTATATATTTTTAACTACATGGAGACATTGTGACAAACAGAACTGTGACAAGGCAGAAATGTCTTTTTTTAAAAAAAGAAAGAAGAAGCATAAGAAGACAGTATCAGAGGCAGAACAGAAGCTGCAGATCTCTGCTGCTGCTCTGATTGAATCTGTACCGTGGCCTTCTGGGTAACAGAGAGCAGACACATCATTCAGCTACTGACAACACGACAACACTACTCCATCATAAACATGTGCTTCCTCTTCATTCTGTCCCAAACAGAGGGGAGGGGGTGGGGGGAGGGGGGCAGAGAGCCTCTGAATGTCGCTCAACTATCATCATTCACAGAACAGAGACAGTTGAAACTTTCACCTCCAGCTTTAAAATGTTTAACAGAAATAACACCAATAGATCCCAAACTTTAGAAATTGATCATTTATTTGATGTCTGACATTCTGTGACACTAACATCACTCTAATGTCACACTAACATCACTCTAATGTCACACTAACATCACTCTAATGTCACACTAACATC
>JARVGW010000278.1:1248285-1259724 GCA_031762495.1 Anablepsoides rubrolineatus | reverse complement strand
CCCAGAAAGGTCCCTGGGCCAGGATTTGAACCGGCAACCTTCTTGCTGAGAGGCATCAGCTCTACCAACTGAGCCACTGTGCCGCCCTAATTATACTTTAATTGGACAAACTGGTTTCTAAAGATAAAAAATAATATTTTGGCAGTGAGATTTAGAAAATTGCACAAAGGGCATCACCTGCAATCTTGCCTAGAGCACCAACTTGGCTAGGCCCTGACCAGTTTGTAAAGTTCCCTCACTGTTAGAACATCTAGAAGGGAGCAGCCGAAAGAAAAACATCATTTCTGATACAATAAAGGTACTATAAAGGTAAAGGATCCAGGTCTCTAAACAAGTGATTGTTTTTGACTTGATATAAATGAAGTGTGATTTTACACCCAAACAAGTTTGTTCAAGACGAGATATGTTCGTCTTTCACAACTGAACTGAGATTTTAGTCAAGGTAGTTTCACAACAGCTGTTCTTTTGTTTTGATAAAAAGAAACGTCTTTAAGCAACTTGTAAATTCAACATAAGATCCGGGAGATTTATCTCACAGCACTGCAGGAACATTTCATTAGAATCTAGATGTCATAGTTCTGTTGGGAAAACTGGGATTTAAAACCCGGTTTAGAGTCTGAAAAGCAGTTGTTTGTCACAGCCGTGGATCAGAACCAATCTGTAAAAATAACTGGATGCTTTGAGAGCTTTTACAGGCTGAGACCCTGAGTATACAGGTGTTATAAACCAGTGACAGTCCATGTCAGATTGTTTTTTTTATTACTTCTTTATCAGTTCACACTGCAACAAGTTGCAGTCATCATAAATGCAGTTCTGTTTCATTTTGAATTTTTGTTCTGTAAAATAAAATATGAAGCCCAATGTTTTCTAAATAAATAAACATAATAAATCTGTTTGTTGCCTCTGTGGTAAAGCAGAATTACTGCAGAAACATTGTGTAACTGCAGGTAGAGCTTTCTAAGAAACCCTGGAAGCCAACTAAACCTCACCCTCCAAGAAGCATTTCTCTGGCTTCATGTCGTTCTGTAGGATCTCACAGCAAATCAGTTTTCATCACTCTTTATCAGTTAGATCCTCCAGTGACCCTCTCATCAGGGTTTCTGCACAATTTCCAATGAAACTGTGTTTTCTGGTATTGAAACAACTGTGAAAGTTTAATGGTTGATGCTTTAATTAACTGTACCGCTCAAGCATTTTGAAAAAAAAAAAAAAAAAACTACACAAAACCTGGACAGCAGGAAGCAAAGCTGCAGAAAAAAAACTGTTCTTTTATTTTTATATCTTATCTCTGACTTTCATAGCTCAACAAGATACAGTTCAGATGTGAAGCTTTTTCTGTGAATGATTTGCAAAAATATGAAAACGAACACAAACGTCAGGTAAAAAGACAAAAGTAGTGCTCAAGAACAGATGTCACCGAAAGAGTCCAGCACTCATCAGAGGTATGTCCCCATCACTTACCCCACATAGCATAATTTCTCTGGCCCAGATATCGCAAAGAAGCCGGTCCTTTGATGACCCAGATGTGGTTTGCCAGAGATGGTTCATGCATGGGCCAGCACCACATGAACCAAACCACAATGGGGCCAGTTAAAAAACAATGCCATTATTGCCAGACCTGGCTCAAATCCAGTTGATCGATCACTCAGCATGCCAGCAGGACAGCTTGATGATCTGGGACACACCTGCATGCTACAGTATGTGAGCAGCCATTTGTAACGTCTGTCATAAAATAACTAAAAAATAGCAGAACAGTTTAATAAAGTGTCTTAACCTTTCCCAGGGTCAATAAAACCCTAACCCTGAACAATGTGCTTCCATTCACTCAGTGATTCTTTAGATATATTTGTTCTGTTTTTGCAGGGTTATTTTCTTCTTATTCACATCCATGAGGGACTCAGATCCAGTCTGGGGTTTTGTAGTTCACCAGTGACCCACGGAGGCCTGAACAAACCAAGTCATGCAGACACACAGCAGCTGGAACAGCTGAGGGTTCGGCTCACCGCTGACCTCTGACCTCAGTTTTACACCTGTGAGACACACAGATCCTGGTCTGGACTTTCGGACCCACTGACTCCGCTGCTTCAGGAATTCCAGCAGTCAGACTGTTACTCCTGCCCAGCATTCCCAGTACACCCACTTCCTTCCCAACAGCTGCTGGCTGGCCCGGCTCACACTAATAATAGGACAACAATACCCGGCCCGCCACAAACACTCTCTACTACACTGTCACCGAGACAATGAAAACTCCCATCGTCCCATCATTCTGAGGATAACTTAATGTGCTTTCATCTAAACATCAAAGTAACTTCACACAGAAAATATCAGGAACTACTTTTTAAACACTAAATATGACCTGATTTCCTGTCATTTAGCTGAAACAGAACAACTTTCTAAAGAAGCACTAGAGCTAGAGAGTGGCTGATGAAGTGCAGCGTGTAAACATGTTGGAGCTGGACTGAAAATGAGTTCATTTTATCTAACATGGACCCTGTAATCATGAGAACTGAAGACTGCACACTGTTCAAGCTGGTAAACACTTCATCTTACCAGAACTCAGCTGTGATTGGACCAGGTCTCCATGCAACCACTGCCTTGTACCCATCCTCAAACCTCAGATGGGATCAAGTCTAGACTAGTTCAAGCCAAACATGAGAACTGCAACAAAACCAAGTCTCCATCCAAGAGACCACTTCATCATACCTGACAACAGATCAATGACAGGATCAGCTCTACAACAAAACCCCCACTGCTTCATACTAGACCTCTAGGCATTGATGGGACCAGGTCTCCCACACTGTGTATAGGTGTATAGCTTATGGTCAATGATCAAGTCAGGTCTAATCCATGAACAGAACCAGAACAGCAGTAAAAAGTCAGATTTTTTTCTCCTCCTTGAGTTCTTCACGTCATTCCTGTAGCAGACACATCCATTAGAGACCATCTTTCTGTTTGTACTCTGCCATTCAGTGCTCTTTCCCTCTGCACCCCCCTCCTTCCCTGTAGTCTTCCTCCGCCATTCCACGAGTCAGCGGCCCCCACACAAATCCTCACAAAACGTGGAACTCGCGCGTTCTCCGCAGAGTTCTGTGTCTGACTGAAGGGAAAAGAAAAGTGGAGCTCACCTCAAGCCAGGTCCCACTGCAGCTGAACAAACAAAAGGAAGATCATCTCGATCCAAACAGAACACCACGAGCAACAAGTAGGAACTCCAAAAGACTCTACTCCCTCCCTCCCCTTCAGCCTCAGAGTCCCAGCTCCCTCCCCTCAGACTCAGTCCTGATCCTTGTTCTGCTCCTCTTTCAGGCTGCAGGAGCTGCAATGGACAGGATAGGATTGTGTGTGTGTTTGTGTGTGTGGACTCCTGCAGGGGGACTGACTCTCAGCAGAGTTCAGATTCCATCCCCACTCCCCCCCCCCCCACACACACACACACACACAATCACAGAAGGAGGAAAAACACTCAAACAGAGGTCAGAAGAGAGCTCTCTTTGTCTTTTCTTGCTCCTCACACTTCTGCCAATGTCCCCCCCCCCCCCCCAAAAAAAAAAAACACACACATACACACACACACACACAGGAGAAAACCAGTGAGAGCTGTGTGCACGCTCGTGCTCATGGAATGCTGTAGGGCATCAGCAGCTGGGAGGAGGAGAAAGAGGCGGAGTTTAAACTTCAGATTCTGCACCTCCCATTCAGCCAATCAGGGGCCTCGGTGCAGCGGACCCAAAACCACGAGGCCGGGCCCCACTGCTGAACTCCAGCTTAAAACCATTAACTGAGTTTGTCGGACATGTTGGCAGTGTTTTACAGTGCTGATGTGACTGATTGTTACATTTTATTACCTCTGATTATTGTTTATTGGTTGCATTTTTTCTGCTTAAATAATCTGAAATTAAAGTGTTTATTATCTGCATTATGAACAGCTGCAGGTTCTATAATTGTTCTGAACAAAACCCAATGAGCAGTATTACAAAACTTAGGATCGAGACATTTAATGTTACCTCTCATTAAATAAAAAAAAAAGAAATGCTTTCAGAAAAAAAGTAAATCAGCAGTAAACATATTTTAGAGAAAGATTTTGGTCACAGAATTAAAAGTTAAAATGCAAAGTAGGAAAATAATGAGTTGTTTTCTTGACCTCCTCTCCACCCTGTCCCTCCTCCCATGTTTCAGACATCTGTCCACAAATCTGTCAACACCCCCCCCCCCACATACACACACACACATACATAAACACTCTTTTCTTTCTAGTAACTTAGTAAAACTGTGGATTTGTGTAGAATCACACATGAATCTGCACAACAAAAGGGTAAATATAAACAATAAAGACAAAAGGAAATTATTCCTAAACAAAAAGGTGACAAAATCTGGGCCTCTGGGGTTTATTTCCTGTCACTGAACCTATCTAAGCAGCTACACCAATAATTCTAACATTTTACATCAATGTTTCTGTGCTGCTCTGGTTCTCAAACATGCCCACATGTGAACCTCTGATCCTTATAAGCACCAAACATCTTTAACACAAACTGAAGTTTTCCTTAAGAAAACTCAGCAGCAGCTTTTCAAATCTTTCAGTTCAATTTTTTTTTTTGGTTCAAAACTAAATTTTGACTGAAAGGTCTTCTTTCTATTTCATATTTCCAATAATATCATCTTAAACATGGCCCCATTTTCAGAAATGCTTCTATCCACATGAAAACAATCCAAAATACTGAAGCAACTATACTCCAAACCTGTATGTGGTGCAATAACGCTGCCAGGAAAATAAAATAAAAACAAGAAACAAAGCATAGAACATGTGTATAAACTTACACACTGGGTGCAAAATGTAAACACAAGTTGGAAAAGACAAAGCCACTATCTCGTAGCCATGCATTATTTTTTTTATATCCAGTATCACCAGACGGGCTCCATATAAAACACAATTTTGACACAAAAACGCCATTGTACTCACATGTAGGCGGGGCCAGTTGGACTGGCCCATCATGTGGCCAAGAGCAGGTATGAAAACTGCACAACTCATGAAATCATCTTCTGTAAATAGTCACTGAAGATTAACCAAATTCTTTTTTTCATCTAAAACCTGGTCCATTAGACCAAACCACACTGCTGGTTTCACTTTAACAGCTGCTGGTCTTTGTTTGGGGTTTGAAACAGGTCTGTTTAGGTTTGGTATGCCAGGAAACAACAATGATTGCGTCAAAACTTGACTAATCCCACTTTCAACAAACTGTGTAAGAACACTTGAAAAATAGAAGGTGAGGGGGAAATGGGAAAAACAGGATCCCAGTTGTGAACAAGTTCTTTGGTATGTAGGTTATAGAGTTACACAGGGACAAAAAAGGAAGCAGCTCTGACACACCTCTTCTTTTATCCTCCTCTTTGTTTGTCCCCCTTTCTGCCTCCCTAATCCCTCTCGCGCTGTCACTCTGTTTGTTTTCCTGAGTCGCTTTCTGCTTGGAGTAAGCACAAGGACGGTTACATATTTGAAGTAGTGCTTGTTTAGAATATGTTTATGTGAAGCACAGGTTCAGAATGTGCAACAAAACAGGGATTTTGGTGGAATGAATCTCCCATAGCTAAAATCAGGTTGCCAGTGCAAAGATAAAACAGCAGGATGGAGAAAACAGAGACAAAAAAAAAATCAATCAGCCCACTAAAATTCATCTCATACCATCGTTCCATTGACTCATCATAATCCAGAAACAAAACAACAATGCTGAGTCAGCTCCCACCAAAACAGTCAGCTGACATTAATTCAGAAGAATCTCGGGGTCAGGAGTCTCTTTGTTTTGGTCTGTAAACAGAACAGAATGTGTCATTTAACCAGAGGAAGTGTTGGACTGTCATTTCAGAGACAAAACACTCGTGGGGCCAGGATCCACCCATCCCTGATCCTAACTTTATTTAAAGAACAAATTCAAGTCATAAAACAAGTAAAACTGCAGCCAAAAAAAGCACCAGAGCATTTAAAAATATCTCTTCCTTCCTGGTTTTTCAGATGTTCTCTGACACTTTGTACTGTGAAAACCTGCAATAAAAGAACGATTCACAAACACGTTTCATAAAGGAACACAAAGATTATTTTAAAGCACCAAAGTTTTGACGATTATCCTGATTGATCAGGAACTTTCCTTCAAAAGACATTTTTATTTATTTAGTTAGTTATTTAGTTAGTTAGTTAGTTAGTTAGTTAGTTAGTTAGTTAGTTAGTTAGTTAGTTAGTTAGTTAGTTATTTTAGATTGTTTTGAATCTTTATCTTTAAAATGTTGCTCAAGGGGTCAGATGGAAGATTGGCCTTCCAGTTGAAATGTGTTTTGTAGATCTAGAGAAGGTTGGTGATCGTGTTCCTCGAGGAGGCATTCTGTCGGGAGTGCTGCCAGAACCCTGGGTGTCAGGGTCACTGGAAGGGTTATCCAAACCAAGAGCTGTGTTCACGTTATCAAGACAAAGTTAAGCTTTGAGCAGGTTGGACTCTACTTGTCCACAAACACCACAAGTTGCAGACTTATAGAGGAGGATGTCTGGTTTGGGAACCTCTGGGAATCACCTCTGCTTTTTGTAGATGATGTGGCTCTATTGGCATCGTCAACCCTTGAACTTCAGCCTGTACTGGGGTGGTTCACAGCTGGGATAAAATTCAACTCCTGTTTGTCTGAAGCTATGGTTCTCAAACAGAAAAGGATAGAACACCTCCTTGGTGTGACTCTGTTTCAACCAGAGGAACTCAGGAAACTCAGAGTCTTGATCACAGCTAATAAAATGGAAGGCGAGGTGGATCAGACCTTTGTCTGCAGTAATGACGTGATGTCTTGGTTGTTGTGGTGAACAGGGAGATATTTTACTGGTTTGTCTGCATTCCAACCTTCACCCATGTTACTGGGTTCTAAATACAGGGTGAGGAGCTCCATCATCTGGGGGAGGCTTGGAATACAGCCACTTCACCACAACATCAAAAAGAGTTGAGCTGAGGTCTGATTAGGAAGTCACTTGGGCGTCTCTCTAAGGAGGTTGTCCAGGTTTTCCATCCCACTGGAAGAAGACCCCAGGGCCATACAGTTAGTTTTGTCTCTGTAACTTACCTTTGGGATCAATAAAGTATTTTTGAATTGAATTGTCTCGCATTATCTCATGGTCACACATTAAATGTTTTTCAATCCAATGTCACTAGACCGGCTCTGTAGAATAAAATAATCTCACTGGACATTATTGTTCCGGTCTTCAGTCAATGGACCCTTCTCCATGGACTGTCATCTAGTGATGTTCAATACTGCCAATTTTCCTTCCGATACTGATACCAAGTAAAATTTGTCAGATATGAGCGATACTGATCCGATACTGATACTTTGTGATAACACACATAAAGTTTCTGGTAAATCTTATAAAGTAGTGTTTTTCAAATAACCGCTTTGTAAATAATACATGGCATAGTAATTTATTTATTTTAAAAGTCTTTCTAACCCTAACCCTACATTTGTTTAGCCCAATTTTAGATTCTTATTCTAAAGACATAAAAACAGTTTTGAATAGTGAATAAAAGAGAGAAAATATTATCTAAAAGTTGTTACTTTGTGTATTTTGTAGCGTTGTTTGTGTGTTTGCAAGAAGGTCCCTGTCCAGAGCTAATGCTGTTTGGGGGGCCATGGCATGAAAAAGTGTGGGAACCCCTCATCTAGAATGTAATTACAGACCGTCAGACGAAACAGATTTTTCATTAAAATGACCTGCTACAGACTGAGTGACTGACTGAGCACGTGCCACTGTACTTCTGCATTACTCAAGCAGAATAAAAAGTTGTTCCCTCCAACCACATATGATTAAGACAAGATTTGAATAGTTTGGTTATTTTCCACTATTTTCCTGTTAATGATATACATTATGTGAGATAACTAAAGTATCAAAGTATTGATATTTTGATTTTAGTATCGTTTCTAAAAAATTAAGTTCTGGTATCAGTAGTATCGATATTTCAGTATAGATCTGCACATCAATAGTGTCATCAGTCAATAGTTTTTGATGGACTACCCTCAGTAGTCCAGCCTCACTGGACTGTCCTCATGGACCATCCTGAGTGTAGTCCTTGCTGGAGCCTCCTGATAGGTTTGTTCTTAATGGACCCTCTTGTAAGTGGACTGTTTTTATGGACCTTCCTGAATGGACTGTCTTTTGTGTCTCACCCGGTTTACACTGCGTCCGCTTCACTCGGTACGAAGTGCAGAGATGCTCTGAGAAGCATGGGCAGGAAATGCGAGATCTTGCAATAAAGCCAGTGATAAATGTGGAAACTAAAACAAATTATCCTGGAAGACCGACTGAAAATAACAGTGGAAACTGCATCACTATTGTCTTTTTTTGATTCCATATTTTATAATAAAATCTATATTTTGTTTGTCTTATGTGGTATGCCCAAACAGAATGATAAATTTTGACAGAATATAAATATACACTTATAAGATAGCTAGGATTTTTACAAAAAGTAGTCAGTCTTTGGTGAATTTTTTTCAAAATACAAATGTGCTTATTTATTTTCCTGTTGATATGACATGCCACCACACTGTGGATGCAGTTTAAATTCTCTCATTGATTATAATGGGTGCATTTTTTTTACTGTGGAGGTTGTGTCAGAGCGGATGCAGTGTAAATTATGGGTTAGAGTAGAAAACAGTTTGTTTACTACTGGTTCTTTATGTTTGGCTGGTTGTCTAACAGCATATTTTGTTATGATGTCTGAACACACATCTTGGATTTTTAGTCCATTCATCACAAACAGTTTCTCCAAACAGAACACTGTTTGATGTTTTTCTTCTTATCTTGTGACAAGCTTTAAAATAACAGAAATCCATCTTATATCATCAGAGAGGTTTTTATGTTGCTGCTGCTCTGTTTTTAGACTCAGATTATTGGATTTTTCCACCAATTGGCACTGAAACAAATACTGGTGGATTATGGGAGATCTGTAACTGGATAGGCCAAACAAACAATAAATGGGGATAAACACTCATTTAAATCAGATTATCTTCTGATTTGAGGATCTTGATTATTAGAATTTGATTAGAGAGAAACAGCTTAGTGCTTCTGGATGCACGCAACCTGACTTTATTATCTGACTTCCACATTTGTTCCTTTTTGATTTCTGCTTTCTACTTCGAATGGGAACAACACAGAAGAATACAGAAAAATAAATATCACGTTTCTTTGTAAGGACATTAGAAAATCATGTTCATTCACTTCACAATAAATAAATAATTTTGAGAAAACACACTATGGACTCAGATGAACATATTAGTATTTGTGCAGATAAACCACATTTAGATGTTTAACAGCTCAGTTCTGTGAAATGTTTCTCCTCCTGACTGTCAGCGTCCCATCAGGGAGGATTTCTGACAAATGGAGCCAAATGGAGTTGTGCCACCTGCTGCTGAGGTTACTGCTCAGCTCCTCATTTACAGCTTTATTTATATCAGCAGAGCAGTTTCAGGTGTTTAATGATCTTTTCAGCTGTCATTTTCTCAGCAGCCTGCCTCACGCAGGTTAATTTAGCTAACACTCTTTTCTTGTGGTAACTTTTTATCTGACCCTAGATGTAGCTGTTCACATAATATAAATGTTATTCTGTGTTAAAGCTTGTGTCTTTCTCTTTCCTCTACTCTCAAAAACCCAACCAGCTGAGGCAGTCGTTCCACTCTAGTGTCCCAACCTGCAGCGATGATTCAACACAATCTGACTAGTGAACATTTTATATGTATCATTTTGTTGCAGACATTATTCCATTCTGTGTGACTTTAAAATCTACAAGAAGTACCACTCACATTTATTGGAGACATGTGACCCGAGAGTACGACTTGCAACGCTGCTGTCTCTAACGAGTCCTGTTTGTGTTCACCCTGGTGGCGATGACAACCATTACTCGCTGTTGTTTGTCACTCCCCGTGTGACGAGCCCATAAAGGTTTTATCAGACTGGAACCATACTCATCAACATGATGGTACTAACAGTCTGGACACTTGTTTAGAGTAGCATTGGTCTGTGGCCTACACGGCATGTATCTCACAGATAATAATTAAATTTGCTAAAGTTACAGAAACAGCCAAATCTAAAATGATATTCAGCCTCTAATCATGATACAATTAAGCATTTATTCATGAACGGAATCAGGCTTTAGTTATGCTTTAGCTCAGCCCTAAATCACAGCTTGATTCAGCCTTTAGTCATACAATATAGTCTTTATATTTAATTTAGCTTTTATTCACATTAAGGTTTAGTCATTAAATGTGAAATGATTCAGCCTGATTTAGATCATGACCAAATATCATCCATCTACAGTTAGGTCCATATCTATTTGGACACTGACACAAATTTTGTCTTTTTACCTGTTTACTGAAACATATTCAAGTTATAGTTATATAATGTACTGTACATGGACCTAACGTCCAGACATCCAGCCTTCATTTGAGGGTATCCACATTAAAATTGGGTGAAGGATTTAGGAGTTTCAGCTCTTTAACATGTGCCACCATGTTTTTAAAGAAATCAAAAGTAATTGGACAATTGACTCCAAGGCTATTTCATGGACAGGTGTGGGCAATCCCTTCATTATATCATTCTCAATTAAGCAGATAAAAGGCCTGGAGTTGATTTGAAGTGTAGTGCTTACATTTGGAAGGTTTTACTGTGAAGTAAACATGCGGTCAAAGGAGCTCTCCATGCAGGTGAAACAAGCCATCATTAAGCTGCAAAAACAAAAAAAATCCATCCGAGAAATTGCTACAATATTCAGGGTGGCAAAATCTACAATTTGGTACACCCTGAGAAAGAAAGAAAGAACTGGTGAACTCATCAATGCAAAAAGACCTGGGTGCCCATGGAAGACAACAGTGGTGGATGATGGCAGAATAATCTCCATGGTGAAGAGAAACCAAGTGAACAACACTCTCCAGGAGGTACAAGTATCAACATCCAAATCTACCATTAAGAGAAGACTGCATGAAAGTAAATACAGAGGGTTCACTGCAGGGTGCAAGCCACTCAGAAGCATCAGGAATAAAAAGGCTAGACCGGACTTTGCTAAAAAACATCTAAAAAAGCCAGAACAAGTCTGGAAGAACATTCTTTGGACAGATGAAACCAAGATCAACCTCTACCAGAGTAATGAAAAGAGAAAAGTATGGAAAAGGCATGGTACAGCTCATGATCCAAAGCACCACATCATCTGTAAAACACGGTGGACACAGTGTGATGGCTTGGGCATGCATGGCTGCCAGTGGCACTGGGTCACTAGTGTGAAATGAATTCTGAGGTATTCAGAGCCACACTGTGTGCTCAAATTCAGCCAAATTCAGCCAAACCCGTTGGTCGTCATTTCATACTACAGATGGACAATGACCCAAAACATAAAGCCAAAGCAACCCAGGAGTTTATTAAAGCAAAGAAGTGGA
>JARVGW010000278.1:1215081-1228772 GCA_031762495.1 Anablepsoides rubrolineatus | reverse complement strand
GAAAACAATAGTGTGAATGTTTAACAACATTCACACTAACTATTCTGCTCGTCTTTGTTCTGTTTATGGATTTCCTACCTGATGTGCGCAGAACGTGGCGGCTTCAGATGCCGCCAGTTTGGCCATGGCTGCTTCCTGCGGACACAAAAGGAACAGATTGTCGTTCGGCTCACAGCGGGAATCTTCTGTCTGATGAGACCGTTTACCTTAGTGAAGGACTTTTGTGAATCTCGAAGAAAAGCGGCTTTCCAGGTGAGCATGCGAGCGCTCTCTACTGCGACCGCCATGTCTGCCAGCTTAAACTGCATGATGGAAGAAAAAAAAAAACTATCATGAGAAGTGAGAGAGCTGGTTTGGTTTAACCTTGATGGGAACAGTACCTTCAATCTTGGGCAATGTTATGAGATGCAATGCTCAGAGGACTATCAGCTACTACTACACAATGACAATAAAGGCTTTATCTTATCTTATCTTATCTTATACTAGATATTATTTTTTGTAGAAATTTTCTTGTTTTTCTTGTAGATTTTAAATTAGGTTTTAGGCATTTTATTGTTTTTTATTCCTTGTTTTTACTTTGTTTTTTATTACCTGCTTTTTTTTTCTGTGTTTTTTTTATTCTTATTTTGTGATTGAGTTTGTTTTTGTATGAGCTGTGTTGGAATGTTGATTCTGTACAGCACTTTGGTCCACTATGGTGCAAAAAGTGCTTTACAAATAAAGTTGGATTGAATTGGTACATTCAATTATTATTTCCTCAATGTTTCATTCAAATCTGTCCAGTGATCGAGTTATTTTGCTAACAGAAAGGCAGTGTTGATATCAATTCGTTAAAGTCCAGTTAGTTTTAAGGGAAGATATTGTTCAGTATGTTAGCACTCAACATCTCTGATGGGGATCAGCTTGAGCAACGAGCACCAAATAATAGCTCAACTTTTATGAAAAGGACAAAATTTTAACCATTATGTGTTTTTTTAGCTGATACAGCTGGAAATGCTTGTCCGATCAGTACTTTTTGCAAGTTTAGTCAGTGTCTCAAAAGCAAAAAAGTATATTTAAAATAAAGTTTTGTGAAGCATAAGTGGTATTAAAACAAACAAAAAAAAGAAATCCTGACCTTTCCTGAAATGAAAGAGTGATAAAAAATATAACACTACAGGTAACTTTAAAACCCAACCAGAAGTGCAGGGTAAAAGTTACCTGTATGGCCTGCAGCTTGCCAATGGGTGCTCCAAAGGCTGTCCGTTTGAGGGCGTAGTCGCCGGCACAGTCCAGAGAGGCCTGAGCGATACCGAGAGCCTGTGATGCGATGCCGATCCGTCCGCTGTCCAGGGTTTGCTGAGGAAAACATTAATAATAAAACATGTTTTAAAACCCTGTGGTCAGATGTTTAAGCTCACTCAATTGTTTGTGTTTGAGCAGTTCTTTTGGAATGATTGATTCAGTCATACAACACACAACCTCAAGTTTGACTTTACTGTGACTTTTCTCTAAACCTCACAGGGTTACAGATAAACATCCAGGCTCATACAGGTTTGTCTGTGTGGGCAGCTGCAGGTTTCACTGAGCGTGAAGGTGTCAGAGTTCCTGGTCAGCACACTCTCAGTCTGTGGAGAGGTAAAACTGGTTTCTATGTGGTCAGAGAGGCTGCGTCCTTTGAGCTTTTTTATAATGACATATTATCTTATCTTATATTATCGAACACTGTGGCAATATGTATTATTGGGGCAGGGTGGAAGGGGGCTGGGTGTGGGGGTGTATGATCTGTGGCGTGTTGACTTAATTTTTCCTGCTTTCGCAGCCTTTTCATTACCACCAGACATCTTTCAACTTTTATGTCTTTATTTATATATTATATATCCTGTATTTTAGCACTTGTCAAATAACTCTGAGCACTGGTCAGAAAGGAGGTCAGGGGGGTTAATGTATTTTTCTCTTGAGAGAAGGATGCGATTGACGGTAGATTGAGCTTTTACTTTCTTCACTTGACTACCATGTTTCTTTCTGCCTGCAGCTACAACACGCATCAAATAGGACGGTCATGTTCAGGAAAAAAAGGTTTATTTTTTATCATAACTCTGTGTTTATTTGGCCCATCAACACACTTTAAAAACTGGTGTATAATTTGAAGACTCTACTTCTGACAAATTGAAACAGAGTCTCTGAACAGGTATATCTTTCTGGCTATTGCAATTTAAATAGGTCATGCTACCAGGCTCCAGAGGGTTAATAAACCACCATAGTTTTTAACTACAATCATACTGCTCAAGTCCAATGAACCATCTTTCTGTGACCATGGGAGACCACAAAAATCATCTGTAGAAATGAACAAGGTCGACCTTTCAGCTGATGATCTCATCAAACAGGAAGTGACCTCATGCAGACCTACTGAGACTGCTTATGGAAATGTGCAGGATGAGGGAAAGACCCCAGGTCAGTCTGCAGGGTGGTGCTTTTCCAACACAGCCTGGATGGAAACAATGTGTGTTTATGTAAGCCAACAGGAACTGGCCCGTGACCATGGACCCCCACCCCAAACAGCTGGACTCTTCCTGCAAGAGAGGGAGCCGTTAATCCTGAGGTCCACCTTTATCAGGTGAACAGATGTGGACTGGAGGTGAAATGGTCTTGGATTCTCCTGAGGAGAATTATTCTAGCCACAGCTTTGTTTTTTTTTTCTCTTTTTTAGCTATAGGATAAAAGAATATAAACTTGTAACTTTCATATTTTATTGTTTTAATAAAGTTTGGCTGAAGACATACACCTTTAAATCCACTCCTGGGTTTGTTCCTGAGCCCTTGGTAGGTCATCTCTCAGTTTTACTCAACTGGTTGAGCTGAGCTGACATGAGGTTTAAAACCGCCTCCCTCCCAGTTGAAACCTCAAACCTCAAAGTGGTCTGAGTCCTCACTGAGCCTCCAAGCCGTCTCTTGGCTATTGAAGCAATAATTTGCAGATTTCATGCCTCATCCCACAAAGGCTGGATTGTGCATTAAACTCTACTAGTCTGGTAATCTTGCAGTTTTAATTTGATGCTAATTGAAGGGGTCTAAAGGACATTTTTAACCACAAACAAGTTCTTTTTTTGTTGGCATTTATTCATGATCAACAACAGGGAGTTGATAGGAGAAATACCTTCTGAAAGGAATTTTAAAATATTTAAGTGAACATGTACGTCAGGCTACTCAAGTAAATTGCTCAGGAGGCCACAGTTACTCCAAGGGGCCGGACTTCCAAGGGGATGGGGGTGGTTTGCCCCATAATGGTAGGGGAAATGGTGCATTATGCAATATCTTTTACCTACATTATCATTATATTACTGGTAAGTTAGTGTGATATAACAACCACTCCCACTCTCCGGTTTCCTCAGGATGGAAATCACCCACAGGCCGGATGTGGTCCGTGGGCCACCAGTTATATACCTGGTGCTAAAATACTGAAATAAATCATATCTATGCAAAGAAAAAACTATTCAGTAAACAATCAGTCACTTAGTCATCAGTTAGAAGAAAAAGACTCTTGAGCATCAAAGAAAGTTTTAAATACCATTGCGATTTTGAATCCGGCCCCACGAGGCCCCAGCATGTTGTTCAGTGGGATCCTGCAGTCCTCCAGTATGATGTTAGCGGTTGACGAGGCTCTGATGCCCAACTTGTCCTCCTTTTTGCCCAGAGACAGTCCTGGATGAGGCATGGGGATCAGGAACGCACTGATACCCTGCAGACACGAGAGGAATAAAATATAAAATAAAAATAAAAATGGCATTTAGAGGAAGTGAAAGGCTGTTGCTTTGGGAGTTTTATCCTTCATCAAATGAACTCTATCATGCCTTGTGCTTGAGCTTCTTGTCTGTGGTGGCAAACACCACCACGGCAGAGGCTTCCCAGCTGTTTGTGATCCAGGCTTTGGTCCCGTTCAGAACCCACTCGTCTCCTTCCTGACGGGCCACTGTGGAGGCTGCACCTGCGTCGCTGCCGTTACCTGGGATTTAAATCAACTTTGTTAAAAACTGGATCTGAACAGAAAACACCTCCAGGCTGATCAGCAGATTGTTCATTAACAGCTTCCAATCAATCATGTTTCTGCGTTTTGGTTCAAGTGATCATTTTGCAGATGAAGAAAAAACATTTTTACACTTTTGTCTTGGGGGCGATAAAATGATTTTTTTACAGGTAAGTGTTGTTACCTGGCTCACTGAGGGCAAAGCAGCCCACCTTCTCTCCTGTGGTGAACGGAGAGATCCACTGCTTTTTCTGCTCTGTTGTGCCAAACTTCAGGACTGGTCCGATGTAGAGGGACTGAGAAAACAACAGACCATAGATACACAAACCTCTTCGCCATCACAGCATTGAGACTGTTTCTGACTGACCAAAAACACACACATTGTTAACAGACACCACGACTCCGGTGCTGGCACAGCCTCTGCTGATCTCCTCCACAGCCAGGCTGTAGGCCAGATAGTCCATTCCTGCCCCACCAAGCTCTTCTGGGACCTCCATGGCCATCACACCCATTGCCCCCAACTCCTGAATCTGAATAAATTACAGAAGAGGCACAGTCATCTTTCTGGTCCTATTAGTGGTTTAAGATTTAATCCCAAAACGAATGTTTGTTTCTATTTCTTAAAAGACCTGAGCATTATTAGCAAATTACCATATAATAACAAAGCTCATCTAAGACAGAATCCAGATGCTAAAATAAAAACAATAACTACTAGATCTCTCATTGTGCAATTGTTGGTACCTGTTTGGCAGGGTAAGTGTGATCCTTATCGAGTCTGGAGGCGATGGGGTTCAGTTCTCTGTCAGCGTAGTCCCTGCATGTCTGCCTCAGTAACTGATGGGTCTCTGGGAGCTGTGCCAGCTGAGACAGACTCCGGCAGCCACTGAAACACAGGCCCAGAGCTGCAGGGGAGAAAAGAACTATCTGTCAGTGTCTTGGGGTGATGTACAGTTGTGGTCAAAAGTTTCCATTCACCCAGCATGAGCATAAGTGCCATGAAGTCTGTGGAGTGTCTATCCAGCATCAATACATTTCAAACAAGATTTAGAACTTACTGAGAATTGTATTTTAAGCCACACAATGACAAGTTAAACTGTAACCATAGACTTAAATATCACTAGACTGAGCCCCGCCCATGCCGTCCACTGGTAGTTTGCTCACTCCAGTTGTTCTATATAACCTCCTTGACTGTAACACAAGCCTGATTACAAAAGTTGGGACAGTGTGTAAAATCATTGTCTGTAAACGCAGTTCATAGTGTCAACCAGAGGTGTAAAGTAACTAAGTACAAATACTTTGTTACTTCAGTAGATTTTTGGTATCTGTACTCTACTTGAGTTATTATTTTTCAGCCTACTTTTTACTTCTACTTCTTACATTTTCACACAATTATCTGTACTTTCTACTCCTTACATTTTTTTTAAAAAAGACATGAAGTAGAAAGTCGTTACTTTTATTTCATTCCTGCTTGTTATTGTAAAAAATACTGTATTAGTTTGTACACAAACAAATCATGTCACACTCCAGCAGGACATAATCATTAAAATAAAAGTACTGTAAGAAGTATTTGTAATTCATGAATATTATTATTGCATTTGGCCGCAGCCCTCAGATTTTCATTTTGAGGAAAAGCTTTGGGCAGCCTTGATACATGTATATAAACTGAAACAACTAGACTAGTGCATCCTACATTTAACATAAATTAATTATTTTAATACAATAGTCATGTCTGCATTTTTTGGGGAGGTCACCTCCTAATAAATGTCATTACAGAAACTAACTGCTTATTTTAAACATTATGCTCATTTACTTTTACTCAAGTAGCACTCTGTGGTACTTTATAAAACACTGGTGTCAACTGCAAATACAGGTTAGCTCTATCGTGCAAAGAAAAAAAAAAACAATTACACCATTCAGAAATTCCACAGAGCAAAAACTCATTTAAACTGAAGCAAAGTAAAAACTAACTGAGGTCAGTTTTTGGCAACCAAAGACGCCACAACCTCTGAACTATCAGAGGTCAATCCAGCTTGTTAAATGTTTTTGATGGTATGGAGGTGGTTTATGTCTTTTTGTTTTGTTTTATTCTAGATTTTAAGTTAGGTTTTAAAATTTTTATTTTTTTCTATTCCTTGTTTTTACTTTGTTTTTATTACCTGCTTATACTATTTTAACTGTGATCGAGTTTGTTTTTGTATGAGTTGTGTTGGAATGCTGATTCTGTGCAGCACTTTGGTCTACTATGGTGCAAAAAAGTGCTTTACAAATAAAATTGGATTGGATTGGGTGCATTAGTGTCTATGGCAGGGTCTGCAACCTGTGGCCTTTTGATAGATACACTTTAAGGACAGGGTTTCCTTGCATCATTAGGAAATCCCACCGTGAATAGCGTCTTTGAACGCAGCACCAACAAACTGGGTGAAAGGTCATTTTCACCATCTTCACTTAAACAATACCTGCTTTTAGTAACATTACTGTGTGCACCATTATTTTTTCTTCCCGCCCTTCTGAAATCGCAGACAACAATACCATCTTACATGGGTATGAGTTACAAACTAATCAAAATATGTCCAAACACCAGTCAGGCTCGTCGTTCCCTGCTGTCAGTCAGTCAGTCAGTAAGCTAAACTACTACTAACCGAGTGTCACGGTTAAAATTGGGCGAACAATCATCTGTTTTTAATCAGAGCGTCTTTATTGTCTCCACGTCTCCACGTACTCACCCCTTCTTGCTTTGAAAAGTGCAGACATGTTCCTCCTCACTTTGCAGGCTCCAGGAGCAGGAGGTAATTCTGGTTTCTTCTTCTTCTTCTCGGTACAAAACAGCAGCAGCAAACTATAGTTGTACACATCCGCCCCCAGCGGTCTGTGGTGGAATTGCAGTTACTTGCACTACTTGTACACAAGCTGCAAAATAATTAATAAAGACCCTAACCATATGCGTAGGAAGCGGGAAGAGAGGCGCATTTGTCCGGAGGAGAAAAATACTTGATTTTTTAAAAATTTAACTCGCGTGCTCTTATTTTGAAGGCGCTACACAGCGTCATGCGCCTCCGCCCCTGCCTCCTCTGAACCATAGATATGTACATTTTTATATTTCTGTTCCTAGACACGCAAATATTAGCCACACACACACACACACACACGAGCATGTGTGTGTTTAATCCTGGGACGTTCACTCATCCATATTTTGATATATAACTTTATGCATTTCTTTAAAAAGTAATTATATGTACAATAAAAAAATACAAACATTTAACTGCTAACTTTGTCTACAAGTTCACACTATCCAAAAGGTTTTATTACATTTCAGCACAAAGCCACCACCTGCTAAAAGGCTGAAACAGCAGCAGGACTTCGTTCAAAAAAAAAAAAAAGTAAAAGATTTTAAACAGTTACACAACATAAGGGCAACACCTAGAACCATGGCACAACTCAGCTGATAAACATATAAGAAATGATATTAGATATTATGTAATATCTTATCAGGAGAATCATGATAGTATATAGAGTAGTGAGACATTTGAAGCAATGAAAGGTGGAGGTGTGTGGTTTGCAGGTGGAAAAACCCAGAGCACAGACAAAATATAACAAAAAAGTTTAATTAAAGAACAAAAAGGGCTGATGTGGCAGCAAAACATAGAAAAACTCAGGAGGCACAAGGAACATAGCGCAAACCACACTGGCTGGTAACAGCACAAAAACAATGACTGAACACAGAATATAAAGCAAACTAATTAAGGACAACAAGAAACACCTGGAGGAGACAAGAGGAAACAGGTGAGCATGGGTGGGGCTGGAGCAGGGCAGAGATACACACAAGGGAAACACTGAAACACTAGAAAACTAAAGCAAAAAACACAGACTGTGACAGGAGGTAGCTCAGGCAAGGTTTTAAATTAGTTTACTGAATTATGTATTAGCTTGGTATTACTTTTAAACAAATATTTTATCATGAGAAGAACTGGTTCAGGGAAAAAGGGGAGAGTCAGGTGGAGCTTCAGGTCAGGTTTATAATAGATCAGAAAGAACAGCTAAGGGCTGATGTCAGGTTATTATTACTATTTTCAGTGCAATCTGTAGATGTAATCTGTATAATTAAAATCTCTGAACTATATGAAATAGATAAATACCTTTGTGTGTTCTGGTTGTGTTGCATCTTGAGGCTGAAATCGTAACACAGTTGTCTAGGAAGTGTTCATAACTTCTTTATAGTATCATCAATAAACAGATATTTTAAGTGTAAGATTACAATACAATAAAAAATTGATAACTGGTATAAAAAAAATAACACATACGTTGGCTATGTTGCTTTATATTGAGATTTGATCTTAAAGATTTAAATTTCAGATTAATTGAATCCATCCAGGTCTTGAGGGCAGCAGTTTGAGGGTCCACACTTCACTTCATTTAGGTCAGGTGGGAGGAA
Source organism: Anablepsoides rubrolineatus (assembly GCA_031762495.1). Classification (NCBI taxonomy): domain Eukaryota; kingdom Metazoa; phylum Chordata; class Actinopteri; order Cyprinodontiformes; family Rivulidae; genus Anablepsoides; species Anablepsoides rubrolineatus. Next base: position 1,220,341 of record JARVGW010000278.1, on the reverse strand, counting down.
TCCAAGGTGCTGGGTCTCCTCTCAGTTGCACAGCTTGAAACACTTACCTAAGGAGGTGTCATGAACCACCTCAACTGGCTCCTCTTGATGTGGAGGAGCATGGCTGTTCTCTGACTCTCTTCTACAGAACTGAACCCTATCACACTTGAGGCAGATCCTCGGTGCAAGCAAGAGAGGATTGTGAATCAAATAAAGAAATAAAGCAATAAAACCCAATTAATTTTAATAGAGGCTTTGTTTGATCAGGGGTCTACAGCCTGCAACAGCTTTTTGAAGCTTTAGCCAAAACACAAGACATATTTTATTTTATTTTATTATTGAAACCACGACAAAAAAACAACAACTAGTTTTCATGGCACGTTCAAAGAATAGTGAAACATAAAAAACCAAAAAGTTGTTTGTTGATCACTTCAACAAGATAAAACTCGACGGCAACTAACACTGATGTCCCCCGTCACCATTCAGGAGAGACCAACTGTTAGCAGTTTTGTTGGAATCATCACAGGCCTTCATAAGATGAACAGACAGACAGATAGCTAAAGTGATCTTGTCAAACTACCACACAAACACGTTGAGCAGGTCTCCCTGATGGTGCACACAAAATGTGGTGCAGATCGGATCATGTATGTGTGATTTAGAGCTAACTGTGTGCAAACGGCGAGGCATCAGCATTCGCCACTCTGCCACACCCACACCGACCCACCACCAGTCAGTGCTGAGAGAAGCAGCACATGTTCAAAGCTGTAGGGGGAGTTAGCTCAGGTACATGAGCCGTTACACGTGTAACAAATTTCATGATTCCAGGTCCAAGCATGAGTTGTTTTTCTTTAAATAATTGTAGGGGGTACTGTGGAGGAATTAGGCCACGCCCCCTTCCCCACCCCCACCCAAATTGGACTGGTGGATTAGAATCTAGCATTGGGTGCAGACTGGCAGAAATATGTGGAATTTTGAGTCAAACCTATGTCAGCGGCTTAATGTCTGACTTTGCTGCACCGCCATCACCAAAACGGAGGACAGAGAGCATTTCTATGTCCCCCGCCTCAGCAACGGGGGACAATACTGCCTAATGATGTAATTTTTTTCTAATCAAATCCATCAGGAGTTTTTTGGAATACTAGATAAGTTGCTGAGAAGAACTATGGTGAGTTGGTTCGATAACAATAAAAATGTTTAAAAGGTTTTATTGAATTTGGTACAAACTATACTTTTCTTTACACAAATATGGTCATTTTTATCCTCAAATGTAAAAATAATATTAAATGTTCAAAATCACTATATTTTTGGTTTTATAATGTTGCCCCCACTGGCCAGAAACCACCCAGTCGACAAACTTCAAGTGGCTTGTTGGCCACCGGTTGATAATCACAGTTGTAGCATGTTTTGCAGCTTTGAACACAGTGAGCCAAGGGGAAGAAATGGATGTTTTGATTGTAAAGGTTATAGACCCACAGCTTTTACTAACTGATATTTCATAACGTACTACTGTAGATGTGAATTAACTGTATCAGACTGTATCACAAAATCAGATCAGAGGTACATTAAGTACTAAAAACCTAAATTCAAATAAAAATACCTTAACAGAAAATGACTTTAGTAAAAATGCTCTTAAATGATAAAAAAAAGTACTACAGTATATAAAACTCCTTACAATAATTGGAAAATTAAAGTACTTTTACACACACTCTAAAAAATGAAGTGTTGAATTTACTTAACCAGTTGACAACATTTGCTTAAGTAAATTCAACACTTCATTTTTTAGAGCGTATAAACAACTCTTTTCATAATGAGTTCAGTCCCATTTAAATTTGTAGCATGTAACAAGGTTTTAAATCATAAAGTAAAAGTATAAAAGTATAATTTTTCTGATTTGAATGTAACGAAATAAAAGTAAAAGTTACGCTAAAAATCACTTGGTAAAATTACAAATCTTAAAAAATATTACTTAAGTATTGTAAGGTAGTAAACGTACTTTATAACTGTACAACTCTGCTTAAGATAAATAAATTGACTTTAAAAAGCTCTTACGGGACATTTTTTTTGATCCTGTAGAATAAATAAGCGTGACCCAGCCACAGAAAAATCCAGTTTTTCACAACATGTTTATTTTTAGCACCATAAAAAGTCACATAAACATGCCCAGTGTTGCTCTCATTCTGCCTTTCCTTTGGGATGGAGCAGTGGTGGTGGAGGTTGAAGAAAGGAGTGGAGAATTGGAGGAAAGGTGGTGTTTTTTTTTCTTGGCAAGATAAAAAGCTACAACAGCACCAGGGGGCCTGCAGGCGTCACTCACTTGCTGGCAGAGGTAAAGGTGAAGCATCCTCTCTGGTGGAACTGCATGTCTCTAATACGGCGCATGGACTGGATCTGAGGCTGGAAGGCGCAGAAGTCGTTGTAGTGTCTGTAGTCGCCGCACTCAAACAGGTACTGGTAGCCTCTGTATCCGGGGTACTGGTAACCCACCCAACTGAGACACAGACAGTAGGGGGACAGTCATTTTTGAGTCAGTTACCTCAGTGTCTTCTACAAGTTCTCAGAGTCTCATTCCCTGTCTGAACTTTGCTGTATTTATTTGTTTAGGGATTTTGGACAGTTTGTGATGTTATTTCAGAGACTACTGGGTAACTTTTAGTGATCTTAAAACATTTGACAAGATCTGAGATTATATAGCTTTTCTAGACGGATCCAATGTCCGCTGACAAGACATTTCTGATTGTTAAGAATTGATGGTTTTTGGCTCACTAATAGTCTTTATGTGCCAGATTCTGTATTTAGGACTTAATGAAGGAGACAGAGAAGGATGCCTTAAAACTGGAAACAGGACCACCTGAGAAACACTCTGTGGAGGTCCCTGGTTAAAGTCACCAGTGAGACATAAAACTGAAAAGATTATCCGAGATATCCTTTGAGCAGCATGAAGAAACTTAACTTCACAAACCACATTATGACTGTAACTCTTCTTCCAACTAATCAAGATGAATGATTGTCAACTCCAAGAGTTGCTGATGACAAATCTTTACAGGGTCTGCTGCAGGGCTGTTCAGCTAAATTGCTCAGGGGGCCACAGTTGCTCAGGGACCAAGTATTATTATAGTTTACCTTTTAAATGTGTTTCTTTTGTTACATTGAATCAGAAATGTAAAATTTACAATGGATTATATGGATTTCATTGGCGGGCCAGACAGAGGTCACGCCAGTTGACAAGTCCTGGTCTACCATTTATAAGGTGTATGATCTCATTCATGATTTTATTGAGACCTAAAGAAGAGTTCAGGTGCTATTTGTTCTTGATGGAGCCACTCAGCTGCTTGTTGCCCCACAAAAGGTTCTCATGACATTTTAGGAAGCCATCAGTTACTGATGATTCGTCTCAGAGTACAATCTGTTTCTGAGATAGTTGTAGACATCTTACAGAAAGTTGTATAAGTTCTTAAAGGACAGGGAGATCAAAAGCATTGTTTGCTGAAGAGGCCTTGTGTTTATTGAGGCTATTTTGGGGTTCTGTGGACCTTCCTTCGAAGATCTGAACACCAATTGATAAAGTTATGGAAGGTACTGAATGGGTTATAAGGCTTGTTTTAGAAAGACACAGTGGTTGTCTTTTAGATATTTCAAATAGCCACTAAATAGACTCTAGAGATCTGGTACTAAATCAAAGCATCCCTCAGGAGGAACACTGTTTATCAAGGATTAGGATTGTTTTAGGAAAAGCTCTCGGCAAACTCCAAAAGATGTGAAAATATTTTAAAAGTTCTAGATGCATCATAAAATACCCTTATGATGTTCTGGTTGTTAAATTTTGCTCTACCCTTAGAGGTTTTATTGGACTGATGGGTTTTCACCTACATCATCTTTTACATCAGATATAAAACACGTATTTTCTCACGCTAACCTGTGCAACACTGACAGCTTGTGAAAGATGACGATGTTCACTGGGAGGCTTAAAGAAGCATTTAGGGATAACACAAAAATTTTCATTAAAAATACTTAGTAAGCTTTAAGGCCTGTGAGATTATTTTGTCATCCTACTTTTGATAAATAACTAAACTGTCCTATAATTCTTGTTGTTGCCTCTGTTCTGTTTAAAACAGGGTGCTCTTTGTTATAGATGAGGAAAATTTGCCTCCAGATGTTTTTTGTTTGTTTTCTTATCTTCTTTTTTTACTTTATCTTGCAGCTTCTTATCTTCTGATTTTTCTGATGATGAAATCATTTCAGACCACAGCTAATGGTTTGTGAATGTGTTTTACTCACGATCCTCCTGGCACCCTCACGCTGCCCACTCTGTCACAGAAGCCGTGGGCCCAGAGGGTGGGCACATCGTCTTCCTGGATCTCCATCTTGTTGCCCTTGAAGTCGGAGAGCTCATACAGGCAAATCTTGTGCTCCATGCTGTCCTGCAGGGGAGGACAACAAAAAACACTTTGTTTCCATTTTCCAAGAACTCCCCCATACTTTTCAGTTTCATGGATGCCAGTTTGCTCTGCGACTCTACAGGTGGCAGTGTTGCTCTGATTCTGGAACAGAAGGACTTTGGTGAACTAAACCTCCCATGATAAACACTACATTGAGAAAACTGCTGTGTTTTGATCAAACAAAAGGCTTAATTGTCAATAAACCAAAGAAAAAAGTCATGTCCTCCTCAAGAGAATGGGGCTGAGTGGCTGATTCTGTGAGAGATGTTGTTTCGTACCATACGGATGGGCCTGAAAGACATGAGGCAGTCGCTGCGGTAGGAGTTGCTCCAGGTGTCCCAGCGAGGATACTCTCCCTTCTCCAGGATGAACATCTCCCCACGGAAGTTGGTCTGCTCAAAGGCAACAAAGCTGGAGGAGTGGGTGGGGGGTGGCATGTGGGGAGGAGCGGGGCACAGGTGAGGAGAGGCGAGGACAGGAAGGTTAGGGTTACGTTAGGGGTGTAAATCACCAGCTTTATCACTATACAATATTACATCAATATGTTTGGATGACAATTCAATATTTCTCGATATCACAAAGTCTGTCATGATCTGATTTTGATTCAATTTAATTCACATGTCTGTGAACGATATAATGCGATATCATCTGCCCATCTAACACAACGACTGTGTTAGATGGGCAGATGATATCAATTCACATGATGATATAGATCGATATTTTTATTTTGATATAACTGAATCATGAACCGTTGGTTTAGTAGCAAGGTGTGAATTAAGTTTATGCTAGATTTAGGGTCAGGTATGTACTGGAGTGGTTAGTTTTAGGGTAAATGGTCAGGGTTA
>JARVGW010000278.1:1191461-1203817 GCA_031762495.1 Anablepsoides rubrolineatus | reverse complement strand
GGGGTGAAGTGTCTTGCCCAAGGACACAACAACTGAGACAGCTGGACGGGGGATCGAACCGGCAACCTTCTGGTTCCGGGACGACTCCCCTAACCACTCTGCCACAGCCGCCCAAAGAACATAATCCAAAGAACAGTTAAAGAAAAGTTTAGCTGGTAGCTAAAAGCAACAAAAGGCTAGCTTAAATCTAAAGTAGAATAAGAAGATTAAAAGTAGAGAAAGAGAACAATGTTTCTGAAAGATCCATATGTATTTCTAAGAGGAAAACATCTGTAAATAAATGGAAATATTTTGAAAAATATAAAGTTGGCAAAAACCTGAAGTCGTGGCACCAATTTCTTGACTGAACTAAATATTTGAACATTTATGGCTAAAATAACACAAAGCCTGTTTGAGAGCAAAAACCATTAAGAACTATAATAAAAAAAATAAAAAAACAGGAAAATAACAAATCACCTGCGTAATAATAAAAAACTGTCCAAAGATGCTTTCTGTTCTCTCATGAGGACAGAGGTTGTTTTTAACAAACTGGGTTCCACCTGGTTTTAGCAAACCTGAAGATCATTTGACTTATTTATCTTCGTGAACTATTTGCTAAGAACAAAGTTTGAAATTATTACTTTTTACAAATCGAGTTTAGTGGACACAATTAAGCTGAATAACTCTAACATTTTGTTTCTTAGTGAATAATAAGAATAATACATTTTCCTGTTTTTCCCAGCTGGGTGGGTTATGAGCACTCCTCCTACCAGGGGCAGCAGTTTATCCTGGAGAGGGGAGAGTACCCTCAGTGTGATGCCTTCGGAGGCAGCAACGCCTATCATATCGAGAGGATGACTTCATTCAGACCTATCGCTTGCTCTGTAAGTCACAACAAGTCAGTATTTTTGCCTTAAGGCCTGGTATTTATAGAAGGAATATCTGTAAAATTAAATTACATTAGCTGTTCTGTGTTTAATAAGGTTGCAGCCATCTTGAGTTTCACTGACTCCAAATGTTACACAGTTATAGTTGTATGTGCAATGTTACTTAGTTTTACTTAGTTTCATAAAAAATTGTACAATGGCTTACTAGATATTTTGCTAACAGACACACGAACATGGGCAAAAACATTGCCATCTGCCTTTGCCTCTTGACGGCGGCTGATATTTAAGGTAAACTTGTCTGACCGGACTAACAACCTCCATATTGTCTGTCGTATTCTTTCTCCTGGCTGCACCCAACCCCTGCAGAACCACAGAGAGTGTCGTATGACCATCTTCGAACGGGAGAACTTCATGGGCCGCAAGGGTGAGCTCAGCGACGACTATCCCTCCCTCCAGGCCATGGGCTGGTGCAACAATGAAGTTGGCTCTCTCAGGGTCCAGTCTGGAGCGTGAGTGTCACCTGGCTAATTTCTTTTTCCATAAAATCCCAATTTTAAAACCACTAGAACGTTGTGTACAATGCAATAAAATGCAGTTGTTTTCACGTTTTATTCACAATGGAACATAGTAAGCACATCAAATACAAAAGTGTGCTATTTATTAAATGGGAATAAGGGGAATTTTATGGCAGCGACACATCTAAAAAACTTTTCTTTTGACAGAACAGTGCTTACATTTTTAAAACATTCATTTTGTAACAACAATCTGGGAGCTGAGGAGACCAGTTGTTGGAGATTTGTTATTCCATTCTTGACTGATGTTGGAGTCAGTCCTGGGACTTCTTTCTTGGATTTTGTTGTTTAAAAATGCACCAAATGTTTTTAATGGATGAGAGGTTCGGTCTGCAGGCAGATCAGCCCAGCTCAGCACCTGGACTTTTCTACAGTGATGTCAGGCTGTTGTTATAGATGCAGGCTGTTGTTTAACATCGTCTTGCTGAAATAAGCAAAGTCTTCCCTGAAAACTGTATAATCTGAATGGGAACCAATGTTATTTTAAAACTTGTATGTACTTTTTTTGCATTGTTTGTGCCTTTTTAGATGTGTAAACTGTCCACGACAAAGGCACAAATGCATCCCCATACCACCAGAGAAGCAGCATGACTTTGTTGTATGATAGAGCTTTAATGACACAGTGAACTGTCTTTACAGACAAAGATCTGTGGAAGTGTTTCTGAGTCCATGAAGTGATGTCCAGAACAGAACCAGACCCGTTTTCAGTGCAGTGGTCCCTGACAGCTCAAAGATCACAGCCATCCGATATTGACTTTCAGCCTTTGAGCTCAGAGATTTCTACAGATTATAATAATCTGTTGATCAGATTGTGAACTGTAAATTATGTGAGATTCAAAATCTTCCAATTTTTCTGTTGAGGATGGTGAAACTGAAATTATTTCAGTATTTTTATACAGTTTTTTGCAGCATGTTGAACCTCTGACCATCTTTACTGCAGATTAATTAATCTCTAAAATACTCTTTTGATACTCAGTCCTTTTACTGACCTGTTGTCAATTAATCTAATTATTTTTTATTAGTACATCTTACTTTTTACAGCCTTGTGTTGTCACTGTCCCAGCTTGTTTAAATATATTAAATGTTTACTATGTTCCACTGTAAATAAATTATAGGTTTATGAGGTTTGCATATTTCATTAGAATTTTATCTACATTTTCCACCACTTTTCAGAATTGGGGCTGGACTTTTGATTGGGTTTTCATAACAGCATGTCTTGCAACATTTCATAATTACTTCTATCTTCCTCCTTCCCCACTCCCACAACAGATTTGTGTGCTACCAGTACCCTGGTTACCGTGGCTACCAGTATATCATGGAGTGTGACCGTCACTGTGGGGAGTACAAACACTTCAGGGAGTTTGGCTCCCACTGCCAGACCCCCCAGATCCAGTCCATCCGCCGTATTCAGCAGTAACAGGTCGCATCGAACCCGATCTCCTGTGTGACCCTTCACCCCTGACCCCTCCCCTCCTCGCTGCCTCCCGGTGCTGAATAAACTGTTTTTCTTAAACCTTACTGACTTCCACCGATGTACCTACTTATCTGAGGCACACGTTCCTTCACTTAAGAATCTTGTGAACTGCATCGCTTTTCATGACGAGTCACAGAACAGTGTACAGAGACAACTTGGCAAATAAAGACTGAATCTGAAACAAATGTGTGGTTAAACCATGACTAAATAGTTTATATGAAACATTCACAAGTTTGTGGTTTAATTTACTGTCAGCTTTTGTTGTTTCCTTAAGAGGTTTATTCTTTACTAGGATCATAACGTTGTTAAATGGAGGCTTCCTTAAAGGAATACATATTACCTCCTGTCATTTCAATTTATATCGTCTGATGATGAGAAATAATGAAGATATTATTTGTTTGGTCAAACCTTGAAAATAATGTTATCATATATAATGTTCTGATGTGTTCTGATTCTTACTCTCAGCCCTACCACTATAAATTTTAGTTGTACACACACATGCATTTGTGTTTTTAAGGTGTAAGGGCCATCTTGATTTAGGTTAATCAATGCAGATGAACATCTAACCTTAGCTAATACAAAAAATGGGAAAACTTCATTTATTGTAAGCCTATAGATATTGGGCTAAATTTTGTTTGGGTAGTAGATGAAAGTCATTCACAACACAAACTCTTAGCTACAACAACTCAAAGTTATTATTTTTTAGGTTTTACCAAAATACTTCAAACTCTGTCCTTTTTCAACCTTAGATGATCTATTACCTAAGCTAAAAGATCTAGTTTCAGCAATAAATGAACTAACACATATTTATTAGTAATATATATACATGATTTATAGCGTTACTTACTGAGCTAACAATATTAGCTCAGGACAGGAGCTAAAGCTGTATCACCATTTGGGTGCTAACACGAACGTTAACAGGCTAAGCTGAGGTTCTTCTGCATGAAGCAGCTCTGTTGTCCTCCATCCTTATTTTCAGTTACAGGCTGAGTCATTTTTACATTTTTCTCTATGTCAACACACTCTGGTTTTATTTTAAAGGGCTGGTTCACAGATAATATTGTCCAAAATTAACCTTCAAGGTGGATAGAACTTGCTTGCAGCATCTAATTAGAAGGACAAAAAGCGTCAGCAGAGCACCTAACATCATCATTTACCCACAATGCTTTGCGGCGTAAATAGTAGTGCTGTCAGTGTGACAATATATAGATTTTTTTATTTATAAAAACTAAGCAGCCTACACTACTGTTACAGTCATTGTTTTACAGTTGAAGTAAATGTTTAACAAATAATGTCTAATGTCAGAACTAATAATCGGGGTTCCCTTTAAAACTCTGGCATGAAAGATTGTGGGTGATGTGCATTCCTCCAAGGAATTACAGAGTAAGTCTACAAATCAAACAGGAATGATAATATTTAAATAACACGCTCTGAACCCTGCAGGAAAAGTCTGTCTTCCGAGCGCATGCGTCACCCTGTGGTTTGTTTCTGTGCAGAAAAGAACCACAAAGCTCTGAGATCTTAGAAGAAACTTGTTGAAACTATGTTAGATCATTATGAGATTATCGGGTCTGAACATGCTGCCCAAGTCCAAACAGCTCCGGTACTGCTGGTGTTAAAGCAAATGCTGTTTTGCATGCATTTGCAAACATTTGGTTACCAGAAACACACAGTTACCTCATCAGGGTCCACTTAAATGCTTCAGCACTGTTCTGTGAAGTCGAAAATAACAAAGAGGGGAGACGCTTTTCCTGAAGCACTGATGACTCTCAGCTACTACCAACGCAAACTTTAGCTATTCATAAAAAGATTTTAAAAATAAAGGCTTAACATTTTAAAATGAAATTATCTCTAAAGTTACAGGCAGTGCTCAGATTATCAGCTGCCAACACAAAAAAAATTAGCTCAAACTCTGCAACATTAATTGAGTTACATCTATTTTTGTGTCGGCTAGTGTCAATTATCTGTAATGGCCAATATAGTTGTAATTACTTTTTGTGAGTTTAATTATGACTCATCTAGTGGGATCATTATTATTATTTGTTTTTCCTAAAAGAAAACCAAGATTGATGCCAACACTAATGCCCAACATATAGAGCTCACAGTGTGTGCTGAGGATGACTCTCAGCTATTGCCACATCAAACTTTAATGCAAAATTTGTAAAACCGACAGAGTAATAGCCTTTGTTTGTGTTTCATTAGCTCAGTTGCCTGCAGCAGCCATCTTATCTACAAATTTATGCCTGTTTTAAAATGACCCTTTATCTAGAAAATAATATAACTGATAATCAAGTCGTGGTAAAAATTAAAATAAGACATTATTTTAAAATATGAAGTACTCAGAGACAATCAAGAAAAACTAATTTATATGTTAATTTGTGACCCATCCATGGTTTACCTCATCTCTTGCAGAATTAATATTGGAGAGAGGTACCAGGTGGATGGATGGATGGATATAGGCCTACAAACTGTACATTTACACAGGCCTTTTTGTTTTCTTGCTTGTGGTTTTCTATCAAAACCCCTCAGAATGCAGAAAATGAACTTCCATAGTCTTTTACTGTACTTTGACTCAATATGTGGAAGAGAAGAATCTTTTTTAACTGGTCATATCTTCTTCTTGAAACACTTTAGCCACGTGGTGTGACAACACGTCTTCAATTTAAGGTTCAAGACTTTTGAAGATCTGATGAGTAGTTTTCATGCAGTGACTGTTTGAGGCTTACTTTTCAGTCTGCCTTCCATCTGCCTCCATTCATAACTTGGCAGCCGTGCAATGAAGTGGTGCCAATAGCAGTAACTATAACATTTGTTTTGATCTTGGTTCATGTTACATTTTTTAGTTCATACATCAAAATGTAGTTTTTCTTGAAAAACTACAAAGTTTTGTCAGAATTTGGGGCTGTAGCTGCAATGGCATCCTTCAGAAATTTTTGAGTTAGAAGTTATCACTTCAGAAGGTGGTTCTGTGTGATATTGTGTCTATGTTTTTGGCTATTATTATGGGGGAAAAGAAATAGAGAAATATGTAAAAGGCTCTATGTGAGGTTGTATTTAGACTAGATTTATTGCTTCGAATCTTCAATGAATAGCTTATAAGATTTTTGAATGGAAAACGTGTGTATTAAAACTACTGTAAATCATTTCACTGTGGTTATGTAAGAGTTTTACCACTGTAGACCAGAGAATGGCACTGTTTCCACCAGAACCCCGTCTGTTTGCATCCCTTTGGGGACCCTGACATCAAATATACTGTTGTAATTTTATTACCTGCTGCTGCTTCTTCAGATTTACCGTGAACAACTTAGCTGTCTGTCTGGATGCAAAACATGATCCACAGTGGCTCCAGTTGGATTCAAATAGAGCAAAATGTGTGACATTTTTTATTTAAGTATTGAGAAATGATCCTGTTTATAGAGTGGTCGGTTTCGAAATCACAAATCAGTCAAAGTTAAGCCCAAAAATCTGTGTTAGCCCATTCGTCGTGTGTTTATAACCAGATGGTCCCCCTACACAGAGGTCCAGCTCCGGTCCAAAAGACGAGCCGCTCCGGGTTTTAGGAGTTTCTACCCCGCCGCAATGGGAGGAAGTAGAACCACAAAGCACCGTGCTAACAGCAAAATACAGAAAAATACTTCGGACTAAAGCCGATATTGTTGCTGGAAATCGAACAGCCTGGCGGGAAGAAGCCAACTGTGTCCGCTGTTTTAAAAGCAGTGGAGGAGGGGACAGTCGAGCTGTCTCTGTAAGCCGAGTGAGTGAGGGCTTCACGGGCAGGAACCACTCGGGGCTGGCGCTGCCGCGGAGCACGACGACCTGTTCGGCTTTCCTGCTTTTTAATTCACCTCTGAGTGAGGAAACCGCCAAAGGAAACCCAGTGACATTTTACTGCCATGAACTATAACAACAATAACCCTCTCCTCCAGCTTCTCGGGTAACCTCAGGAGGAAGAGTTATCACTTACCAGGCGAAGTAACCCCTGCTGACCAGCGCTCCCTCCCCCCTTTCCCCTCAGCCACCAGCGGCGTCACAACCTCCCCACAGTCCGCAGCTCCGGGCTGTATCACCAGGCGAGAAGGTTTCGCCCCTCAAGCTCCACACACACACACCCTCAGCGAGCAGCTATGGATTATGTTTTTAATTTCTGGGTGACCATATTTTAAACCATTTTTTCGGACTGGCTGAAGACTTGTTTCTCGGAAGAACGGCAAGACTTCCCCAAACGCGGAGGCGCCAGGCAGGAGACGCGGAGCTCAGTTAGCTCAGATCACTGCAGGAAATCTAAACTGCCCCGGTGGTTGTTGGTGGGCCAGCTTGTAGCCGCGGTTACATCTGGCATTTTTTTTTTACACATGAAGCTGTCGAGCTGAAGAGTCTTAAGATACATATGTACGAGTGGTTTGCTGACTTAGCCTGCTGGCTAGTGGGTTTCGTTTTTGCTAGCTAGCGTGGTAGCTAACTAGCTAGCAGACGAACCCTGATATCTACAGTCGGTTCTGCTTCGACTGGACTCGAATTGTGTTTGGTAATCACACCGTGTGGCTCGGGCTGGATTTGGTGCTAAACACCTGATATATTCTCCTGTGGTATTAGTTTGTGATGCGTCAGTACGGACTTTATAATCAGCTTTAACAGGAAGGACGGCTTAAAAAAGGAAAGAAAACAAACAGCAGCCAGCGGACCGTGCTTCTGTGGATTTTACGGACTCGTGAGTCTAGCATTTGTTTCCCTTTTTGCTTGTGATTTATTTTGCAAATTTTGTCCGCACTGGAGGACAACATTCAGCCTTGGAGCGTCCTTTCTCCTTAATCTTCCTCCCTGGGTTTCGAGCGTTCGAGCCGAGGAGCAGCCACACGTGTCCCTGTTTGTTTCCTGTAAAAAAAAAAAACTGACTTTGCTGCTGCTATTGAGGCCAAAAAAGAATCCAACCACAGCTCCGTTTTGACTGCCATTTTCACTGGAATCGGAACATTTTTTTTGTCGCCTGCGCAGTGTTTACATTTTTTAAGAAGAAGCACCCCCCCATCAGAACCCTCTCATGTCTGGCTGGAGACAGACCGGCCATTCGGACACTTTAGCAGCAGAGATGTGCAGGATTTGACCACCCTCCAAAGGCACCGACAGGCGTAAGGAAAACGAGCCCCGTTTCCTGCCTCATCGCACCCGCAGAGAAAAGCTGCAGTTTTAGCGCTAAATGGGATTACAGGAACGGTGATCCTGTTGAGAGGGGGGTGGTGGGGTGGCACTGACTTGTTCATTTGTCACCCTCTATGTCTTCCCTCGTGAATTTCCTTTTTTTAATTAACATTTATTTTGTTATTTTTGTGGTAAAGCCTCCAACGATGGTAGCTTGAACTGAACAGCCGCAGACAACGACACAGTTCCGGTCTCGGCCCTGGATGTTGGTCCTTATCTGCTGGAGGAAGCAATTTTTTTTTACTTGTTTTCTTTTAATTTCCCTAAAATAAATTAGCCGTCCAGAGCCGCGCGGCTTTATTGATCCGAGTGGGAAAGATGGCGGACCTTGAAGCGGTGCTCGCCGATGTCAGCTACCTGATGGCGATGGAGAAGAGCAAGTCTACCCCGGCGGCCCGGGCCAGCAAGAAGATCATCCTCCCGGAGCCCAGGTAGGCTCACAGTCCTGCGGGGGGCTTTGTGTTTGTCAGCTCTGCGTGCTTCCTTTTGCAGACACAGCTGCAGCTCATGCTTCATCCAGCCATGCAGCCTGGATGCTGCAGAGCAGGTTATCACCCGCCTCCAAAAGGCTAAAGGCGTGGATGCTTGTTGTCAGCGGTGTTAGCAAAATATCCCACTGGGCTGACTTAAAATACTTTTTCAGAAATTGATCATTGAAAGGGGATTTGACACTCAAGGGTTTAAGAAGGATACCACAGCAAGACAATCTTAGCAAGCACAAAAGTTGCTCTGCCTCAGTCAGTTTCTCAGATTGCGAGCTGATATTTGGTGTGGTAGTAGCTGAGAGTCGTCACCAACTTCTACTCTGAGTGCACCGATTAAGCAGGATCTGTTGAACTACTGGAGCCAACTTTCTGTCCTTTTAGCAAATTATGTTAGACACTAGTGGACAGGTTTTAATAAAACTCTCAGATAGTCGGCACTGGATGAAAAAGCCTGCAACCGATTAACTTTCGAACTAAATTCAAGGTGGCCGCCACAGCCAGCTGACATTTGAAAACACAAAAAATGTCAATTTAGTGTGGTAGTAGCTGAGCAGAACCCTCAACCCACACACAGCGCTACGCAATGTGCTACATCGTTTCTTCAAACTGTGACATTTCCTGTTAACTCATATACTTTGTTAGTAAAAAATCTCATGAGCCGTTGGATGCATTTGAATTAGGGATGCCACAATTAGTCGACTAGTCACGATTATTGTAGACTATTAAAAACGTTTAATATAATATTATTAACTATTAAATAATTTAATAGTTGATGCATCTTTTTTTTTTTCTAAATTTGTTTTTCTCCAAACTGCTGCAGCACCTTCCACTCATCTGCCTTTCAATCCTTGACACACATGCGCAGTAGTAATAATAAGGGCTGTCACAAACGATTATTTAATAGTCGACTAATCAGTGATTAGTCGACTAATTGTGGCAGCCCTAATTTGAATGAAACGCCTATCACCGTAGCAAGATGGCTCCCACAGCTAGTCAACATAGCCAACACAAAAATGGGCCCTAACTTGATCTGATTTACTGACACAGTTAAAACTCAGTGCGATAGTAAGTGAGTGTAATCTTCGACACATACTCTGAGTGCTGACACGCATCCTGAAGTGTCACAGTATTGGATGAGATTTGACTAAATCGAGCAGACAATATGCATTCCCTTATTTCTCTCCGATATGAAGCGTCAATGCCCTTTCTGTCCTCTCCTTTGTGCTCCTGGCACACATCTGTCATCGCATCGGTTGCTCTCAGGCTGATAGTTGTATGATACAGTGTGTTTTAGGACGTTTCCAGAGGTTATTGTCTGTAACAATGCAGCTGCGCGACGAGTGCGACCAGCTTTTGATCTGAACCCCACCTCCACTCATCCATGCCGTTAGCGAGCACCCACTGTCTTCGTCAAACAAGACTAAAGCCTCAGCCTGATAGAGGTGACACCCCTTCGCTCGCTTTTTTTTTTTTTACCAGCTGCAGCATAATTGCCCATCTTTTATCCCCTTTGCAGCAGCTTGTCAATGGCTTCAAAGTGCCTCTTTTGGGACAGGTTCTAGCCACATAGTGTGCAACTTGATTGAACAGGATGTGGTTAAAATTTGGTTATTGAGACTTTTCAAGTGAGAGCTTTTCACAAATGACTGAGCCATTTTTCTGGCTTAAGTCAAACTATAGCAGTGTAGGAAAATGTTTGGACTACTCCTTTATTTTGCCATAAGAGGAGAAGGCCATCACTGTTACCTGTTTGCAAGAAATTAAGGTTAAATAAATTTAGAGCAGGTCTCATCATCTGTTCTGTCACTTATAGAGTCCATAACCAAATGAATGTGCCGGCTCAGTTATGTTCTCACTTCTATTTTCGAGTTTAATAGATTTTAAGTTACAACCACAACTCAAAAAATAAATAAACAAAAGTATTTTTTACCCATAGTGGAACACAGTAAACACATCAAATGTTTCTTCATGGGATCTTGATCATTTCCACAGCATCTGTAATCACAGTTTGCTGTGCCATTTACAAAAACTGGTTAAAGCTCTACCAGATAAAGTAAAAGCCAGTTTTGAACAAGAGTAATACAAGTTGCAATCTTCTCTTATAAAAAAGCTTATTTAAATTGGACTGAGTCAAAGTGGAGAACAGTTCTGTGGCCTTCATTTGAACTAGAGAAGAGTGGGACCATCTGTTGTGCAAAAGCCTGCCTCTCTGATGGTATGGGGGTACATTTGTGCCTCCAGGCTTGTTACACATCTAGAAAGTCAATAAATTCAGCAAAATATATAGAGATGCAAGGCTACTGGTCTATATAAATTATTGATGGGACAACATTCTGTTCTAAAAACCTCTAGAACTGGTCTCCTCAGGTCCTGGACCTTTACAGGCTGTTGTTAAAAGAAGAGGAGATGGACCTGGAAGAACTTTAAACAGATCCTGTCATAAAATTTAACGTTACCTTTTATATTTTCTAAAAAAAAAAGAAAAGTTCAGTTTCTTTGAAACATTTGATTGGTTCACTCTGTTACATTGTGAATAAAATGGGTTTGAGTTTGCAAATCATTGCATTCTTTTTATTTGGCATTTTATGAAACATCTTAATTTTGTCAGAATCGGGTTGTAATTTTTGATTCTTGTACCTTTTTATTTATTTTCTTTAGTGCTTAAATGTTATCCAGGTTTGTAAATAAAGTTTTACTTCTAACATTTGTTGGCAACGGTGGCTCACAACAAATATTTTGACACCGCCAATAGGGAATATGTGTTAATGTCTAATTACTTTCCATGCAAAGTTAAAAGTATAAAAACTTACAATTTAAAAAAAAACGGGTGAAGTGTTCTACTTTGTTCCATTTTAAATAAAATCACACTAATTGTTGATCACTACTAACCATCAGTTAAGGTTTGCACGCTGATAATCATATTTCCTTCCTCCATGTCTGCTACTGGTTTCGCATCACATCAGCATTGGTCTGAATACAAACTTACAGAAACTAGAAGGCTGCTTGAGGCTGCCAGTCCATTACAGCCAGTGTTCTGCCACGCTGAGTTTTTGTCACGCCAAAATGAATACAGCCTGGCAGTTTATGCCCTCACGCACCCAGGCCTGTGGTAAACCACCCCACTGAAGAATGGAGACAGTCCCTGGTGAGACGGACAGTAGCACCCGCTAGTATCTACATTTGAATGTCAAAGCTTGGTTTTAATGATTGGTTTGTTGGTTCACAGGAAAATTAGCACAGCTAAACCAATTAGACTCATGATATAAAACCTAAAACCTGTTTTAGCTTTATTTTTAGTTAAACAGTAAAGCATTTAATGAAGAAATTGCTCACTTTCTTACATGATTGTGATTTAGACTGATCCTATGTTGAAAAATAATAGAGTTGTATCTATTTTGGTCAAATTATGACAGTGTTAATTTATGTGCAATTTTGTTTAATATTCAAATATGTAATTAATTAACCCTTGGAGCATGTATTAAAAATGACTCAGCTGCTTGCTACTAGATCAAATTTTTTTGTCATCACAATACCAGAGTGCAGTATCAGTAGTGCAAAGTGTTGCAATAAATTGCAAACCAAGTCAGATGTCATTAATGCCAATAAGATGGGTGTCATTGTGACAAAACAGCTGACTTGGAAGAACCTAGCTGAAATGCTAACACTAAAAGCTAAAGTAACTCTTTAGCAGAGGTCTATAAAGTACTTGAAAAAAGTAACTGAGTAAAAGTAAAAATACCTTAACAGAAAATGACTTTGGTAA
>JARVGW010000278.1:1169229-1182878 GCA_031762495.1 Anablepsoides rubrolineatus | reverse complement strand
CTGTTGAGTGTAGGCGAGTCTTCATAATGTGGTTGCCCAAAATGTGTGTGTGTAAATACGTATATAACATGTACACAAGAAGGCTGTGATCATCATGCCATCCTCCAGTGACCTGCATATCAAGAGTATATTTATTAGACTCAAAAACATTTTCATTCATAACTCTGTTGTGCCGAAAACTTGATTGGCAGCAAAGATTCATGTTTTACAAGTCTGAGCCAAAAGGCATCAAAATACTCCGACTGTCTGTGGAGAGGCTCATAAATCAAAGTCTGAGATTTACACTGCAAACAGAGGAGAAATGTATGCAACAAGCAATGAGCCTGAAAGCTGACAACATGCTGGCAATAATCCAGAGCATTGTTCTGACACTTGCAGAGGGGTAAACATTTACAGGTAAACAATGACTCTAAATACTGTACGTGTTTAACAGAGGTGAAAAATTAAAAGGTGATTAATAAACACATGGTGTGTTTTTACATCTGATTTATGATGATGACAATATTATCTTAGTTTTCTTGTCTAATATTTTAAGAATTTCAGGTAAATTCTGTCCAACTTTACTTTCAGGCTGGATGTTAATAATGGCACAGCACAAAGTTTTTTTATATTAAAAAGAAGCAGCCGGCCTCTCTCTCAGACTAGTCTTCAAACACAGATCCAAACATCAATGGAAGGACTGGTCACACATGAACGCCTTTTACCTGGATTCTGACCTACTGGGTCCAGACCTTTGGCATTTACACACTCCACTTCAAACCCGAGCGCGCACACAGTCTCGCACACAAACAAGATCAAACAGAGAGCGAGCAGGTCGGAGATGCTCAGAGGGAAGAGAAGGGATTCAAACTCCCTCAGAGAGGCAGCAAACAGGAGGTGAGGAAGAGGAGGAAGGAGGACGAAGGAGTAGTTACCCTCTGAGGAGTTTGAAAAGCATGCAGCCTAAAGAGAACCAGTCTGCGCTGCTGTCGTACGCCGTCCCCTTCTGAAGGACCTCTGGAGCCATGTAGCCGTGGGTGCCACTGTTAGAGACACAAAACAGCTTCAGTCCAACACACACCGCACATGGAGGCACATCATCACAAAGACAGGAGCATGTTGAAACAAGGGTTTCTTCTTTGACAGATCAGCTGCAGGAAACCAGTGTCAGCCACTTCCTGTCTGTGACGATCTATAAACTATTTCTGCTTAATGCAGATTAGTCTGTTTTTCATTTAAAAAAGGGTTTTCCCTCTGTACACAACAAATCAGTTCAGATTTCAACACCTTCCCAAAATATTTCTCATTTTTTCCAAGTTTTTCAGGAAACACGCAAAAAAAAACTAACAAAACGTGTACCGTTTGATGTGTTTTAAGAAAAAAAATGGCTTAGGCTCTGGGTTCGAGAAATCTTATTGCCCAACTGCCCGGGGCAGGTAAAACTCATATTCGGGCAGGTGGGTGTGTCCCGATGCCTGGCAGACTGGGCAATTTCTTTTATTTTTTTATAGGATCATTTATTCTAAATATTCTGAAAATAACTGAAGAAATATATTGTTTAAAACACATATAGAGAGAATAAATCCTCTAAATTTTCCCCTCTTGCTGTAGAAAAAACGCGGTGTCACAGGATCATAATCTCTCCCTGCCTCCCTCCCGCTGCACGTCGCGCAGAGCAAAGCATTAACAACCGTAGTTTTTTTACACCCAAGTTGTTGGAGATAAAACTTGTTTTTTATGTATTGTTACCCAGAGAGACGATGAAAAGATGTCCATCTTGCTAATATCGCCTTGTGCTCTGAGAGCGCAGAGCAGCAGCAGGTCAGTTCAACAGACTCACTTTATGGCAGGCCGATATTGCATTTATTTGGCTTCACCACTCTTATATTCCAGTTATCTGAAATTGTTTTATGACTAAATTACACATATTAGTTATTTAGGATAAAATAGTAAAAATGTTTTTTTTTTTCATTTGTCGTTTTATTTACTTATTTTTCAAATTTGGAGAGCTTGAGCTTGTTGAAGTTGATTTTTGAAAATAAGGGGCACATACAGTATATATCAATTAATGCAAATTGCAGATTTTTCATGTTCTGTAAATTGTATTTAAAACAAAGCTGCTGCTGTTGATCATTCTGTTTTCATAAGCAGCCCTCCCAAGGCCTGTACTCTAGGGAAACACTGGAAAGGTCAAAAAAGGTTTTTGAAAATGTTTTTGATAATACAATTGACTGACTGTGAGTGACTTGGTCTGCAATGTTTGAATCTGCTTAATCAGATGTCATATGTTATGTACCCCTGTTAATATTTTTGTAGTACAAATACGGTACACGTTTTTCTTATATTTTATCAAATTTTAAACATTTTTGTTTCGGGCAGGTAACCTTTCATGTCGGGATGGGCAGGTAACATTTTTCGTCACCTGCCCGTCAGGTTAAAAAAAAAAAGAAAATCTTGTCGAAGCCTGCTTACAAACTGCTGAAAGCTGACAAAAAATTTAATTCTAATTTCCCCCTTTTATGTTGTTTAAGGAGGATAATACATGCAAACACGCTGATATTTAATCAGTGACAACCTCTTTTCATTAGTTGTTGAAACACTAAAATAACGGACCACCAGATGAATAACTCAGCCCCCTCGTCTTTGTGCATGGGTTTTAAGGCAGAAGAGCACTTACACGCTGGCATGGGGCTTCTTTTTGGAGAAATCGCAGGCCAGGCCGAGGTCGGAGATCCGAACGTGGCCGTGCTCATCCAACAGAATATTAGCAGGCTGGAGGAAGAGACACACACAAGCACAAGGAGGGAAGTGAGAAGAGCTGACACCGCCGTGAAAAAGGGAACATTTGTAAATCACTACTCAAGTTAACCCCCCCAGCTTCAAATTTTGTGCAGACACAGATATTAAAAGGAGGCCTCCTGTCCTGGTTATCCTCCGTGACTCACTTGTTTTCTTCTTCCTCCTACTCTCAGCCTCAAAGTATCATTTGCATCACACTCGGCTTTTTATTGAAGCCCTAAAACGGTTCCCTGACCTCCTGCTAAATAAATCTATTATTATGGCAACCAGTCCAAACAGGGGAAATGGAAGAAAACCAGAAGACACTAACACACAGCTGATGATGATGTGTAGAGGTCAAAAGTGGAGGTTAATGTTCAGAGTGAAGTCGGTCTAATGGCATTCCTCTTCATTTCCCAGTTTCTACAAGTCTCTATGTAATAAATCTGAACGTTGGACGCTTGAATCAAATCAGTATCAAATTAAATGCATATGTTGTGAAACTCTTTCATAACTGTTGGAGTTAAAAACTCTAAATGTAAACCTGGATTCAGTCAAAAGGGAGGCCTCAGGGAAGGAGAAACAAATCTATTTTTGGTAAACCTCTAACCTTATTTAAATCTTCACATTTACACTTTGTATAGCTTGTAACTCTTTAAGAATATTACAAATCTTTGTCTTAGACTACTGCACAAAAAACACAATAAACAAACCGTGAAGAATAACAGAAACAACAAACTAACAAAAAGTTCCAAAAATCAAGATAAATATGTTATGAAGCGTCTAAAATGGGCTGAAGGAAAGATTATGAGATTTCTAATTAATCTTATAATTTCTAATTAAATAAAATAGGTAGGGAATAAAAGTGACAACGTTTCATCTGAATGAGCCACAGGACATTTGGAACAAAGTCTTTGGATAGATGAAACCTAAGCAGAGGTGCAAAGACCTGATCCCAGCTGTCAGCAGGGTGGTGGAGGGCTGATGGTTTGGGCTTGGTTTGCAGCCACAGAACCTGGACACCTTTACTGTTATTGGCTGTGTCTCAATTCAGCAGCTGTGTCCATTGAAGTCTGTAATTTGTCGGCTGCTTGCGCTACTTCCCCGCATCGAAGGTTGTCCCAATTCATGGGTTACGTCTCATACGGTTGACAAATACTGCCATCAAAACCCCCAAAATTAAGGCTGCATCTGAGTATCCTTCCTGGCTGAGGATATCCCAGGATTCATTGTGCCGTCAGCAACCTAAAGAGAAAAACGAAGACGAATGGAGGGGTGTTTTTTTTTTTTGTTAAGTCGACGTAGTTTGGAAATTCATCACAAAATGAAGAACTTGTTTTTAGAAGCCTCTTTTACAAGACATATCCGCGATCATGGCGCCAAGCCCTGCCCGGCTAAAGGTCAGTCCATTCATTCATAAAACAAAAAATAAGCTGGCTACATCCCGCCCTCGATGGAGCATTCACAAATCAATTTACAGAGCGGGAAGATAAGAGGCGTGGAGAAAAAAACCCAGCTGCGATTACGTATTGCTTACGTATTAAACGTGGGGCCGGCCGCTGACGTTCATTTTATTTATTATTACTTTGCGTCCACACGCGGCCTACTGATAATGGCTACCACCCCCCCACGCACACCCCAGTGTGAAGACATGTCTTAATGCATTTTAAATCTGAAGGCAATGTATTGCTTTGGTAACAGGGTAGTGTGTGCCACGCAATAGTCATACAAACATACATTATCCAAAGACTAAACCGTTTCATCTCACAGCCGTTTTATGCAGCCAACATGGACTGCACAGGGTGTGGCCTGTGTGGGCAGTGGTCTTGGTAGGCTGCAGTCCCTGAATTGAGACTTGCTGTGTTGACAACAAACTCTACCACAGACCAAAGTATTCTACAGACAAGTCATTTGAGGCCAGCTGGAGATCAATACAAACAGGGTCATGATCCAACAGAATGATGATCCCAAACACAGCAGCTCATCTACAACTGATGGGCTCAAAAGGTGTTCAAACAGTCCAAAGTCCAGAACCTGGCTGTAATCCTGTGGCGGGACCTTAAAAAAAGCTGTACAGAAACAAAAGTCTACAAACCTTCAGAAAGTGAAGCAAAGTTGTAAAAAAAAAAAAAAAAAAAAAAAAGAGTTGCCAAAAGTTCCTCCACAACCATGTGAAAACAAAGTTCTACAGAAGACAATGACAGAGTTACTGTCATCTAATAGTAAAGTGCCCATCTGTCTGTTAGCAAAAGATCTCAAGAACCACAGTCTTTAATAAAACTCATTGTATATCTGTCTACAAATGATTTATTTTTGGACTCAGTCAATTCAAGATGGCTGCCAAAGTCAAACTACAAAAATGGCTGCCTTTATAAAACACTTTAACAGATATTAGCAGCAACTACCAGGTCAAATTAGATGTTCCTAAATCTGTTGAGAGATTTTATTAGCAGTATTACAGTAATTATGCACCACTAAGTCCTTCTCAAAGCTCAGAGAGAGATGTTTTTAAAAATGTTGGTAAAAGGTGTCTAAAAGAGCCAAAAAGGTCACAAAAACTCGATAATGAGTTTCCTCCTATGCAGAGTGAGTTGAGTATGAGTTGTTTTGGTGTGGGTGCATTAGCAGAACTGTCGATTTATAATCCATTTGTGAAAAATGAAGGACTGAAAGGTGGAATTTATATCTGTACAATGTAGCCTCATCATTGTGAATAGTTGGGATATAGATTACAGTATAAAATTGTAATCTAGCTCTTAAATATAAGCACGGCCGAATATTGTAGCTGTGTGGAGAAACTTCAGTAGGTTTTATGTGCACTATTCCAGGCATAAAAACAAAATTACCTTTAATAAAGGCACGGTAGCCTAAGCAGTTAAAGCAATAAAAGCCTGGAGCTTCATGAGGAAACGCAGTAATTATCTCTGAAAGATCAGTCTTATTTCAAAGGAATCCCAAGAAAACCATCAGCGAGTCTCAAATAAGCACTTCTTTCTGAAGATGGCACACTCGTGGTTTCATCTTTACGAAAGGTTTCAGCTTAAAACAGGAGGCGATAATGCCCTCATTAAGAAATACTTTAGGATTCATCTTTGTTTGGTGTTGAAGTGGGGGTCAAAGGTTCATTTAATAACACTGTGCTCTGCCAGCAGTAATGAACCCCGAGTGAAATGTCAACAACTCCACAGCTTTATGCAGCATTTCAGCTTCTGCTGGACCATCTGACTTATGAATCTGCCTAGAATAGCTTTACAACAAATAAATATTTTACAAAACCCGGTTGTGCTCTTCACGAGGTGCTCAGAAACCTCATTTCAATTAAAGGCCTGGCATTCCTTGAAGAAAGCCCACCATGTCCGTTTCAGACTAAAACTGTTTTATGATGTAAAGGTGTTAATGTTATTTCATGCAATGATGTGAGTTCTCCTGAAATCTGTTATTGTGCAGAGTATGCTTAGAATAGGGTTGGGCGGGTTTGATCTTTTTCAAACTGACACATTGTCTTAAGATAATGTGTACGATACAGGGGTCGACATAAGAGTTATTTAGGTTGCCCAAGACAACATATTTTCATTTTGGACAACCAAATCCCGCCTCAAACCAGATTAAAGTTCTCCACCGTGACGATTGTCCGTCATTTGTAAAGATGAAAGGGAGAAAACACTTGTTAAAGACGTCTAGGGATTAATTGACGCCTCTTTCACTCAATAAGGAGAACTGCAGTCAAAGTTTTACCCAATCAGAGCAGAGCAGGGAGGGTCATGCCGTCTGAATGACAGCAGGTGCACAACAGCAGCTCTCAGCTCTATTTTTTATGGGGGTTATGGCCTGTGGCATGTTGAGGAAGTAATAATTAACAGAGAATGCAACATCCACTGCTCTTTTATGGCTTCACAGGAGTCTTTTTCAGAAGACGCCCCATAACGTTACTGCTGCTACTCCGGCTGCACTCAGCAGCAGATTGAGTGACACTGACACCGCACCTCTCTTGATCTCGTACAGATTAATGTTCTCTGAAAGCGCGTGTTAGCGCCATAACAGAACGTGTCTGTCGGTGACTTCTTAACTGCCAGAGGGAGCATTAATGTGTTATGGGCTGTTTGGCTGATCTTCTAAAAGAGCCTTCTAAATGTCCCAGTTTTCATAGCGGCCTTATGGAAATTTGGCGCATCACCCCACTTGATTAATCGGCATAATTTTTAAATATCACCACCATATTTCAATTGCGAGGTATGCTGCAACCCTGTCATACCGCCCAAGCCTAGCTTACAGGATGACTCTGCTACTACCATTAAAACTGACTGAGTTCAAACAACTTGTTTTTGATGAGGTCTATTAGCTGTGCCAGTAATTAACAGTGTGGAGTCTCAGAGTTAATTAGTCATACATTTACAAACAAAAACAGTGATCTGTCAGTGGTTTGTTATGCCCCTTTTTCACTAGTGCCACTTAGTGTAGTGTCAGTAGGGTTAGGCCAAATTCTCGGAACCGGACCTCTTTTAGTACCTACTTCGTTGTGGTTCCAAGTGGTCCCAGTCGACACAAAAATGCGACATCAGAACACTGTTCGTCACTGATTGGCCAGGGGGTGGAGTCACTGGTTGCGTCTGAGCTGCCTTTACAACAACAACTCAAGGTGCCATTTTTTCTAATTGTAGCAGCGACATTAGTCGTGTTTCCATCCAACTTTAATTCAATTTTTAGTGAATTCCTAAAATTTCCGTACCGACACTACACTAAGTGGCACTAGTGGAAAAGGGGCATTAGATGTACATATACACTCAGATATAACACGACTGATAGCTTTAATGATGGTAATAATGGTGTAATATAGAAGGCTGAAGAAGCAGCATTTCGGAGCTTAACCAAAGGTTTGAAGATCTGGTCATGGATCCGGATCATAGACCTACCTTAAGGTCTCTGTAGACAACGAAGCGGTTGTGCATGTGCTCCAGACCCAGGATGATTTCAGCTGCGTAGAAACGCATCTCTTTTTCACTGAACACTCCATGCTGAGAGAGGTGGTAGTGCAGGTCTCCTCCTGAAAACACACACAAACACACACACGTAACATATACAGCAGGGGTTCTATAACTGTAGGCACAATTTCTTTTAAATTTTTTTACACAAAGTGTTGATTTTTAATACTATAATAAAGACTTCAAACTGCTTCAAATAAAATATTGCGTTATTTTGTGGTTAACCCAGGAAAAGTGCAGCTATAAGCCTTGAATATAAAATCACTAGAAGAAATCCAGTTATGTTCACCTCCACCAGTTTAGTCTGGAGAAGCATCTTTCTCCACATTTCAACTTTAATTTTAACATTTTGACCGTTAAGTTAGGGAAACAATGAAAAAAATGTAAGCTTCATTTTTTAAAAGTGGCCTCTCTACCCTGTCATAGATACGAGGGGGTCTGGAGGCACAGCATGAAAAGTTTCAGAACTAATGACATAAAGTTCGATAAGGAGAAAATAAGAACCAATAGGAGGCCTCCTGTGTCGTCCTCTCCTTCCTTCAGTAGTCTCCAGCCTAATGAGTATTGACTGGTTTGTATTTATAGCACAGCACAGGCTAACACACTCTGAAACCAGGCCATGAGCAGGAACTACAGAATGGGCTCAGCTCTGTCATCTTTCAAACAGTGACTCAGCCTCGGCGGCAGATCCTGTAGGAGGAAACGCCGGCGGTGAGGTAGAACTCAAAGGATGTTGGGCGTTGGGAGGTCTAAACGAGGCAGGTCACTGCGGCACAAAGCTTAATCAGTGAGGTCAAAATTTCATCAACTCTCTGGATCTCTGGAGAGGAGGAGCAACCCGAGTGGCCGGCGACAGGCTGAGTAATCCAATCAATCTGTCTAAGGATGAAGCCGAGGAGGCTGAGAGGATCGGCCCACCGTTCATGAGGTCCAGAATGAAGCACAGCTTGTCGGGGGTGTGGAAGGCGTAGGTCATACATACGATGAACGGGCAGTCCTAAGAGAGAGATCAGAAGAACATAGAGGACATGAGTTCATCACAGGTTTCTCAGACTGTTGAACAACAGTTTAACCACACTTTGTTTTAACCAAAGCACTCTGATCTTCACAAAAGTGAAGAAATACATTTAATGTTAAAGAGATAACACTTTTCACATTTAATGTACTTCATAAATCATATCTAATTACACAGCTCACTCTGCTAAAGCATCTAGTGTCTCAACTGGTGGGTTGTGACTCAAAAGTGGCTCACAGACCTGCTTACAATGGGTCACTTTGGCTAGTGAAAAACATATAAACATTTTAACCCTTTATTCAACTTGTCAGTTGGACTTTAAGTTTCATGTTTGTGTGTGAAATAGGGCTGGGCGATATGGCCAAAAATCAATATCACGATATATTGACCAGTTTACCTCGATAACGATAAATGCACGATAACTCTTACCACCCCCCACGACACGCAAGTACACGGTATATTATAGTCATAACATCATACACTGTGTCCATGTTCTTAGTTAAAGTACACAGATTAGATTTTGAACAGCTTTTCTGTAGTTTATATTTGTCATTTTAGTGTTTTTATATATTTAATAAAAAACAATTTTGGCAAGACTTGAGTCAGAGTCATACAATTATTTAACCATCTCCATAACTTTTCAGTGCAAACACATTATCTATGTATTATAACTTTAAATTTAAAAATATATACCAAGTACGTCTTTTGTACTTCACAAAATAACTTAACTACATGGTTTTAATTTGTTAGACTGACTGATTTCTCTATTAAAATAACATATTTTTTTAGAGAGCTCATATAATCATTTAATACTATTTATTCTTCATATTTGAACATTTATTGAATAACAGAGCAATTCAGTCACAGTATCTAACTATAAAATTAACTACAAAAAGAAAATAGCGTTGTTTGTTGTTGTTGTTTTTTTTATGCGGGGTGGTGCCTAACTCTAAGCGAATACTCATCTTTTCTATACTGTGGCAAACAAGTGTTGATCCGAGTTAATATTTTAGAAGAGCTGAAATAGTGTCTCTCACAGAACAACTCAGCCTGTCCGCGCTGCCCTCCTGTTACAGCGCTGAGGGGTGGAGTTTGGTCACGCGAGCAAAGTTGCACATATCTGTTTGATAACGACGCTCTGACCACATACACTTATAGTGTGTTAGATTTTAGATACCAACGTCTCGGGTAGCTCGGGAGCAAAGTGTGGAGGACGGAGTTTTCCCACTCATGAGCTGCAGAGCTGACCGTGTTTACAGACTGCTGCACCGACATAGAAAGACCCGCCCCCTGCTCTGCTCTGATTGGATAAAGCTGTGAGGTTTGTTTGCTTTTTGGAAAGCAGCGTCTGTTTAAACCTGTATCAGACTTAGATTTTTTTGTGATTTTCTATTTGAACTTCTCTTTTGTCTGAGTCTTTTCAGACTTTAGGACAGATCTTTGAGTATTTTTAATCTTCTAACTTCTCATTAACACTATGGAAAAACATTTTCACATCTACTTGAAAATTTCACAAGAAAGTTTCCAACTCAACAAGAAATGTGATTTTTAATCTCATGACCTCATATTACTTTATACCAGTGATGGGCAACTTAAATGATGTAAGGAGCCGCAATTTTTGATTGAAACCAGAGGGCAACATAGTGCTGCACACTGTTAAACCAATATACAGTGCAGTAACTTAACATACTTCAAGCTCAAATGTATTTATAATAGTTGTACTGTTGTTTAAATAAAAATAATGCAAAACATTTGAAGGAAACTAAAACTAAAACCTTACTTCAGCGAGCTGATGGTTGTGGTTCTGGTAAAAAGTCGCTGTTGTTTATGTACTTACAGCTTACAACTTACAGCTAAACTTATATTTAGCTTTGTACAATGTGTTGTAGTGGCGACTTGTATTAAAATCCTTCATGGCAGACAGCCTCTCTAGGGTTGGGTGGTATATTTTCATACTGCGGTATAGTCTCTGGCATGTTGAGTCATTAATAATTAACAGAGAAACAGCATGTACATGCATAAAGTTCGACATTCTAGTGCCAGAGAGGGGCGTGGGAAAAAAAACTACTGTCCGGATGTGTTGCTGTCACTTCATCTGAGCAGCAGGAGAGGAGTCAGAGAATGGCTCTTACCACTTATTATGTCAAACAGATCAAATTACGGTCAACTACGTCTTTTTAGGGTAAGTGTCCAGATAATCCAACTCTTACCACAGTTGTATATGATTTGCTGCATCGTTTTAGTAGCCAGTCTTTATGTCGATAAAGTTTGTATTTTATTTCCCGCAGTTATTTCCTACTCTGCAGCAAGCAGCCCTAATCTAAAAAAATAAAAAAATAAAATAAAATAAAATAATTGAAAGTTTAAACCCAGAAGGGGTCCAGTTATGGTGGTTCAACTTAAGAAACCGCAGCTGGGTGGTCTCCAAATCTGTCAGCACTACAGAGGATCTCCACCACATTAGATGCAGTGGTATAGAACTTCCATGAGTCAGAGAGTAAAGTTTCTGTTTCAACTAGGGATGCACAATACATCAGCATTCATATCGGTATCGGGCCAATATGTAAAACTGGGCAGATATTAACATCCAATAATGATTTTCCACCTTTTAGCTTTAGTTTCTGTTTTGGGAGGGAAGATGGTTGGTTGAGTGGTATCTGTTTGATCATGATAGTGATACTTTTCTGGTCATTTATTTATGTTATCAAGAAAAGACCCAAGTGTGTTTGTGTGTATATGTACAATATAATTTGTGTGTTTGTGTAATATCAGTAAATATCGGTTATCGGCCATAACAGCAATAATTGTATCTGATATCGATATCGGCTGAAATTGTCATATTGGTGCATCCCTAGTTTCAACGTTCATAGTTTTTAACCTCGCTCAGAGGTTAAGATACGCAACACTTCCCTCCCTGGCAGTGAAAATGATAAAATCTTTAAAAGTCTGACATGGTTTTGCATCTCACCCCTGTGCTGACTAACGACAGCATGATTCTCTCGTTGAGTGCCAAGGTCTCTCCCTGCTTCATCTTGATCCTCTTCTTGTCCAAACACTTCATGGCATACCTGACACCCAAACAACAAATACACATTAATAAAATACAAACAATAAATGTCCATTAAATTTTTTTATAAAAAAACCCATACATTTTGCCTGTGTCAGCCTTCCTGCAGCCGTACACTTCCCCAAAGCCGCCCCTGCCGATGATTCGATGCACGCTGAAATCATTCATGGTTAGCTGAGGAGACCCAGAGCAGAGGAGCAGCTTTAACACAAAGAAAGGATCCAGGTGTGGGCCTTTCACACCCGGAGTTCAAAGAAATGATTTGCTGCTGAGACTGAGAAGTTCAGTTTGCAAAATGTTATTTTTCTCTTCTAATCCAACAGTTTTAGCACAACCAGCTCATCAGGTGCAACAACACATTCCAGGATTTATTGACAGGATTATCCAGATGTCTGGATTAAAAACTGCTTCGATCCAGAGTGAGTCACCGAGAACCCGTTCCAGCTCAGTCCTTCAGGCCAAATGTTTACACCGACTGACTGGTGTGAGCAGTTTTCTCTCTCTCTCTTCCTGTTTCCAAATTCCTTTCTTTTGCCAGCAGACACAAATTTTCAGACAAGGTGTAAAGATGCTGCGAGAGCCAAATTTTACAGCAAACTTTCCATGCAAATGGAAAACTAATATTTCTCTGAGCTCTGGGAATTTTCACTTAAAATCTCAGGCCTTCAGTGGATAAAACTGTATCAGTGCTGCCATTCTAAAACAACTAGTGAGAATATATAAAGATGTTTCTGTTAGAGCTCAATCATTGCTTTTCTCAACAAAATTAATGAAAATATCTTCCCATCCACACTCCATTCGTTTTCACAGTGTCTCTTGATGTTGTAAAAGTTTGTTTTGGAACAAAAATTGTTTTTTTTATTAAAATTTGTAAACGTAAAGACATTTTGGAGACATCCTGCTTTTTAAGTTACTGTCTTTAAAAACATTGAGATAGTCTATTCCTGGCCCTTTCTTGATAGAACAACTATATATAAAAAGGATGAGAAGGTAGCCTCTGCGTGGTTCATAGAGAAGATCTGGTACCTGAAGAGTAGGAGTGTAAGAAAATATTGATACACTGAAATATCGCAATATTTCATTTCCTGATCCTGTATTGATTTTTAACTAAGATTTAATGGATGGATGCTGTGAGAAGAAATGTGAAATACAAATGCAATTCTCACTGTTATAGTAAATGGTAAATGGACTGTACTTATATAGCGCCTTTCTACCCAACCAGGATACTCAAAGCGCTTCACACTACAACCTGTGTCCTCATTTACCCATTCACACAGCACTCTACCAGATCTCCTACAAAGCTAACATGTACAATCAACTATGGAGACTAATCAGCGCCAATCACATTTATACACTGATGGGACACACATCAGAGGCATTAGGACACAACAACTTGCCCAAGGACACAACAGCTGAGACAGCTGGACGGGGGATCGAACCGGTGACCTTCCGGTTCCAGGACAACTCCCTTAACCACTCTACCACAGCCGCTGTTTTTTTTTTGTTGTTGTTTTTTTCACTGTAATGATGTTGTTCAGTGTTCTTCTGATTGCATAAAAATAAACTGAACTTAATCAGATTGCAGGCATGTAATGCATGATGTGCTCCTTACATGAGTTTTTTTTTATTAGAAACTTTTGGAGAAAAGTTGGATATATCGCCGTGCTTACAGTATAGCAATACATTGTGATAAATCATATTGTGACCCTGTGTATGATATCAGCCCTACTAAAGAGTTGTTACAGCAGCACCTGAAAACTTTAGGTTACTTGCGTAACCCCGGTTCTCAGAGTAGCATGAGTGAGATGTCTCACTATGGGATACGCCCCTC
>JARVGW010000278.1:1147980-1160906 GCA_031762495.1 Anablepsoides rubrolineatus | reverse complement strand
ATAAATGCTTCTGAGGAATACGCAGGAGGGGCGTATCCCATAGTGAGACATCGAAACGAATGCTATGAATGAGAACCATTTCTGTTTTTCTCACCAACTGTGGCAGTCAAATGATACGATCCATGAACAGTTCAACCATTCTCAAGTGGATTTCTTTATAAAACTTATAAATCAATAATATCTAAGCCATCTGGAGATGAGGCACTGGTCAGCAACAGTTTGGACAAACAGATTTAGAGAAACTTGACATCCAACAGGATTGATGAGCTAAGGCTAGTCTAACTGTAGCTAAAGAATTCTAGGGTTATTTGCAGGCACAAATAGAAGGATTTGGCAGGATTATGTAGCTGTGTAATGTGAAATCCAAGAGTGAAAACATCGTAATTCTCAGAACATTCTCTTCAAATAACCCAATCCTCTACAGGATTTGTAGCTCCGAGTCTTGAACAACAACTATACATCAAATGGAAAAAACAAAGATCAGATCAGAGGGATGGATGTAAATGTCTTAAATCTCCTTTATTCTTAACACTGACATCCCTCTCAGCACAGTTACACTCCGACACCTGCTGCTTCTGAAATATCTGTATAAAACCAACGTGAAACGCTGTCGGAGACGAGGGATCCCCCCATGTGGATCAAAGGAGCCCAACTAAAGGTGTGAAATCCACTTTCAAAGCTAATACTCACGTGGATGTTGAGTTCCACGTTCTTCCACTGGCAAAAACGGGTAAATTTGTCGCTGAAGAAAAAAGAAAAATGTAAAAAAAGGTTAATCTTGGCTGCACGAGGTCAAGGAGCAGTGAAAACTCAAAGTGCATCACATTTCTCATTTTGTATTTCATCCCACCTCTCGATGAACTTCTGGAAGATGTTGCCTCTCAAGCTGTCGCAGATCTCCACAATGTATGGCTGTAGACACACACACAATGTGAAGAAGGGATTTTAGTTCCAAATCGAGACAAATAAAACAGTTTTTTTTTTCAAATCAGCCATCAAAAGTAGAATAAATCAACAAGACAGAAAAATGTCTGAAAAAATGATCAGGGGTGGCAATAAAGCTATTGCCTGAAATCTCCCTTTTTTATAAAGCTTCAGTTGGGATTTACTTTGTAATAGTTTAAAAAGAAAATATGTCTAGAGTTTGATGTCCAACCTGTAAAAAGAAATGTTAAAGCTGCTGCCAAAGGCTGACTGTAGTTTCCATGATAACCACATAACTGTGTCTGTCACTCCCTGAGAGTAGTCTTAATGACAGGCAGACAGAAACTCTCAGAAAGTACCGGTAAGTCTCAAACCTATTCGAAAACACCTCAGATACTTTAACTGACAGTTCTTTTTCTCATGTACATCTTATTTATTGTAATAGTGGACATTTGTTAAATAGGTTGTATTTTTTAAGAAACATTACTAAGTTCCAAATAAAGTGGAAAACGTGTGAATGGGGGGCCTCAACCTAACTAAGCAAAAACTATGGGTCTTTCAGAAAATATCCCTAAAGCTGCAGGAGTGTCTGGTGGTTATATGTCCGTTTCTCTCTGCATCACCAGTGTTTTATGTAAGAGATACAGAAAATTAAAAAGACCTTTTATTTCCAGTGTTGGTGAAAAAACTCTAAGCTCAGATACAGTGAAAGTCAATAAGAGTTTGGATGTGTGCACTCTTGCAAAGTTAGGCTACGTTTACCCTGCAGGTCTTAATGCTCAGATCAGACTTCTCCTTGTGGTCTTTAACATTCTAAAAAGTACAAAATTACAAAAAGGAAACATGGATGCTACACTTTAGCAAGTGGGAATTTATTCTGAAGTAGTTGTCCAGGCATGTGCATGTTTTTAGGGGTGGGGGAAACCGGAGTACCCAGAGATAACCCACACAAGCACGAGTAAAACATGCAAACTCTACACAGGAAGACCCCAGGTCCAAACCGGGGATCGAACTAAGGACCTTCTTGCTGTGAGGCGTCTATATGTTTTGTGAAACTACATGTGTCTTGCAAACAATAAAAAATAAATAAAAAGTTATTTGTCCCGGAGAGGTTTTCTAAAAATGCACCTTACTCTTCCCACTTGATTCTCCATGACTGACTGAGCTGCTCTACATGTCTACATGGAGCTACAGGGTCACTAAGCACCTGAGGGGCCTCCACACGTACACACGTTTGAGACTAAAGAACAATAAAAATAGCTTTCCACGAGTTGTTCAATTTACTTTCAGTCTTTTGTTGTGTTATGACTCTCAGAGATGATAAATCAAGTAGTACTTGTCCCTAAAGTGTCATTTTCTTCTGCGCTGCCAAAACACAAAAACCTGCGTGGAAAGTGTTTTACCTGGAAGAGAGTTGGGGGGACCTGTTTCTTTGCCAAGTGAGTCTGCACATGGTCCACTGCCTTCTTGGAAAATGGCTGCAACGAATAAAATGAAGGGTCATTAAAGATGCAGCGTTAACAGTTGTTTCAGTTCTGTTTTTCCTGAGCGAGAATGTATGTGGCCTGGTGAAACATGGCTAGTGAGTGAGTGAGTGAGTGAGTGAGTGAGTGAGTGAGTGAGTGAGTGAGTGAGTGAGTGAGTGAGTGAGTGAGTAAGTGAGTGAGTAAGTGAGTGAGTGAGTGAGTGAGTGAGTGAGTGAGTGGTTGGTTGGTTTATTAACTTCCTCTCTGTGATGCAACAAGCCTTAACTTCACTTTACATCCCAAACTGTTGCATTTTAGGTGATGATAAGCTGAGAGCTTATTTCAGCTGGGCTGGAGTTCAACTAGGCAGATGAGAATGCAAAATGCAGAATCTTCCAAAATGTTTTAGTTCACTTAAAAACAGTCTACATAATCATAATTACATAGACTTTTGAAGAAAAAATACTAAAGGAAATGCATGTTTCCAAATTGTCTCACTGCCCTCAGATTCAGTCCCCGGGTCATGAGGATGAGATCCACAGTGTGATGATCAGAGCGATCTGCAGGTGTGTGTTCTGAATGTAGTTGACCCGGGGTGCACGAGTGATGCAGTGTGGATCTGAGACGTGACGTGCTCACATGTGAACAGGACAGCAGCTCCTTCATGATGTAGATGTCGTAAATCTGCCGGCTGCGGCTCAGGCGCTCCTCCTCCGAGTCCAGTTTCTCGTAGTCCTTGATCTGGAACAGGAACAGGAGGTCGACAGAACAGCGCTTTCGAGGAGGACTAAATCTGAATGAGCTGGATTACGGGCCTATTTAGACAAGAAGACTTACCTCTTCGTAGAACTTGAGCTGTGGCACGGCCTCGTCAATCTCATGCATGCAGAAGTCTTTGAACAGCAGAAAGCCTGAGAGACACGGTGCAGAGTATTGAATGAGAAAACACTTTTCTAGTCTTGGCTGCAGCAACAGATGTGATGGTCCAACCCTGAGACATGGAATCAGATGGACAGGCAGCACACAAGAATCAATAGTCAGGATCCCTGAGGAGGTTTTTATTCAAACGCTGATCAAATAAAAGATGTTCTTCAATGCATCCATTTCTTTTACCCACTGGTTCAGGTTCAGACAGAGCTGCTGCATCATAATCTGGACAGAAATGATTCTGAATCCATTGCAAAATGTCAAACATAGATTATTCTTTACTGCTGACATGTTGAGGAAGGTAAAATATGGAACTCTGAAGTGCAGAAGTGCAGCACACGGACCATTTATTGCGTGAAAACATACACATTGAAATGTGAGCTGAAAACTGATGCTTGGTTCTGTTTGCCCAGCCAGAATGGTTCAAGGTAAATAAAACACAAAACTACACCCTAAAGGCCCTGTCATACTGGAGACATCTACGTTGAAGATGGAATTAAAACATATAAATTTGAAGCCTCTTTTATGCATGTACATACCGTAATGCTAACAAACTGATCAACTATAACTCATTAGTAATTTAGTAAAAAAAATATATATTATAAAGTTGTCTAAAACATTATAGTGTATCAGGGCATTAACTCTGGTTATACTTGGCCTACCAACACAATTTAAAAACTTGTTTAGTCTCTATTTTTTTACTCAAATTGAATACACCCTCTCTGTGTCTCAGACTCAGAGAGGGTGTATTTCTCTGGTTAAGCGAAAGTTATCAGTAAATCAAAAGGAATCATTTTGATCTAATAAACCATTATCCAACAATTAATCATAAGTCGATAAATTGTTTGCATCCCTAATTATGATGCATTCTTTGGTGATATATACAACTTTAAAAAACAGACTATGTTGGAGATATTTCTACTGTAGTGTACAGGAGATGATATGACAGAGATGTAAAGCTGTGTCCAAACAACTGGTAAATGGACTGTACTTGTACCCATTCACACAGCACTGTACTCCTACAAAGCTAACATGTACAATCATCTATGAAGACTAATCAGTGCCAAACACATTCATACACTGATGGGACACACATCAGTGGCATTAGGGGTAAGTATCTTGCCCAAGGACACAACAACTGAGACATCTGAATGGGAGATCGAACCGGTGACCTTCTGGTTTTAGGTCTATCCTAACCAGTCTGCCACAGCCGCCTCATGTTGTTGGAGCCCCACAGTGCACCAACAACAAACACATGTACAGCTCTATTTACTGTACAAGTCTCAATAAAAACATGTTTTATTAAAGCTGCTAATTCTTCTCTGCATTCAACATAGATACTAGGGGTGCACCAAAAAATTTTTTTTTACATCAGAATCGTGATTCTCATTTACAAAGATTCAGAATCGATTTAAAATGTCCCAAAATCAATTTTTATGAATAAAAAAAAGCAAATCCAATGGCTGTCAGCCTCCATGTTGTAACTACATGGGACGTCCTGACGTCATCACGCAGCTGCTTCTGGAACACATGAATGTGCAGAAAGCACCAAAACAAAGAGGAAGCTACAAAACTGGAGGAAAGAGATTCAATTGGTCCTGTCTTCATTGAATGCAAAGATTTGGGCTCATTTAGTTTTTTACTGAGTGAGTCCGAGTTTGACATGAGCGAGATGTGCGAGGTTTGCAAAATGAAGATGAAGCAATTTGTGAACATGACAAATGGGCTCACATTATCAGTTTTGAATGAAAAATTGATTTTTAATCGAATCGTGGCCCGAAAAATCAGAATCGAATCGAATCAAATCAAATCGTGAGATAGTAAAAAATTCCCACCCCTAATAGACACGTACTATAATCACAAAATACTGCAACAGGAATGATTTGGCTGAAAATGGTGCTGTGTGTGTGTTTGTGTGTGTGTCCACACCAACAATGGATAACTATGTCACCACAGGTCGTCACATCTATACTCAGGGAAACATTACCTGAGGAGCTGAAGGGGTGGAGGGAAATAAAAACTCATCAATGTTGCCTACAGAGATGAGAAGCACTGTTGCCATGGCAACTGCCTCCGTGGCTATGGGCTGTGTGTGAACAATGGTGTGAAGACACAGATGAGATGTTCAACAAACTGCTGTGCTCCCTAGGAGGCCCGGTCGGGCATTAAAGCCGTCCTCCAACTGCTATAAAACATCTGCATCATTACAGAGCTGGAGCTTTTATAGTTCTTGTTGCACTCATAACACAGAGAAATAAACAGAGAGGAGAAATGAAGGGGTTTATTGAGCTGAGAGGCACTGTATGCACACTGCATGTCAAGGTACCAAAATATTACCCTCCCTCTTGCTCTTAGGGTTTTACAGTTAACACACATGTCCCTGAGAATGAAGAGGGTAAGTGGCAGCTAGGTGCTACTATTAAAATCTATAAAATAACCCACAATCAGCAAGTGGCAATATCTCTATAAGAGCAGAAGTTTGGGCAGACTGCTGCTCTTCAGTACACAAGAGGTTGTTTAAGCAAAAAAAATAAAAAAAAACTTCATCTATAACCTTAAAGAATCAAATACTGCTGCTCACCAACAAGAATGGGCCAGGATTTTAAATATTCAGTGTTACATTAAACTTAGAAAAATCGAATAATGTAACCATCATGATGGTCTTCTTATTAAACACTAGTGCTGGGTGGTATACTGGTTTGTACCGAATACCGGTTTTTATTTTTGTTATGATATGGATTTTCTGAATACCCACATACCGGTTTAAATAGCCTGAACACGTTCGGAAAGTTTCGTCGCAGCTGCCAGTGAACTTTTCCTCGGAGCATCGCTATGCGCATTAGCATGCTAATGTTATTGTTGGAGCAGCTTGTTGCAGTGGCGGGTGGCGATTCCGCTGCTTATATTGACTGACGTGAAAAAATCATCCCGTTTTCACCATCGCTGAATGTAGTAAACACCTCTTCAGTGATGTGCACGGTTAGATTTAAAGCACGGTTAGTTAATATGGAGATGCATGGAGACTTTAGCGTGGTTCTATTGTGACAAGCCCGTGGGAAGTAGTTTTGTAGTAGAGCTGAGTTGACTGGTGTGCAAGGTGACTTGTCCTGTTAGGCTTTATTAAATAACAAAACAATAGGCCCGATAATATTCGTTTCTTAATCTTTTCTTCACGACCGGACCAAAATGCGTGAGTACAGTCTCCAACCACCAGTCAGAGAAAAGACACGCAGAGGAGGCAAACAGAGGTACAGTAAAAGTAAAAAGTCAATAAGCAGTGTTTATACATGTTATCAGCTGACCTGTGATGAAAAGAAAAATACTGTGATAAACAGTGAAACCGGTGTAAATGTTTAAAATACCGTGATATAAAATTTTCGTTATTAAACACTATCACCCAGTAGAGACATGCAGTTGGTGCTCTTTCTTTTAGATTTGTTTGGAGACACCTACCACTCACTACACTAAAAACAACTACGAGCGTCCTAGAGTTTATTTCTGCCACTGTTTATTTTGAAAGAATTACAACATGGAAAACATGCTTGCATCCCCTTACACACTGATCTATTGAACCAGTGAAAATAAAGTAATGCCCAGCTAGCAGAATTAGCAGAATCACATTATGTTAACGTGGTCATTTAGGCCAAAACATTTGAGAAAAAAAAATCTAAGTTACAGACAAACTTTAAAGTTTCTGAAACGTCTACTCCTACTCAACAATCTAAGAAAGCTTATAAAACCATTATCAAGCAATTTGTAGTCTACCATTCTATAATTAGCAAGACTAGTACTTGTAAATGGAGAACCTTTAAGATATCTGCCAATGCTCCCAAAAGCAGCTGTACCACAAAGTTCACTCCAAAATCGAACCACACAGTGCTTACGACAATTACCAGAAATAAATGAATAAAAAACCCAAGATCTGCATCTCAGAAGCCACAAGCCTCAATTAGCATGTTAGATATTATAAATCATGATGGCAAAATAAGAGAAAAATTGAACAAGTACGGCTGCCACAGCTCAGACAGAGTGGCACTGTGTTTGCGTGTTCTCCAACTAATCTCCCTGTGGACTCACCCGATTAGAGTCAGGTATTAGCAAAATTAGAAGGCTAACAGGGTCTTATTGTCGACACTGATCATGGATCTGAACAGTGAGTTTCCAAAAAAAGTCCTTCAAAACACTTTTGGTTTGAGTGAAGCATAGATGAAATGTTACTCATTTAGCTCGATGTGTGAATTAATTGGCCATTCACTTTATTCCAACTTTTTTTATTGAATTTTTAGCAACTTGACATACAAAATCACTTTAACGTATATTTAGTAAGTAACAAAACAGGGGCCATTGTGGTTGTTTCTTGGTTATTTTGACTTAAGCAACTAATAACATATTTGCTCTTAGCAAATGTTAAAAGATGTTGCAGGTGTTGCTGTGAAAAGGATTAAATAGCTTTTTCAAGATTTCACACCAAGGATAATTCCACTCAAGATCAAAATCCGAACAGGTGACCATTCAACAGTTGAAATTTGTAATAAATAAATAATAATATATATACATATATATAAATGTAAGAATGATAATAAAAAATTAAACATTGTTTTCTTCTTTTTGTTACAGTCCAAACTTGGGTTTTTATGAAAAAAAGAAATAGTAAAACACAGAGAAGTCTCAGCTTTATTCGGATCCAATAATTGGCCATGTTCAAAGAGTCCTAAAAGTGATCTGTTTAAATATCAACAACGTTTGGCTCAAAGACCAAGTTTTTATAGTCTTTTCTTATTAGAAAAAGGTTTTTGGAAGATTTAACACATATCTTGGATGATTTCACTGACTCTATTTACCAACAATCCTAGCTACATTTAAGACATGCAATAAGAGCGAGGTCTCAGCTGTAGTTTCTGCTGAGGAGGTTTGAGAGTCTTATTAGGATGCCTCCCTTTAGAGGTTTTTGGGCACGTACAACTGGAATGAGGCCCTGAGCAGACCCAGAACTCACTGGAGGGATTGTGTATCTAATCTAGTCTGGGAACACCTTCAGTAAAGTAATACTGAGTTGGATTATAGTAATATCGACAACCGATTTACTTTTGGAGCCAAACCTTACTGGAGCTAATCCAATTTCCAAATGACTGCCTCAGCTACCTGACATTAGGAAACACAAAATGACTGTAATTTAGTCCATTTTAAAGATATTGTACTTAAACGTGGTCTGATTGTAGCTAACAGCACAAACTTTAAAGTGTTACTCATTGTGTGAGACATGCTTAACTCTGTTTTCTTGTTTGGCATGTAAAGTTTTCAAGTTTTCGTGTTTTTTTTGTTTTTCAATTAAAATTTGGCATTACAAGTTCTTTGTGCCAAAAACCCTTTTTCAGTTCGCTCAAATCTAGCCAAGGTTATGCCAGTCACATAAAGAGGGGAGTACTAGAAGGAAAACTGATCCTTCTGGGAGACATAAAGTGACCAAAGTAAAAAGAAATATAAGAAACCAATGTACCTGATTCAATCAGGACACTGAACATTTGAGAGAATTACTCCCTCTCCGCAGCGAAAAGTCTCCTTTCTAAATGGCATGACACCTTTAATCATCAACTAAAGTTGATGTTTTCATTACAATCATTTAGACTTTTCATAAAAACTACTCAGTTGAGTCAATCCAACAGTTCTTTTATCCTTACAAATTATTCAGGCTAACTGATTATTCAGGGTGCCTTCAAATAAAATAACTAAACAGATTTGATGCTATGATGAAAAAACCCTGTAATAAAGTTTTCTAGCTGGGACAAAAGTCTCTGTCCATTTCTGAAATTGAGTATTGTTCAGCTGCAAAAGTATCAGGTACAAAACAAGTTAAAAACAAGCTTCTGACAGTGGATTTTATTTTTACTCTGGTGCCCTCACTGATTCAGTTGGAGACATGCTCCAGTCCAGAAGTCATTTGTGCCGGCTTTCACGCCTACTATCATCCATTCTCACTTCTTCCTCTCAGCTTTATCTCTCCTTCAGACTTGATGCATCATTTCCCCTCTGCTCCATTACTGACACGGCAGTGCACAAATAAACAGCCTCACGTGAATCCATGAACGGTGTACTGTATGTACAGACAGCAGGGGACATGGGTATCTTTGTTTGCAAAATGGGCGTCTCACCTCTTCATCTTCCTCCTCCTGCTCACGACACACGCACACTTTTCAACAGCAGGGATAGAAACGTGAGAGAGGCATTAAGAAAGGGGGGGGGACTGTCATCCGTACATCACCAAGTCTCAAGGATTAAACTTAATCTCTGAACACTTCAACACTGCCCAGCTAATTCAACAAATGGCCCCGTTCATAGAAGACTGTTTTACACAACACACACACATCTCTGGCACAAATTAGACATGAGTTTCTCTGAGCCTTGTTTCATTAGTGAGATCACCTAAACTGTGTAAAAATACCAGAATGGATTGTTCTGACTGCTGTGTCGAGTTACACAGACATATGCACGAGCGCGCACGCACACACGCACACACTCAGACATTGGCAGAATTGACAGCAGTCTGGGTGGCTCACACACCACTCAGCAGTATGTGTACATTATTACTATTACAGCCTCTAATAATTAAATAGGTCTTGCCCATCTACACATTCCTAAATATTCTTGCATTTAAAAATTTCAGATTCAGCCCCCTTTTCTGTATTTCTACTCGAGTTGAATGAATAATTGATAATGAAGCACGTCATGTTGAGAATCTCGTGTTTTCTGTAAGGCGATGGTGTCACCGCAGGTGTACAATTTGAAGATGGCACCATAATATGGCACTTCCTCAGAGACAAATCACATGGAATCTTGACAAGTTTACACAAGTTCCTGTGATCTTCTTGAAATGTCCAACATGCTCGAGTCAAAATGGAATGGGATTATAGAACTAAAGTCCTCCGTTACTGACCTTCTGTTG
Source organism: Anablepsoides rubrolineatus (assembly GCA_031762495.1). NCBI lineage: Eukaryota > Metazoa > Chordata > Actinopteri > Cyprinodontiformes > Rivulidae > Anablepsoides > Anablepsoides rubrolineatus. Next base: position 1,150,649 of record JARVGW010000278.1, on the reverse strand, counting down.
CTCCAATCATTTTATTCCTTTCAGTTTTCACACCTCCGTAGCAGCATTTCTAGTTCAGCGCTCACGTCACTAACAGACAGGCAAACTTGTGAGGGAAAAAAAAAAAAGAATCAACCACAACTTAGGATATGGTATATTAACTGAAATAAGGTAGGGTTAGGCTTCCACATCAGTTACTGGGAGGATTACTGATGTAATGTTTGTTTGCTGTTGATATACAGTTGTCTGTAAGCTGACATGTCTGCACACATCTAATGTGAAATTTGTGACACTAATCAAAAGTTTTTAATACTGGAAACAGACAAAAACCCTCCATGTGTGCGACAGAGACAGCTAAAAGCCACATGCTGCGTAGCATCGGCAGTGATCAGACGTTTTACAGGTTAGTTTGAAATTTACTGATTTATAACCAATAAGTGCAGTTTTAATAGGACCAGTGTTACCATTCTGATATAATTATTTTAATTTAAATGAAGTGTTGAGATGTGTAAAAATAACTATGTGATCAAACCAGACAGCTAACTTTCAGTTCAGACGAAAATTTTTCAAACATGGAAAAAACAAAACATGATCCACATCCTTTGTCACCAATATTCACCTGCAGCAGTCCTTCACATCTACTGGTGTGCAACATGACTTTAGTCCATATATTCTAGTCCTAACAGATACAAAGAAATTTAAAATGTAGATATTTTATTTAAGGGTTTGAACAACAGCAATAAATGCATTTTTCTGAATGTCCATTCCTTAAATTGAATATTTTATATGAACTTTAAATTCTCATTATGACCAGTTTAGATATTTATTGCTCAGTCTACTGTCAGCAAATAAAAAAAAAACATCCATTTTCTGTACACGCTTATTCCTTTCAGGGTCATGTGGGTCACTGGTGCCCATATCCAGCAGGGCACTCATTACCTATGTGCTTCTCTATTTTTTTTAACTGTAAATACAAAAAAAATTAAATAAAGTTAGTTGCGGTTCATTATGACATGAGGAAAAAAACTACTTTTGGTTTCAACTAAGTTTACAGGAATGGGGTAAAAAGTTTGTTACTGAAGAGCCGTGTGAGTCAGGGGACATGTTGACTGTGCTGCATTATACATACGCTGACCTTTCACGGGGTCGCAGAGAGCCAGTACTGTGTTCGTATGTGTGTGCACAGCTCAATGTGACAGATATTCATCCAGCTTCAGGACTCAGCAAACATTTAGTATTCTCTCGACTGAGCTGCTCTCTGACAGTGATTAGCAAGCATGAGAACATATCGCAGAGCGGCAGTATTTTAACTGCAGGAATGCAAATCACAGACAGCCAAAATCTTGCTTTAATATTTTATCAGGTATAGAACAATAAATACACTTTCAAGTTGCAACAACAGAACACCGATAGAACATTTTTTATGAGATTTCTGATTGAATAAGCATAAAGCTGTTGTCGGCTTTACTGCTATTTAGACTCACAGAGAACATTAACTGTAAGGACTGTCACTTTATCCAGACATCAAATATTAAAGAAAAGATCACTGCAGCTCAAATTTACTCTCTATTCAAATTGACAGCTTTGGAGTGTGACCAACTTTAGGACCTATTCAGAACTGACACTATACATCAGTCTCTGACTGAAACAAGTCACACTGAAACGATTCTGTGAATAACTTGAGTACCTCGATTACTAAAACTCCTCAGAGCAAATTATCTGCCTTGAAGATTCATTAAAAATAGAAACTTTAAAAACTATACAGCACACCTTTGTCTAGCCGGAATGTCCGCTAGTGCCAGTGTAGTGTCGGTATGGTTCGGTATGGTTCCAAGCCATTAGGCCAGATTCATGGAACCAGCCCTTATTTTAGTACCTACTTCGTGGTGGTTCCAAGTGGTCCCTGTCGACACCAAAATGCAACATCAGAACACTGTTCGTCACTGATTACCTAGGGGGTGGAGTCACTGGTTGCGTCTGAGCTGCCTGTACAACAACTCAAGGCGCCATTTTTTCCAATTGTAGCAGCGACATTATTCGTGTTTCCTTCCAACTTTAATTCAAATTTTTAGCGAATTCTTAAAATTTCCGAACTTATTCGGCAAATGTGTTTCCATCTCTCATTTTGCGCAATAACTCTTTTTTTTTAAAAACCCCAAAACCACCTCCAACAACCGCCCAAAACACACCCTGGAACTGGACTGGAACGTCAATGGAAAAGCATCCGAACTGACCCATACCAACACTACACTAAGTGGCACTAGTGGAAAAGGGGCTTTATATTTGCTGCCCAACACTAGCGCTTTCACTACTGGCTACATACACACGTGGATTGTTGATACACCTCGTTTAATAAAAAAAATACCCCACAATTGACAGAAATAACTAGAATTTGACAAAAGTAATAATAAATAAAATATTTTATCAAAATGAACAAATGAAAGTCAGACATTGCTTTTTCAACCATGCTTCAACAATTTATTTTTAAAACAAACTCATGAAATAGGTCTGGACAGAAATGATGGTACCCTTAACTTTATATTTTTATAAGCTGTGGGTGAGCTTCAGATACAGCCTGCATCATTGTGAAGCTATATATATATATTTCTTTTTTTATATATATACAGTGGGTTGCAAAAGTATTCATACCCCTTGAACTTTTCCATATTTTGTCACATTACAACCACAAA
>JARVGW010000278.1:1103135-1115842 GCA_031762495.1 Anablepsoides rubrolineatus | reverse complement strand
ATATGTTTAGCAACTTGTTAAAATACTCCAGAATGCAGGAAACAGCATCTACTTTCATCAAAATTTTCTGGGGGAGACCCCCCATCAGTGTGCCCTTTACACACATTACAGAGCTTCTGATGACAGCAAAGACAAGTATAGTAGGAGCACTTGTGTAAAGAACTAAGTCTGTCTCCTGGTGCCTGTGTGTGTTTTCAACTACTAAGTAGAGGTGGGATTGAATGCAATAAGATGATAAAAAAAACCTCAATAAACCTCTGAAAAATTTGCCCCCCTCACTTCTGAGATGGTGATTACGACCTTGTAAATATGCCTATACGTCTATGAATAAAAGACAACGTAAAAACACAAACAAGCATAAAAGAGGGTTATTTACTCTAAAATTACTCAAAACAATATTCAAACCAAATTCCTTTAAAAAAAATCTGCTACAATAATAGTTGTACATATTGTTAATGCGAGCAAGCATTTTAAAATAATGTATCAAGCGATTAATAAAAACTATAATAATAATAAAAATCCCTTGCAGGCAGTCTATGACTTCTTTAACAGGGGGAGGGGGGCGTTAGGGGTCCTGAATCGTGGTTAGGGGGGCGCTGGCCCAAAAAAGGTTGAGAACCACTGCTCTATAGAGAAGAATCTTGTTAAAACATCCCTGACTTTAACCAGAGTCATGAAGCAATTTGCTTCTCAGTTACAGAAGAGCAAAATTTATGTACAAAAATACTCCATACTGGGGCGGATGTGGCAGAGTGGTTAGGGGAGTCGTCCTGGAACTGGAAGGTCGTTGGTTCAATCCCCTGTCTAGCTGTCTCAGTTGTTGTGTCCTTGGGCAAGACACTTCACCCTAGTCCCTCTGATGTGTCTCTTCCATTAGTGTATGAATGTGATTGGCACTGATTAGTCTCCATAGATGATCACTCCCCCCCGCTCAGGAACCCCCCCAGACACCCCAAACCCAGATACCCCCCCACATCAGCTCCACTGCCCCACAAGATCTGGTCCAAGGACCCCCACTCCCATTATGTGGTTAATCTGATCAAAGTAGCCCAGAAGGATAGATCTGATTGTGTGTCAGAGGTTGTCTCAAGACTAATATAATCCAACAAAAGATTTCTATACTGATTAATGCTAATAGCATTTTTATTTTTCCAATTCAAGAGTATAAAAAAAAAGAAGAAAATTTTCATTTCTACGATTTTCCAATAAATTGTGCTGGAGATCGTGAGGGAGTACATTTGCCTGTCAACCCAAAATTCTGTTAATTTGTTTCTACAACTTCCAGGTGCACTGTGTGGTCTCTCCAAAATCCTCTCAAACAAATCCATTTTTCCAGCGTAACTAAACCCCATCTGGATCAAACGGCACACCAAGAATCCTGTAAATACTGATCAAAATGTCCCATAGGTCCAAGGCTTGCATAATTTCCTGCAGAGAAACAGACAGAGGGGTGATCATCTCCCAGAATGTTATTCTCTGGAGATTACCAATCCAAGAACTGTTCCTCTTGATCCAAAACCCAGATTCACACAGAATCTTTGAACATTAGAAGTGGAGCACATGACTAAATAACATGACTATCCATATCATTATTAAATCTCTTTTTTTATTGTTCCCCTGTAAAATGTAGTAAATTAACATTATTATATGACTGGTTGTAATATTTGTGATTATTACCCACTGCTGAGAGTAAAAGCAAAGCAAATCATGTTTTACTTGTTCATCGGTGTTGTTGGTGGTACTGTTAACAAAATGTTTAAATAGCAAAAAATTATTTTAATGAAAACCAGAAGGTAAGGTTTGGGTTGACCTCAACAAGTAACTTTTGAAGGTCAACTTGTTTCAAGATGGCCATCAGAGCAAAGCATTGTTAGCAAACATTTGTTGCTGAACTAAAATTTGATTTGTTAGTAGCTGAACATTGTTTTCAAAATATACTTTGAACAACAACATGTCATCTTGAGCTAACTGCTGCAGTCAACCTTGTTGGTATGTTAGCAAAATATAAGCCATTGAACAGATTTGAATCAACCTGTCAGAAATAAACCATTGGCTGTACACCAACTTAATAAGTTATGGAGTCAACACAATTCAAGATGGCTGCCACATATACTTCACCTTGGCATCACAAAACAGCTGCACCTTAGTTGAGTGTACAGATATTGAGCTAACATTTGGTGTGGTAGTACCTGACGTTCATCACATACTTAGTGCTAACAGGTCATGTGATAGTGCATGAGCCAGTACAGATTGTTTTAAATGGTTATATTTCTCTAATTTCTCATAAAATTATTTTAGTTTAAACTGTGGAATGAATGGCAGCAGACCTTCACCTACCTCCCCCCCACACACACACAGATTGACTTTATTCTGTTACAAATGAACACCCTACATGCTGTCACAGGTTAAATTTGTTTTGTCTTTTTTGCTTGCAGCATCAATCCTCCCTCCCCTCCCTTCTTCTTCTCTCCATCTATCTAGACGCTGACTCCAATCCCCCCGCTTCCCCCACCTCATGTTTATTTCATACAGTCCTCCAGCATCTCTGAATAAATAAATTATACATTTCATTATGCACTCATTTCTACGCTCCTTTCAGGAACAGGATTCAGCTCATTTGTCCCTGAGCTTCTGTTTATCCTAAACGACTGCATCAGACCTGATCATGAGCATCTGGGATCCTCGACTGTCCGCGCTCGTTTGTCACGGCGCAGACCTCATTCCCCGCAAAGTTCATTCTCCTTTGTAACGCTGCAGCCGGGTGCTGCTCCTGCAAATAGATTGGGTGAGCCAAAGTGTGAAAAGAATGCTCCCAGAAATGATATTCATAGTTGGTGCCAGTCACGTTGATGCTCGTACCTGACGCAGGCAGATTTCATGTTTTTATAAAGCATCGAGATGAGAGTGTTTCATAAATGTTATTCGATTTTCTGCTGCACTTTTCATTCCTAAAGATCGATTCTTCATCTTGAAAGAAAATCTGCTTTTGTTGCTGCTTTCTCTCCATAAGTCGACATCACTAGCAGCACACTGTCCCTGCTGTCTGTTGGGCCATCTTACAAGAGCCTGTGTGATGATGGACTGACGTTAGTAATGTTGTGTTCTTGGCCATGAGGCTGCTGCAGAGCGGCACGTGCTGAGGGTCAGTTTGACCCGTGGCGATGGTAATGTTTGGTTCCATCAAACCAACAAAAGGGAATATTTTCTCTGAAAGAGAGGCAGACTGAGGAAGAACGATCCGTCTGATGTATGTGCAACACCGCTCACCTGCACAATCCTTTGGTGCACATATGGCACATTAAATCCTGTCGATTTTTACATGTACACACGTATGACTTCATGGAGACACACAGTGCCAGTAAAGAGCTTGGACACGCTCTCCAAGCCATATGGACCCTCGCAGCCATCTGTCTCACCATGACTATGCCAGGCTCTGCTCATTCACTCTCCTCTCCCTCTCTGTTGGACCACTGATCCTCTGTAGTGGGGCTCCATATTTTAGTCCTTTTTTTAACCATGAACTTGGGTAACCCAACATGAACACCACAATAAACAGGAGAAAGAAAAGTCCCCCAAATCACCTAGAAACACTTAGAATATACACAGCCTATTAACGCCACTGTTTTGCACATCATTTCCATGCAACATATCAAAAACTAAAGTGACAGAAATAATTTATTTCACAATCCTAATAAAGGAAGTTAAATAAACTCCTTAAAACTTGAAACACATTCAGGATGGTGTTTCTGAATTAATATGAGTAATTTTGGACTTCATCATTACAACATTATTATTTAAAACAGGTTTTTGTCTCAAGCTAAGAGTCTCTCTGCAGACCAGGGCAGAGTGTCGTGTGGAGGAAAGGTGATGAACAATAAGGACAGGTCTTATTTACAAAGATACTACCATTAAAGTTATGCTTGCTAACATCTGTTTGTGAAACTCTTTGTTCCTCATGTTTTTTACAGGAATGTCCAGCTCCTCTGGAAGAGAGGATGAGTTGTTGCCTTCCTGACATACGTGACCTTTTTATGAAAGCAGAAGTGCAGCAAACAGTGGCTTATTTGAGGTTACCTGTCTGCAACAATCATAGTAGGTTTTTAATAATCAAATTATTTTATCCCTGGCAGGAAATTACATAAATAAGTAAGCAGTTTTGTGTCCTACAGCTTTTTAACATGCATGAGATGTTCTGTTTATGTGAGCTTAATTTACATGTAGATTAATCTTGTTCCTCTGCCTCCTGAGGATCGTTAGAATCTTTGTTTGCTCACAAGACAGATGTTCTGATTATATGCATGAAGTTGTGAATTAGAGTGAAAATTTCTGGACACCAAGCCTATTCCTCCATTGTAAGGTTTAGAAAGCTGAAATCCTCCTCAGTTTAGAGTTAGTTACCTGAGTGTATTTGTATTTAAAATTTTAGGATTTGCCATGGACTGAGATGACTGAGAATCTGCAGCATTCTCTAAATCAAGGGTGGGAAACTGGGGTGACTTCATTCTGGCATGCCAGTGAAAAAAATTTATATTATTTTTCAATTTAAAAAAAAGCACTCAGAGCAGCTCAGTCATCTTTAGATTTAGGGGCGGCTGTGGCGGAGTGGTTAGGTGAGTCGTCTTGAAACCAGAAGGTTGCCGGTTCAATCCCCCGTCCAGCTGTCTCAGTTGTTGTGTCCTTGGGCAAGACACTTAACCCATAATGCCTCTGATGTGTGTCCCATCAGTGTATGAATGTGATTGGCACTGATTAGTCTCCAAAGAGGATCACATTTTAGCTTTGTAGGAGATCTAATAGAGTGCTGTGTGAATGGGTAAATGAGGACACAGGTTGGAGTGTGAAGCGCTTTGAGTGCCCTGGTTGGGTAGAAAAGCGCTTTACAAGTACAGTCCATTTACCATTTATCTACATCTGTGAACAGACATTTTGTTCACAGTGGTGAAGTTCAATAAATCCAGATTCATATCCTCTGTTACTGACAATCACCTCTGTTTTTCTTCACATCGCCACCTCAGACATTCAGCCAGATTTTGATGCACTTGTTAAAGTCCAAGAAGACAGACTAGATTTTTTTCACTGAACAAGTATAAAGAACAAAAAAAGCATTAAAAGCACTTCATGCATTTTGTATCAATTTGTCACCAAATTGCAAAACAGCTGTATTTGTTTGTGAAGACTGACATGTTTAAAATAAAATGAAACATTATGACTGTTCTTGTTTTTGCTGTTTGTATAGGAATATTCTCCTTTATCACCTACATCACAATTTCACATATTTATATAAATATTTACAGCATAACATTGTCCTAATTAGCAGTAACAGCTAATAAAATTTATTACACTTAAAAATGGGTGAGAAACTGTGTCATGGTCTGTGGGGGTTAAACCCAGGAGCAAGCAGACAGAAAAAACTTATTAATTTATTAAATAAACAAAAAGCTGACATGTCAGCAGAACTTACAAAATGCAGGGAGAAGACCAAGACCGATGGTGGAAAACCATACAATTAACCAGTGAGGAAGTGGTGGTAAGAGACTGGTTAAATACAAACTGAGGAAGAAAGAAGAACACCTGTGAGGAAAACTGATTACAGATAATTGACAGGTGAAACTGTGGAAAAACACTGAGGGGCAGGCTGAGGGTGAACTGCGAAATGGCACAGATAAACACAAGGATAATATAAAATAACACAAAGAACCATAAAAACAATACAAAAACACACAGTTCCTGACAAAATTACTTTTAAGCAGAATAAGGTACAATATATTGTTGATTTCAGCCCTCCAACATGGCTTAGGTTTCTCATGTGACCTCTGGCCCACCCTTGCTCTAAATGCGATGAGAAAATTATGTCAGAGATCAGTTGGCAGCACAGTCCCTTTGGTAGAATTTATATTTTTGATGCAGTTTTTAAACACTGGAGCAATGTAAAAAACACAAAGTAAATAATTATACTATCACAAACAACAAGAAGTATGGTGCCTTTAGAAAACATGACTATTTTTGTTTTGTTTTGTTCTCTGAGAAAGTGTTACTTCTCATCCAAGAGGTTCTCTCAATTCAAACTGAAAAGTGAAGAGTTCCAGGTTTCATTTTTTGTGTAAAGCATCACAGATTAATTTGCCAACAGCCATTCAGCTCATGTGTGGAAAAGCATATAAACAGCCCCATTAGTGCTGCAAAAACAATTTCCATATTCCTTATTGTTATTTATGGATGAAAAACCTTTACAACTTTAGAGTAAATAAAACCTTTTGATCCAGATTAAAGGGAAGGATTCCAGTCAGAAATGTTTCATTTTGTTGTAAGTTTTATGAATCTGTGTGAAAATGTTCCCGGTGCCATTCTGTCAGAGCCAGAGGCTTCTGGGTGAAATCTCAAGCAAAGTATGACTCATAGTCAGAGTGTGGAGCAGGAGTCCCCCCAGGGGAGCCAGTCTGAGGAGATGGGCTCACCTTAAAGGTTCGATCCTATCCACAGACATGTCACCTCATCCAAAAAAAGCAACATTTTCTCAGCCTGGCAAAGCCTTCTCACAGAGAAAACAGGTGAGAAATCCCAGGGTTATTTCCAAAGTATTTGTTCTCCTGCCGTCCTTTGATTACTCGACTCTTTCTTGTGTAAATTTCAAACAGCCCTCACGGAGCAGAGCAGCAGAGGAAGGAAAGATAGAAGGTTACGCTGACATCATGGGACATTTTTCTCTTTCTGTTTTGACACGAGAATGTATTCCATCATTTTCTATCCGCAAATACATGCTCAGGTTTTAAATCTGACTTCCTGTCTTTGATTAGCTCAAATCAGCTTTAATTAAAGAAACGTGAGAAACAGATTTGGGAGGAGCATTTAGTCAATATTCTGTTTCCACATTTCACAAATCATGGAGAATATGATTATAATTTTACAGCCAGCTTTTAAAACTGTTTACCCAACGTGTATCACATGAGGACGGGTCTGATTTGACCTGACTTCCTGCTGTAGTAGAACTTGAACAGAGCATGTCGGTCCAACAAGAGGAGATCACATATGTATTCTCACCTTCCTTCTCTCCTCTCCACCTGACTTGTACTGGCTTCTCCCGAAAGAGCTTTCTCCTTTCTAATTTCATCAGTTCCTCGCGCTGCATGTAAATCAGCTCCACTGCACAGGTAGTCAGATGGGTTTCTCTGCTCTTTATTCAGACTTTTACAATTCAAGGTGATGCTCTTCACATGCAAAACAGAAACCTTCAACAAGAGATTTGACAGATCACTTATTCAGTGTTTCTATATGTCCTAGAGAACAGCTCAAGAACAAAAGCACACAGTTAAAAAGTAAATAAAATGAAAGCAAAACAGAGGTTTGTAAAATACCATCTAAATGAAAAAAAAAAGTAAAATGGCTTGAACCTTTATAGCACCTTATCAAGTCCACATGGAACCCAAGGCGCTTTACACTTCAGACATTCAACCATGCACACACACTGATGGCAGTAAGCTACAGCCACAGCTGCCCTGGGACACACTGACAGAGGTAGGGCTGCCATGCACCAGTGCCACCGTATCTGACCACCATCAGTAGGCAAGGCAGGTGAAGTGTCCTGCCCAAGGACACAATGACTGGAACGGCTGGACGGGGGATCAAACCGGCGACCTTCCGGTTCCAGGACGAATCCTCTAACCACTCCACCACAGCCACTCCATGAACCACAAGATTTCTAGAACATTCTTTAGACAGATGAGACCACAGCAGATATATTTACCCATAATGCACAGCATCAATATAAAAACGGTGGTGGAGGGATGATGGTCTGGACTTCTTACAGTCACTGAGTGGACCATGGACTTCCCTATAGACCAAAGGGTTCTAGAGTCAAACATGAGTCCATCTGTCTGACAACTGAAATTTGGACCAAAGTGAGTCCAACAGAACAATGATCCCAAACACAGCAGCTGGTCTACAACAGAACGCCTCATGGTGCTGCAACGGTCCAGTCAAAGATCAGATCAACTTGATTGAAATGCTGTGGTGGGACATTTAGATAGCTGCACACCTTATTAAACCTAAACAATGCTGTAAAGAAAAGTGGGACAAAATTCCCCCACAGCCACAAAAACTGATTAAGTTGGAGAGAAAATCACTGCTGAGAGTTAAAGGTGGTTCTACAAGCTGCTGGATCATAAACTAGATTGTGTTTTTCCACACAGCTTTTCCATTTTAGCTTCATTTTTGTTTGACAAATAATAACATGCATGGAAACCATTGTGAGACTGTGTACACTTCCAGTTGAAATAATTTTAGAACTTGGTAGACTCAATTATTTTTATTTCAATTATGAAAAAATAAAATTAAAAAAAAACTGAAAAAGGTTTGATTTTGCTTTATTATGACTATAAAAGGATAGTTATGAATGAATATGACTTGCAAGTACAAATTCACCAAAGATAAATGTTTACGTTTGGCAATATTTTGCCTTTTGAACACCCCAGCACAGAATCAGCTCATTGACAGATCTTCTTGAGAAAATAAATAAAAAAATAAAATGGACTTATAGCTTCTTCTCAGCATGTAACCTTTTTGAAGTCTTTGAAACAGAAACCAGTGCTTCCTTGGAGGATTTCCCTCCTCAGTCATCAAACAGCTTTCCTTTCTCTGTATTACAGCTTTTCATTCAGAATATACGCCAAAGATGGCTCAATAGGTTCAACAATCTTTGATACCATAACCTCTCTTTGAGTTAAATTAACACCCTGATCTCAGGACAGAAAAATTAAAGACACTGACCTTTATGTGTGTGTCCTATGAGATGATCAGAGTCAGAGTTTATTGAATCCATCAGAAAACAGAACCAGCCAGAAATCTATATTTTAAGGCAGAAATACATTATTGATGAGGTACTTTCAGCAGCTGTTTATGGAAGTCATTTAGATAATTCTGATCAGTTTATAAGCAGTCACTCCAGGGGGGGGAAATCAATAAGAAATAAACAAATGCCTTTTGTTCTGCCTGCAGCTCACTAATCTGTGGTGAAATGATTTTAAATCACTAAACACAATTTTAAAAAAGTGCTGAACTGGTTTTCTGTTTTAAAGATCCACAATTAAAACAAAAAAGACAAAATCCAAATCTGGTTCCATCTGTAGCCAAGACCACTAAATGTTCTGAAGAAATGAATCAATCAGTCAGGAAAAAAAATCTAAAACCAAACAAAAGACTAAATTTCCAGACAAAGTTCTGGCAATGAAATGAAACTATTGGTGTTAACAGGGCATGTGACAGTATTAGAGTGATTGCAGATCAGATGGAGAACAGGGTGCTGGTCCAGGGTCAGACCTGGCTATAAGCAGAGATTTGGTGCAGAGCAGCAGCATAGCTGGACTTTGTTTCTGCTCCTGCAGGAAGTTGGCTCACAGCTGGTGGAACTGGACCTCCAGATCCAGACGATCAGTACTGGGTTGATGTCTGAGTTGATCCCACTCATGTTGGATTGGGGGTATAAAATGATGGAACCTGCTTGACCCCAGAAAGACCTCAACATGATGCAGGAAAAGTGATACAAAATACAACTTCACTTGTTATCAGTCCAAGTGTCCTGGTTCTGGCACCAGTCCAGACACACAGCCGACTCTGCTCTGGTGTTAATGGCAGCCACACAAGGAGAGTTGAACCTGTCAGCCAGCTGGTATCAGTCTCTAAATAACAGTGTGGGATGATGGGAATATACAAAAAGTCCAGTACTTGTGTCTGGACGCCAGAAGCAAATGTGACCTGTCACATCAAACTGAGGCATATGTTAAGTTAGTGTAGTGTGATAAAGGCAGTTATAGTGCTTTGGTTTATTTGATTTTGTCAAAATATGATGAATAATTAGTAATACTTTATCTATGGGCCTCTGTAGGAAATATCCAAAATATAATCCTATGGATTTTTTCACAGCAGTTTTCTGAGCAGAGTCGACAATTATTAACCTGGTAAAAACCAGCCCTTTGTTTTTTGCTTTGCAGAGAGGGTCCGTATGAAGGTAGTTATGTGTCGAAACCCACCTGAAAATTTTTGATTTGTAATTTTTAAAAATATTATTTGTCTATCTGTAAAGAAAAAAATCACCTAAAAATTTTAATTTGTGTACCTGCAGAAAAGATTTGTATTTGTATTTAAAATTTTCACCTGAATGGTAAATGGACTGTACTTATATAGTGCTTTTCTATCCATCCAGGACACTGAAGTGCTTTACACTACAATCTGTGTCCTCATTTACCCATTCACACAGCATTCTATTAGGTCTCTACAAAGCTAACATGTGCAATCATCTATGGAGATTAATCAGTGCCAATCACATTCATACACTGATGGAACACACATCAGAGGCATTAGGGGTGAAGTATCTTGCCGAAGGACACAACAACTGAGACAGCTGGACTTCCGTATACTTCTGTTTGCTGATTGGCCCAGTAGAAATTCTACCAGAGAAATCCATGTCATTGGGAGAAAGCACAGACAGAGCTGAGAAGAGCGATTGGAATTGAGTGGAAATGCATAGGAAGACAATGGCCAGGTGAACAATTAACCAGAATGTTGAGCAGAAAAAACATAAAATTTCTTACTTTCCCTGCAGTGAGGTTATTTTCAATACCACCTGAGAAATCTTGACATCCAAACGTGGCTTGAGAAATCTTTAGAATAAAAATTAGGATTCAGACCGATTTTCCAGGGGTCTTCTTAATAAGCAAAACAAATGAAACTATATTATCTCTGGAACTGCTCATAACATCAGGATGTGACATCAGGATCTCTGCTTAGTTGAATTTAACTAAATGTGACTAAATGATAGACCTGATTTGATGTTGATGGTCACAAATGTATCCTGTCAGTGATTAATGCACAATATATTGATCCTCATTTGATGTGGTCTGATTTGGGACCATCAGAACCTTTAATGTATATGGGTGCATTCACGTACCCCAGCTTAAAGAAACCCACAAATCAACCAGACTCCATCTGGGACTGTCTGGTCTATAACCCTCCTTTGTCTCTGCTGACCATCACCCACTGTTTGACTGAATTTCAGATGTTCCAGCAACTACCTAATAACACTATTGCCACCCTTTATGTCCTCTGGTGCCCTATTCTGCAGCTCCTTGTAAATTAAACCATTTTTAAACACACCACTACTCTTCATGTGGACCTGATTACATCTAAATTGTCCCGTTCCTTCTGGGTTCTGCATGTTTTATATCAGTGAGTGTCATTTAGCTGGGCAGAGATAAAGAGGGTCTGTAAAATGCACTACCATATCTGCAGAATTCAGCTTTGCACCATAAACTGAGCCAAAAAGCGATAAACACAGTATAAAAGGTATGAGACTATCCAAGGAATGGCAGGTGATTTTTAGAGTTAGGGAGCAGTATTATGGAGTGAAATGCAACAACATATTATCTGTGAATGTTCAAAGATTAGAGAATGCATCACAAAACTACACCGCTCATAGATAAACACCTCTCTCTATTGCTGCTCTGCACAATTTTATCATTCCCTCACATTTCTTCTTTCACTATCAAATAAATACACATCTGCTCCTACTGTCAAATAAAAGCAAACTGGGAAAACATTTGATGGTTTTTGCCACCTCTTATGCGCCTTCTTTCATGGTGGCATCACAACACAAGTGGGTGATGAGGAAAATAAGATGTCTTCTGACCAGCAGGGAGCAGAACACAGGTGGGGATCCGGGGTACACTGCAGGGAGAGCACATGAGTCACATAAGCACAGACAAGACTGGAATGACTTCCAAAAACCGTCTAAGCACCAGTGTAGCTACCAGCCTAAGACGAGATTAAAATGTGATCCCAGCCTTTTCCAATCTGTGTGGAAAACAGATTGAATGTTCATAATCAGTTGAGTAAAACTGAGTGATGCTGCCCACTTCTACCACTGCTGAACCTTTAAAATAAAGACTCAGTTCTAAATAACCTGATTATTATTAGCAGCATGTTCTACTGTTAGAAACTTATTAATGAATGAAAGCTGTTTGTTTAAATGATAGCCTTGCCTCTAGCTTGTAGCTTTGCAAATGTTTCATGTCTGTCACTTAAAATAGTAAATTACAGAAGCAGCCTGTCAGAAAACGGTATGAGTCAGTTCAGACGAGAGTGGCAGATCAGCAAACCCCAAACCCACTTCCAGACTTGATAAGTCTTCTATAGAGTCATGTCAAGACAAGGTACTCTGCTTTGATGCCTGTCATGGTTCTGCATATCACAGAACACAGAGAGGAGTGGAGGAACGACAGCAAAGAGAGCGAGGAAACGAGAATTTAAAAAAGAGAAGAACAACAAATATATCTGGGCTGTCTCCTCAAATATTTGGTCTCTGGCTCAAACTGTCATCCTTCATCTTTTTTTAAGCATCTTATCAGAGTCTTATCAGGTAATGGTCCCAGTTTGAAACACTAGATTAGGTTTCTTTGAATGGTTGTGGGCATGTGTCCCTCTAATTTATATCTCAGAGGGACGCTGAATGATGCTGTCAGAAAGTTAAAATTAAAAAGTAACAAAGATATTCATTTACAGAGAAATACTTTAGAAGCTGTTGTTTTTGTTCGATTCAATTCAATTCAGTTTATTTATATAGCGCCAAGTCACAGCAACTGCTGTCTCAGGGCACTGTACACAAAAAAACAATACATCTAAAGAAGCCAGCAGACTGCGCCAAATCTTTGTTTTGCCAC
>JARVGW010000278.1:994487-1008763 GCA_031762495.1 Anablepsoides rubrolineatus | reverse complement strand
AAAAAAAAATGTTATGAGGTCCGAACATTTTCCACTACGATTGCTGCAAGCAAACGCTGCACAGTGACACGGCATTGCGGATCTGTGTTCAATGGTTGAATGACTGTGTCAAGATGGAGTCGCGTTTAGCATACCCAAAGTCACGTGATAGCCCCTCTCGTAAATATACCTCATTGTTTTCCACCACAACACGTGCGCTACAAATTCTTCTGTTGTAGAATTGCTGTTGTGCTGTTAGTCTTCCTGTGTTGGAAAACGGTTTTAAGAGCCAGTCAAGCAAGGGATAAGCTGAGTCTCCCAGAATGTAGTAGCCGGTATCCACTGCACCCATGTTCCTGAATTGAGGGGGGAACAGGTTTCCGCGGCTGGCTAACTCTGACAGACCTGATAGTCTGAAAACACTGGCATCATGTGACCTTCCTGACAGTCCAGCAAAGACATTCCAGAAGAGCCCCTTTCCATCCACAACAGCCTGGAGGATTATAGAATGCCAACCTTTGCGGTTAAAATAATCGGTGTGATATTGCTGTGGTGCTATGATGGGTATGTGGCAGCCATCAATAGCACCCACACATTGTGGAAGCCCCCACCTGTTCTCGATGAACCTTGCAATTTCTCTAAAGTCTTCATCCGGGAAGCAGATTTGTTCAGGCACCAACATTGTCTGTGAAGCCGCACAAAACTCCTGCACACATCTGCACACTGTTGTGATGCTGACTCCGAACAGATGTCCGACACTCCGATACTCTGAACCAGTAGCCAGCTTCCACAGTGCAATGCCCACTATCTTCTTCACTGGTACACATTGGCAAAAAGTCGTCTCCTGCCACTCCAGACCTGGTCGTAGTTTGTTGCACAGATAGTTAACAGTTTGTTCCGAAATGCGGAAGTTCTGCAACCACTGTGCATCTGTTAATGCAGGAACACAAACGTCCCACCAGTCAGAGGCCCGATTAAACAACCACACTGTTGGTGTGCGATGCTGATTCCACAGGAGAGACATCTGCAACAAACATAGCATATCAGTTAATAAAGCTTGTATAATTACACAGTACTTTAATGCTTGGCTTTATTCATATGTGTGACCAATCACATCAAAAAAGAAGGATTAAATCCAAAAGTGGGACATGGAGAAATGTTTGGATATATTGTTTTGATTAAAATATTTTTAAGAAATTGCAGTCTATCAAAATGTTTTGAATAAATGCTTTATCGATGTAACATTGGTTTGAAATGTCAGACTAAATGTGCCCCATATTTCATTTGAGTACTTTTCTAGATCATTAACAAAAAAACTGAGTTTCATGACAAATACATAACAATTTAGCATTTTTCACTGAGATAGCAAAGCTTTTTAATCCGGCTGGGAATTCAAAAGCTCTACCAAATCCTCCATTGTTGTGTTTGTGTGTGTTCTTCTTCGTCTTCTTCTTCTTCTACTGCTACGTTTAATGGTTGCCTACAAACAATTTAGGAGCATTACCGCCACCATCTGGCAAATACGTGTGACGACAATTTCCGGACTGGGGAACCGCCCAAAACCCCCCCGTGGGACCTGACTGGAACATTAATGGAAAAGCAACACGGTCCGACCCGTACTGACCCGTTACTACACCGACCGTACCGACACTACACCATGGAAAAGAGGCAATGGTGTGTTGGTACTGAGAAATTATTACCACCACACAAGATGTTACCTGAAGAAGAGTTACAGGGATAGGGTTAGAGTACAGGAGTTAAATTCTTCCAAAAAAATGCCACCATGTGCAATTTGCAGCTTGATATAAAATTGTCACAGACAGTAGCGGGAAGAAATCTGTGCAGTAATGTATTCTGCAACGGGAAGGGTTTCCCAGGAGCTTGGCTTGGTGTGTCTCAGAGGTAATGAAAGGTTTGTGCAAAAACAAACACCAAACAACCACGTGACCACATCGTCCAGTCTGCTGCCGATCAACCATACTTAGCACTTAAAACATTATGCTTCCCATTCTTATTCTACACCACAGCAACCAGGAGCTCCTCAGGTTCCAGCTACCAGTTTAGACTCTAATAGTGAAAGTCTAGACCAGGCATTCATTAATTACCAATTTGTTGTCTGAGCTCAGCAAAGTGTCTTCACAACATTAGGAGCTTTACCAAGTCAACTTCTAAAACTAACAGAGAAGCTTCATTTTTATATTTTCCCCTCAGTTCACTTAGTGATGCACTCTTCGCTGACCAATTGGCCATCCAAGACAGAAAAACCAAAAGGATAACAATAGTGTTCTCCTTTACACAAAAAGATAAAAGCAGAGATATGTCAGAAAATCCTGAATGATGGAATATAAAGACAGAGTGAGGAAAAAGAAGGGAGGGTGTAAAACGCAGAAGGTAAATGAAAAGGATGAACAGAACTGAGATTATTCAGTGAAAGAAATTTTAATGCAGTAGAGCAATGACTTCACTGAAATATTCAGAAAAGAAAACATCAGTGTGTGTGCGTGTGTGTTCCTGTGTGTCTATCTTTGTGAAAATGTATTTTGTCAGTCTATCCTTGTAAGGACATTTTGCCCTTGTGAGGATTTTGCATGGTCCTCACAAACAACCACCCCATTTGTGTGTCAGGGGTTAGGTTTAGGGTCAGGTAACTGTGAGGTTAACTTTAGGGTGAATTTTCAGGTTTAGGATATAAAATTACCAAAAAATGAATGGAAGTCAATTGATGTGCCCCACAAGGATATAAAAACAAGTGTGTGTGTGTGTGTGTGTGTGTGTTTGTGTGTGTAAAAAGATTAATTTGGTGACACAATTGACTCCCGTCACTCATCTCTTTTTCCCATTATCTTTGCTCAGTCATTTTGTCGCCCCTTCACCCCCACCACACACACCCCTCTCTGTCTCAGAACATGACAGATACACACACATAAAGACAATGATGCTGCACTGCCACCAGACTAAGGCAGTGATGAATTCCTAAAGGAAACAAAAACAGCCCCCCTCCCTCCGGGATCAGCTCCAAAACCAAAATTCTGAGCTCTCCTGGTGAAAACTGTTTTTGTTGATTTCCAAATGAAGAATGTTTGGAAAATTCTAGTATATTTTATGAAAAATCTTTAAAATCAGGATATCATTCCATCTTTATATCTAAAGTGCTCAGTAATTGTTGAGATTTGATTAACAGTTTCTGTATAAAATCATTTTCAAAAGGGGTCCCATCTAATTCAGACATGAGCTTCCATTATTTTCTCTCTTCTAACATGATCTCTTTCATCTCTACTATGGATATTGTTTACAATAAATGACCATCAGTCTGTCAAGAATGGGATAAATGTTCAACAGAAGCAGTGGAACTGAATAACCAGACCAAGGCAATGATAAAAAGGTAAGTGCAGTTTTGTTTACAGGTGGAGTTTGGTGTGGTTTGAAAAACAGGCTTGATCTGGGAAACATGAAAAGTTGGATGAATGCGCATGGACCTGGGTAGGGTTAAACATACTGAGGGTGAATTGATGATGCGTTCAATTGGGTAGGGCCCAATGAAACGTGGGGACATTTTCCTGCCAAGGTCCTTCAGTTGAATATCCTTTGTGGAGAGCCAGACCCTTTGACCGACTTGGTAGTCAGGAGCCGAGGAACAACGCCGATCTGCTATCCTCTTATTTTGCTCTGCAGTCCTTAGAAGAGCATCCTTGGTTTGTTGCCAGATCCTTCTACATCTGCGGAGATGGAGGTGCACAGATGGGACAGAACATTCAGATTCCATCAGGGGAAACAGAGGTGGATTGTAACCCAGTGAAGCCTCAAAGGGAGATAAACCAGTGGTGGTAAGGTGTGGGTGTTATGGGCATACTCTACCCAGCAGAGATGTTGTGACCAACTGGATGGGTTCTTATAGGACAGACAGTGAAGGGTCGCTTTCAGCTCCTGATTACAATGCTCCATTTGACCATTTTTCTGTGGATGGTAACCTGAAGAGAGACAGTTTATCTCTCAAGTGTGGAAGGCTTTTTGTAAAGCCTTCCACACTTGCCATCTTGCATTGGGTTGACCCCAAAACCTGAGTGGTTATCTTGCCTTTTGGTTCATGAGAAATGTTGCTAATACAACAGAAAAACTTACAGACACAAGCAAAAGTATTTTTTCCTTTTTGCCTTTTATTTTCCTAACATTTCCATTTTATCTCTAAACTCAGAAAGAAAGAAAATATGCTCCTCTTCAGATTGTTTTACCTTTAGTTGACCTTAGTCAAGTGGTAAACTGGTATTGGGGAGTTTTATTGTTGGCTTGCTTTTGTCTAGTCTTTTTAATCTTTTCAATCTTTTTAAGTAATCTAATCAGGTCAGAGCAGCAGTAACACTCAGGGCACAAGTTTCCCTGCAAGAACTCTGAATGTCTTTTTATTTTCTTTTTGTTTTGATGTTTTCTTCTAGTCCAAAGTGGCATCTCTAATTACAAGAGGATTAAATGTGTGTGTGTGTGCGTGTGTGTGTGTATGTGTGTATTATTGCCAGCTTTTGTCTGCCCAGGCTTTTATTAGCTCATCTCATCATCTTGGATCGTGGAAGAGTGGGGAGACAGATTTAAGAACCGATGGATTAGGGTGGCACATGAGGCACCAAGAGGTGGTGGGGTGCAGATTATTCATGGTACAACTAATGCCCATGCACTAATATGTGAACAAACACATAAAGTGTTCTGCCTGTCAGAGTCCAGTAAGCTGCAATGAAGCGTCAGCTGCATGAACATCAGTTAAACACCTCAGCCGTCTGTGACGTAAATGCAGGGAAGGATCCAGAACATGGTGGGCAAAGTGTGATGGATGAAAAATCTCTCCAGCATCCACACATCCTGTGGACAGGAAGTGTGACTCACTGCCAGGGCCGCTGACAAGCCCCCAGCAGCTGTTTTGGCACCGAGTCTGATCCACGGTCTCGTGTTCTGTGGTTCTATGGAGAGACTTTTAATCCGTATGAAGAGCTGTGGTTTTTGGCCCCACGTCAGAGAGCATTGATAGACAACTGTGAGTGTGTGTGCGTGCATATTTGTGCCACCGTGCCATCTGTCCTCCTCTCTGAGAATCAGGTGCTGAATGCTTTGTGACTTGGCTTCAAGCTAATTCCATGTTTTCTCTCTGAGGCCACTTTCTGCCTAAATGAGCCCGACAGAAAGGACAGGATTCTGCCTCTTCACTGCACATGTTCAGTTTTCATCTCGGATGCAAATATCACCTCTCTTCCTGCAAACATCTTCTCTGTCTGCTTTTTAAAAAAAAAAATTAAATCTACAATTAAAGAAAGTAAAAACAAAGGTGCATTTTTGAGTCTGCTTAAAGTGAAGACAAAGTTATTATTTATGTGTGTGTGTGTGGGTGCACTGGCATAATGCTATATTGCGGGGTCCTCTCGCAGGGAACACACCAACAATGTGGGGCCCTATGTCTTTGCTGGGCCCAGATTTTTTCAAGTAATGTCTTACTTGATTTTTTTCCGAATTCTAGCACTACTAGAAAGGGTGGGCCCCACAACCCACTAAAAAACTTTGGGTCCTGCAAAGGTAGGTAAACAATGATGTGTGTGTGTGTGTGTGTTGTCCAAAATATCTCTTGAACCAATGGATGGATTTTGAAGAGACTGTCTTAAAGAAATCCTTAGATTAGTGTACGATAATGTGTTTATTCACTTTGGTTCGAGTCGAGAACCAGGAAAAAATACAGAATTAAACTTGAATGTTAATTGCAAGATATAAAACCATACAATACTATGCCAGTAAGCTGGACCAAAATAAAGATTGTTTATTGTCCTTGATTCTGAATCCAGCCCATCCTTTAGGGCAATGTCATATCGGGCGGAACTTCCTATTGAGAGGCTAGTTTCTAATACAGAAATTCTGATTTCTAGATGAAGACAATATTGTTGGATGGTAAGAAAGTGTGTGTTAACTAATCATATTAATTAAAAGTACATTCTGTTTGAGGTGACTGTGACATAAGCCATTTATAACAGACTGCACATCATTTTATTACAGTTTAATCATAAAAATAAATAATAATGCAAATAGATTATCACATGACCTAGTTCTCTAGGTAAAGAACAAAATGTGCATTGCATTAAAAAATAGTGTTAAACAGAATAAATTTTCCCTACATTAGCAAATATGTCTGAATAATATGCAAATCCCACAGCTAAGCAACCCTAACATATACACAAAATGACTACAACTCAGCTAATTTAGTAGACTTTCAGCAAAAATCTGGCATGTTAGCTGAACGATCACAGGAGCTGGAAGTATCAAAGGCTATACATAAGAGGATCTCAGTCACGCTTATCATGACAGGTGATATGCATTCCTTCAAGGAATATCAGGCCTTCAATTTGATTTTTTAAATGCCTTTTTAATCTATAAAGGAGAAGCATATTGAAGTGATGACAGCATCAGAGGTGCATGTTTGCACCAAATTTGGCATTTTTCTTTATGTGATAAACTCTCTATTGAACCCTTGCAGAGTTATCGCAGCATCATTAATAATGCATTGACTGAGAGTCATGTTCCACTGGGCACAAGCTATTTTTGTGTCAAAGTAAAGCCCAGAGATTTGTTTTTGTTGGCTTTTTATATTTACAGCTAGTTTTTTTTTAAATCAGTTTTCAGGACTGCGTGGGATAATCACAGAGAGATACTTACATCAAAATGAAGAGGGTCTGAAATTTATCCTAAGCAGAGATTTTACTGGCTGTGAAACGCTCCCACACAGAGTGCTGCTCAATACATTCCTTCCACCTACATATAAGTTCAGCTTTATGGCCTCTCCATCCATCCTGCTTCACCTCTTTACACCAACCTCCTGGAATAAATGGCTGCACATGGTCGACCCTCATTCCCTCCTGATCCAATTTCTTTCCTTTGTAACCCCGGGGTATGACTGCAGTGCAACTAATCCCACCACCCCTACCCCCTGACCCTGTGCAAATCATTTCACCCCTTCTTCTTCTCATTGAGTCTGGCTGTAATGGGGGAATGCCAGCAAACTGCATCAGGCGCTGAGGCCATCATCGAAGAGAAAATAACTAATTAGAGCAAGAGGATGTTATGGGAGAAATGAAATGAGCAAACAGAGACAGATGGTGGAAATTCATCCAGACCACCTATTTCCAAAGCCGTGCAGCATTTGTGGAACAGATTTGATCAGCTCTTCTTATTGCTGTGTAATTGCACAAATAAGTGAATCACCTGTGACCTTCCTCCTTTTGTTTTCAGGGACAGACTGGTCTAAAGCTGTTTGCCAGACAGACTTACAAAAACTTTGATGTTCATATGCAAAAACTGTCAAACTCAAACAAAAACACCTTGGACGGGGGCTCTGCTGGAGCATCCCCACCTCTCCGATGTTTTACTAACACTCACTGACCTTAGTTCTGTATTTCTAACATGTTTATACTTTATGAAGAACAATCAATAATAAAATCAATACCACTCTCATCTCTGCTCATTTCATTCATCACACCAGGCTGAAGAGGCTGTAACACACACAAAAAATCCACCTACTGTTCTTCCAACAACTTCCTCTTTCTTTGATTCTGCATGAGTCCTTGTGATCATGTGAAAACCCCAAAACAACCTGTTTTTATTTTGCCATTAGAACTTGATGACTAACTGTGGAAGGACTTTAAGACACAAACTGTACAATGCACCATTTCCTTGGGTCAACAATTCAGGGGTGTAGTTGGAGTCCAGCACAGAGACTCTTCATACTCCTTCCATGTGCTTTTTAATTTCCTGTCATCTATCTGTTCAACCAACGCAAAGTGTGCTCCAATCCAAATGAAAGAAAACAACCTGAATGCTCAGTAATAAGAAAGTGCAGGGAGAGGCTTTTGTTTTGCACGATCAGTTTGTTGATTAAATGCTTTTTTTTTTTTGTGAAATATATTAAAATCAAACTTAATTAATTTGTTGTGCAATTTTACCCATAGTTAACTTTTAATTGTATTTAATGATGAATACAATATAGAGATTGAGTTTTGCTGCAAAACAACTCAAGGTAAAAAAAAGAAAAAAAAACTTTAGTTTTTTATTCAAATAACTTTTATTAGCAGGCACCCCAACACAAGATGTCCACCGGGATTGTGACTGAACTTGTATATAAAAATGTGGCAATAAAAAAAATGTCTTCCAAATGTTTAAACTGCCCTGATAATAGGTGCCTTGCGGACCTCAAAGGGACCTTGTAGACTGAGTTTGACAGAAAGCCAAATAGCGTTGTCCTCCCATTTTTAATGGAGTTTAGTTTCATGCTGTCAGCAGTGACTCCTGCAGCTGAAGACGTGGCTCCCATAATGATCCCCGGACTGCTGCAGGCTTTTTCTCTCATCAAAGCTAAAAACTTCCCTGTTGAATTGGCTGCATGGTTCAGAGGAGGCCTGGCAGTTATGGATGAACACACCATGTCGTGCAGCATTGTGGCTCTGCTAACAGACAGGTGGGAACCTGCAAACTGGCTTTAGTAAAACCGGGCAGTAGTTTATGTTATGGCCTGAGGCCATTTTGTTTTGCATAAGACTGTGCTGTTGCAGGTACATGATTTGCTGGGCCTGCTGTGCTGTGAAATTTCTGCTATTGGATGGCCTTGCCTGGCTCCTCCTGGTGGACATCCCTTGCGTTTGGATTGGATAATTCAACTTCTGCTCATCCAGTCACAGAAGACCTTCTTTTATTTAAGCTCTGCTCTTTTGTTAATCAGTGCAGCTGTGATTACATTTAGCAGCTTGCCATTTTGTCTGTGGGGTTTTCTGTATTGCCTTGGCTTTGTGGTTTCTGCCAGTAGGTTAGTTTTGAAGTCTGTTTGTGTAACCTAAACAAACTGAGTTTATTTTTGTGCAGGCTTTAACGTCATCTTGTGGGTTTTGTTTAGTTGTTTTGGTTTACCAGTTATTTTATTTGCCATTCCTTTGACCTTGGGTCACTGTTTAAAGTAGTGTAATTTTGTTTGCTTAAATCTTGTAACAGCACTACTAATTATTAATTGGTATTCTTTGGTTTTGTTATTTGTCTTGTTTTAAAGTTGCAAAGCACTATTGAGCAATTTGTACTTTTGTAGTACCCTCCTTTTGTTAGAATTTTGTTGGTTTTGTTAACTGGCCACAATAAATCACCTTTTACAACCAATTTCCATCTGGTTTTAATGTTTCCTCCCTTTTTCCTGGCTGAGCCGGGTCGTAACAATGTTGTCCCCAATTTTCTCCACCAAACTGGGTCACAGTTTAATCAGTATTGAGTGGTTTGCTAATTTTAGATTCTAAAATCAGTTAGTTATATTTCACTTGTTCTGAAAACTTCACATTCAATGTTTTATTAAACTACTAACAAGTTTTGCATGAGGTGGCACAGGGGTGACCAGTGTGTTTTTTTTAGAGTGACATACAAATAAAGAAACAATTTTCATTAAAAAACTTGAGATGGATGGCACAAATAATTCCAAATGGCTTTTATTCAATTTTTTTCAGAAATACTGAGAGGAAAGTTTGGAAGATATTAGCCAAGAATGATCCAAAAAACACATTGAAAGCTAGTTACAACTTACTACTCAGCTATTTTTAAACATAAAAAGCTAAAGATTAGTGAGAAGTAGCCAAAAACAATCTTTACCAAATTCTAAATGCTAATCAAAAAGTTTGATTGCCAATTCTAATCCTAAATTAGGCTAACAGCTAATGCAAGGTAATTTTACAAAGGGCTATAATTCTGCATTTTTCAAACATACACTGCTAAAAATGTATGCTGTACAATAGAATCAGAGAATAATGTATAAAATTTAAATGCAACTACAAAATCCAAGATACATACCCACTTGTCAATTATTTGGTGGCCAATCAGGTGCCAACAGTGGCATTCATCACCCCAGCCACCCCGCTGGCTCTGCCCCTGCTACTAACATGTTCCAAAATTAGGAAAATTAAATTTTATCTCAAGTTCCTATTTGATGAATTGTTACCATGAAATGTTTCAACTATTTTTTTTTTACTTTTTGTTGTTTGTTGCTGTAAAATACTTTAGAGGCATTTTATTATAAATTTTCATTGAAATTGTTTTCATTGCAATTCAGGTTTTTGATATTTTGATCTATATTTACTTTTTTTATTCACTTCAGTAGAAAAAAGAACTAAATATGAGAACTATTAGTTTCTTAATTTCTTCATCACCAGTGAATTTTTTTTTAAAGAAGAGAGAAAGGAAGAGTGAAAGGAGAAAAACAAAAGAAGAGAGGAAATACGATTAAGCTCGAAAGAGAGACCACGAAACATATCAAATATACATCAAGAGAACACAAGGCCACACACCTAACCTCCGTTAGGTTTTAAGGCTAAACTCCAACAATCATTTCAAATATATATATTTAGAATGTATGATACATTGTTGCCTCCCCAGTTTCTAATAAAAAGTTTCCAGAAGCAGGTTTGTGTTTTGACACTTTTAGCTGTCAGAGCTGTTTCTGCACACTTGTGCTGCCACTCAGTACCATCTTCATGTCAGACTGGCACCCTCGCTTGAGTCTTTGAAAAATGCTCAAACTGAGCAGTTAGTGGCAGAGCCAGGAGGAAACATTTGGATTTTACTGACATTCAAACACTTTATGAGAAAATTGGCTTCAATAAAAAGCAATAATTTGGAAACTAATTCATTCATTTTAATTTGAACTAAACATTTAAAATTTTTAATAGTGGGGTGCCAGGGTAACTTTTAATGACTATTTGTTCCCAAGGCAGTGCTTTGCATTCTGGATTGTTTCCAGGGCTGTTTGTTGTCATATGATCCTGTTTCTGATCTCAAGATGCAGCCAATTGGGTGTCAGGTTTAAGATCCTCTTTTTGGTTTTTGTGGAAGATCTTTATCTGTTTGCATCTTTACACCATGACCTTGAAGCAGCTGGGTGACTCTGACATCTATGTCTGACATCATGGTTCTCATACAGAAAAATGTGGAACTCCCTGGGTCCAGAGTGAGATTTTACTTCATAGGACTTCAAATATCTGTGAGTTCTGTCCTGATGCATCTCAGTAATCCAGGTAGAAACATTTTGGGTAGGTCCTCTAAACAGGTTATTTTTTTAATGAAACTCTTCATTAAAGAAGAACCTATTCAGGGGACCTACTTTATTGTTTTTATCTGGAAGTCTTGTTTATCAGTGAGGGTAGAGCAAGATCTGGGGAGGCAACAATGTATCATCACACCGGGGCCTCATCTGCAGTAATCAATGTCACTTTGCTCTACAGTGGTGAAGAAAGAGCTGAGCTAAAAAGTCAAAGCTCTTACTTTGTTGATCCCTTTATGGTTCAACCCTCACCTATGGTCATAGGGTATATGGGTCACTACAGAGTGAACAAGACTGTGGTCACTTGCAGCTGAACATAACTTCCTCTGTAGGGTGGTCTTATAGAAAATGTGAGGAGTTTCTGCTCCTTTACATGGAAAGCAGTCAGCTGAGGTGGTTCTAGTATCTGAGGATGCCTCTGGGATGCCTCCCTCTAGAGCAGGGATCATCAATTCTGGTCCTCGAGGTCTGCAGCCCTGCATGTTTTACTTGTTTCTCTGCATCAACAAACCTGATTTGAATGAATAGATGATTATCAGGCTTCTGCAGAACTTGGAAGAGGTAATTCACTGACTGATTCAGGTGTGTTAGAGAAGGGAAGAAAGTAAAACATGCAGGCTTGAGGACCGTAATTGATGACCCCTGCTCTAGAGGTTTTCCAGCCATGTGCCAGAGAGATGAGACCCAAAGGAAGACCCATGACTCACTAAGGCTTTCCAGTTGTGTGTTGCCGGGTGGTGGAATGTTCTGGACATGTTATTTCTGTGACCTGACCACTGAAATGTCACTGGATTAAAAAAAATAATAAAATAAAATGTTTTTTTTCTGACAAAGAGGCCTCTGCCTCTAAACAAGCAGGTTTATGGAAGGAAAATTATTTTGAAATTGTCCTGCTGCTTTGTCCTCTCCTGGGTTTGTTCGATAACTTCAGGGAGAACATCAAACTGTATTTAGAAAGAGAAGTCCAGGGTGTGTAGGTACGGAGGAAATGTCCCTGTGGAGTCCCCCCTGCAGATTTTCATCACAAGATTGTCATAGACTGATGATAACCAGCAGCATTGGAGAACCTGAGGGTGGATTATTTTGTAAAAAGTTAATGCTTCCTGATACCTGCCTTGGTGCCATTAAAGATGTATCAGCTAAATTTATTTGATCCAGCTGCCTTTTGATGATCAAACATTCTTGTTGTACATCTAATGAGGTGGTGTGCTTTGCATTTTCTAATCCAGCCGTCGCAGGTGCTAAAAGCTGATGACAGCTTGTTTAGCAAAGTCAAAGTGAAGTGAGTCCTTTGACACAATCAGTAGAGAGATTCAACAAGTGGAGATGAGACTCAGATTATTCTGTGGTTAGAAACAATCACCTGCTTATATTTCAGTTTGTGTAGACTGTGAAAGTCTTTGTTTTGCAGAACCTGAAAACTGGGTCAGAGACTGGATGGTAGTTGTGAGTGACAGAATAAAACTAAGGTGTAAATCTAAAGTAACTGGAGTGTGTGTGTGTGTTGTTTTTTCTATCCTTGTGGGGACTTTGAATTGTTTTCCATTCATTTATCGGTTATTTCTACAAGCTTAACCCTGACCCTAGCCTAAATTTAATTCACATCTTGGTCCTAAACCTAACCCCCCCACCCAAAATCAGCATACCCCCGGGGACCAGGCTTTAATCTTCACAAGGAGCATGAGCATTGGGTCCCTACAGGACTGTATTTTTCTGGAAAATGGTCCTCAAGATGTAGCAAATATGCCCCTCTCTCTCTCTCTCTCTCTCTCTCTCTCTCTCTCTCTCTCTCTCTCTCTCTCTCTCTCTCTCTCTCTCTCTCTCTCTGTTTAAAATGGGAGAGGCAACAGTACAGGCTGCAGCTGGTACCTGTGGAGACAAGTGCTGACAGCAATAATACCATTAGATGAATTATTCACCCCATCAGTCATTCTGGTGCTAGTTCTGAACCTTGAGCAGCACAACCCTGACAAGCTACAGCCCAACTGGATCATTCTCACAGGTATTGTTCTGCTGATGTCTTTCCAGCCCACAAACTACACAAATCATTACGATTTAGAGCAGCGAGACATTATATATATATATATTATTTAATTTTTTTTTCGCAACCCACTAGCTGTAAACATTTTACTATTTCCCATGTCAGAAATATTCAGGGCTCTGCATTCCTTGAGGCAATGAAAATACAAGCTGCCTTTAAAATTGTTCCATGTTGAGAAAAGATGGAGTTGGAGACAAATTTAGTCAAACCTTGGAAATAGTATTATGTGAGATATTTTTAAATATCTTAGTGTTTAAGTTGGGGATGACTCATACTACACCAGCTAAGAGGGATGGTTTGTAGGAAGAGAAGAAGTAGTGAGAAGAAATATATATATTTTTATTCATCAAATGACCTTAGCATCTGACATTTTCTCTAACAGGTGTAAACTGATAATGATAATTACAATAATAATGAGCTAACTAAGAAGAGATATAATTTTTTTTTAATGAGACCAAATTTGAGGGGTTGGAATTTGGGAGCTCCTTCATCCTATTTAATAAAATGTGTGTTTATCATCAATGTTCTCAAATTGTATATGATTTCATACAAACACAAATTTAAACGTTTATTTAATGTCCTTTAAAGTGGACATTTGTAGTTGTTTGCTACATTTTGTTTTGTAATAATTCCAAATAAAAAATGAAGAATTTCCTGTTAAAGTCAGATATAATGTTACTGAATCTCTAAAGGAATTTTAATCCAATGTATACAGTGAGTTTGAATTTCCCCCAAAAAAGTCAATTTTATAACTATTTTACATTTACACGTCAGGCTCGATTTTTGCATTGTTTATGTCAAAAACTATTTTTAGCTGTGAAAGGATTTCTTGATCAATTAATGGAAGTCTGAATAGCAGAAAACCAGTTGAATCTCTTCTAAAAACTTTATTCTCATCTGTGACTCCAATCAGCCACAGCAGCACACACAAGTCAGGCTTCAGTCAGCCAGAAGGAGCCTCATCTGAACATAAACTAATAACAAACTTTCAGGAGCAGCATCTGTCCCAGGCTGAATCTAAGACAGAGACTCCATAGAAACTAACAAAAACTCTTCCTAATACAGTTTTTATTGACTGGTTTGACGCAGCCATTCAACTCAAAAACCACTTCTTCACCACAGTAACACAGAGGTCTAACCAGTGACACAGTGGTCAAAATGACACATTTT
>JARVGW010000278.1:974724-990831 GCA_031762495.1 Anablepsoides rubrolineatus | reverse complement strand
CTTCTTCCAGTGCTGTGAATCTGTTTTGAAGAAAGACTGCTCCGTTATCAGTTGTTTTGATTCCAGCCTGTCGCTGCTCTCTTCTCCTTGCTGGTGGAGAAAAAGCATTTCTCTTTAACTGTGGCCATTTGTCATCATTTAAGAGCTGAATTCTCCCTGAGAGATTTTGTGGTCTGGCAGTGGCACCCGCAGATGTCCATACAGCGTGACTCTCAGAAGCAGCTTCCATCTCCTTTCCATGTGGATCTCTCCTCTCAGCCTTCTCACCCATATGAACGCATGTTGAGTCCTCCAAAGCATTCATCTCCTACAGACAATGAATCTTGAGCTCCAACACCGTCACCTTTTGGATAAGCTGGCAGAAATCCTCTTTGGAAAAGAAAGAAGGCATCTTGAAGCTTTTCTGTACTTCATCTGTTATTTTAAAATCTTCTCAGGTTCTTCAACAGCCAAAAATAAAAGTCCAATGTTCTCTGCTTATTCAAGATCATCCAACACGGTCGGTGGTCACCAAATTGTTAGAAAAATCTGCGTTGTTCAAAATCATATGTTTGAATAAACAGGAATCTGGGATTTCTTCTTTAAAACTTTATTTTTGTTCTCTGACTCCAAATCAGATTCAAAGTTGGCTCACAGGCCTCAGCTTCTGAGAGACCTTGAGTGAATCAAAACACGGCTGCTCTCTGCTCTGTGCAGTCTGCAGCCCTACTGACAACTTCTTCTACTATCAAAATGAATAGTGCTTATAATGTTCATCTTTTCCTGGTTACATCCCCTTTTACGTCAGACGTCAGAACGTAACTCGTTTGTGTTTAGACTAAATGAAAGAACACATGATAAGACACACACCAACTCTTTGCCTGCTTTAAACTTATCAGTTACAAAGCAGGCAATTTTGTAACTTATCAGTTACAAAATTTCCTTCACATTCATGTATAATAGATGAAGAGGCCAGTGTTAATATAAAAGAAACAACAACAACAACTAAATCACGGCTCTCGTGGTACAGGTACAGTCATACCTGTAATAAATAAATAAATAATAAATAAATCAGCTATTGTTGGACCAACACCTTAATGTCTTAGTAATTTTTTTGCGTTTGTGCAGCTTTCAAATAAACAATAATTGCTCAACATATACAAACACATCCAGTCAATGTAAGCTGCTCAATCAAAAGCAAATAACACAAAAAACATTAAATCATGACTCAAATTTCAAAAAAAGTGACTCACTTGAGGTCCGACCACACCTGGAGGACCAGGAGGACCCGTCTTTCCTTGGAATCCCTGAGTATGAAAAAGAAACCATATAACTATCATAGAACTGATTAGATGGATTAATGAAGGTCTGAGAAACAAAACCAATGAACTCACAGTCTCTCCTCTCTGCCCAGGATGTCCAGGCAGTCCATCTTTTCCTGGGGGTCCCTGAAAAGTTCACACAAATCCATCAATCTAAACGAAGCAGAAGACAAGCAGAAAAGAGGCAGAATGGGTTTCTGTCTGGACTCACAGGTGGACCCTTTGGTCCTGGAAATCCTGTTGGTCCCTGTGGTCCTGGTAAACCCTGAAAACAGAATGATCTCTAGTTAGAAATTAATGCTTTGTTTTCAACTTGCAATTGTTCTCAGAATGAGATGAAGCAATGCTACGTACCCTCTCACCGGGAGGTCCTGGTGGACCATCATTTCCTGAGTTACCCTGCACAGACAAAACAAGGACTTCACTGTGAAATTGTTCGTAAAAAAAATGAACCTGAAAGTTGCACTGAAATATTTTACCCACTTTGGGCCCAGCTTTCCCTGTTGGTCCTCTTGGCCCTCTTTCTCCTCTAGGCCCCTGGAGTAAAATAAGGGGCCAATAAATCCAAAAGAAAAGTAGTTCACAAAACAAATGATTAGACTGCAAACAATAAGATTAATTATTGCTTCGGGTTGGCGTTTTCTCAAGAAGCTCCACGTTGAGCCTCTCTATTCACTCAGATGCCAAGTTTGCCATCTGTGGATCGGATCAAGTGTGCTGAGTAAGACTAACCGTTGGTCCCCTCTGTCCGCGTGGGCCTGGCTTTCCTCCTGTTCCCTGTGAATGTAAAAAAAACACAGACAAACACTCAGATTATCTGAGAAGGACTGTAACAGATATCAGATTGTATCTGATCTCTGAAGGGTGCCGATGCAACTACTGCCCAGAATTCTAACATCGATTCATCTACCTGTTTTCTTTACCTGATTTTTCTGTTTTGGGTTGCTGGTGCTTACCTTCAGTTATAGTGTGAGAGGTGGGCTACACCCTGCACAGGTCGCAAGCCCATCACAGGGACATAAATATAAACAACCAATCACCCTTGTACTCACATCTAGAGGCAATTTAAAGTTACCAAATAGCCTAACATGCATGATTTGGTCAGTGAGAGGACACTGGGGTACCGGGTGGAAACCAACACCCGCATGAAGAGAACATGTTAACTCCACATAAAAAAGCCAGAGAGCAAAGCTGCAACTCCTTGGTGGGAGGTGATAGCTCTAACCACTACAACACCTTAAATTCTATGCTAAACTAGGCTACATTTAGATGAAGAAACTTTTTATGTAATAGTGGTGTCTCGGTACCAGCATTTTAAAAAGCATGTGTACTCATTCAAAATGTCCCCATATCCAGAACATATGCAGTTTTTTTGTTTTGTTTTGTTTTTTTTTGAGTGTACATTTACATTATAAATGTGACCATCAAACTCCAGTGTGACTTCTTTATGTTGTCAATGCAACCCGAATGCTCAGAAAATGAAATCATATTCAGCATGCTGATTTTAAGTAAGAAGTAAAAATTGATTCTACATGTTAGATGTGCAATCAGAGATGATTAAATACTTATCTGACAAACCTGTTTAGTTCACAGTTTATATTTAAACCTGCCTCTGGTCAGCTGCTCTGGTACAGCATGTGTTTATAGAATTAAGTGACATACAGGAAGTAAAACTAACTAAAGTTTTGATCCAGTAACTTTAGTATCAATAAGGTCAAACGCCAACGTTACTATCATATATTTTCTTGGATTCTCAGTCATTCAGGACATGAAAATTTCTAATAAAAAGATGAAGCAACTGTTTTGTTCTGTTGCTGAAGCGTGTGGAGCTACAAGATTTCAACAATCTGTTGGATAAAATGCAACATGACATCAGAAAAACATCACATATCCAATTTAGTACCAGATTTTAAATAAAATAAGTATTTTTTTATAATCATCATGTAATGTAAGTACTCTGTATCGGTGAATACCCAAAATGAAGTACTCATACTCAGTTTGAGAAAATCTGGTATTGAGACACACCTAATAAAATGAATTAAAGAAAACAAACTAAAACATTTGGAGTTTAAAATGGTAAAGTTGGAGTAAACTATAACAAAAGTCCTTCGAAGATCACTTGTCTCTGCATTCTTTGGAGATTTGAGAGAAAAAAAGTCCCATCAAAGAGAGAGAAACACGTAATGAATGTAGACACAACTGCCTATGTTTGGATGTATAATTTGTACAAGAATCAAAAAATGCTGTGAGTGCATTAAGAGTTTGCAAAGATTTAGTTAATTTGAGACTGCTTAAAAGTTTGAGTGTGTAACGGTAAAAGAAAATCAGTAATAATTGTTAAACTTAAACTGTGATAAAGGGTTTTAAAATGTCAGCTGACAGATAAAATGATCAACTATTTGTGAGCAGTTCAAACATTGAATTATGTTTTTTTTGTGAAGCAAGTCTAAGCTATAGAGTTCCTAGAACTGAATAACCTCACCTGTTTCACCAACACCCCATTGACCTACATTACGTATTTTCTAAATTAGATTTTATTTTATTTTTTCTACATTGTTTGAGGTACCACTAGCAGAATTTACAATGCAGTATTCCCAATTGAGTTGCACCTTTTTGAGTTCAAGTTTGCATGTTTTTTTTCCTAAGCTGTGCGATAAGCTACAAGACAAAAAGGTACTTAAGCTCCAGAACTTTTGCGATGGCACCTTTAATTAAGAGCTACCCACTTTAACATTTATCACTGCTGACATTTGAGACATTACTTCCGGAAAATAACTTTTTAATAAACATTAACACATAATAAAACAGGTATACTGCAATATAAATAAAATGGGTCCTTCTGGGTTTAATGAGACAACAGCTGAATATTTGGTGCAGCTTTAAACTTTTAGATAAGTACTTTGAAACGATGAGAAAACATTATTATCCCTTTCTGTCTTGGAGCTGGATCTCATAAACCTCTTAAATGTCCTGTGAAGATGAAAAGCTTTATTGGCTGGGCTCCAAACATGGTGACAAACCATTACTCTTTCAGGCGAGCTAATGGCCTATTCCTTAAACAAAGCTAAGAGCACATTGCTCAGACACCACAGAGTGATAAACGCTGTTTATGGAAGCAACGCAGCTGTCTCCCTGAAATCTGGTTCAGGATAAACCTGCATTTGGGCAAGTCCACCTGTCCAACACCTTCAGGGCTGACACAGATAATAAGAGACCTGTTTAGCATACGTACCCGAGATCCTTTTTCTCCGTTAGCGCCTGGGAAGCCTTGGAAACCCTGAGATCCCTGTGTGTTAGAAGAACAGTAATTAGTCACCTGAGATCCTCCCAACCTGTTAGTCGGAGAGAGTCAGTGTTTTATTGTTATCTCATCAGCATCTGAGCGATGACGCACAAACACCCCAACCCCCTTCCTCCCCCACAACCCTTTGATCAGGACCCCTCAAGCATCCCAAGCTGTCAGACTGCAGCTCTGCCTCAGAGACGCTAAAGGATGAGGCATCAAATGCTCAGCACAGCAGCATTTTTCATTCTCTTTCGAACACACAGAAACCCATTCAGCCCAGATGAACTGTATCTATTATTCTGATATCAGTGAACGACGTTGATCAAAGATAAATAAAGACTTGCCTTTGGTCCTTGTCTCCCTGGGTATCCTGGTAATCCAGGAACTCCAAGTTTACCCTAGCAGAAACAAACATTAGTTATTGTGAATCATACACTTTCTACACAAATACAAAAAACTCTCATTACAATGACTTATAATTAAAACTTAATAATTTATCAATCTAATCAACACAGTACCAAGATTCTGTTTTCATTATGACAAAAATGTTCTCAAATATAGAAAAATTAAAAATTACAGAAAAAAATGTTTGCAAATAATTTCACAAGAATTTAATTAAATTAACCTTAAAGTAATTAGACTTACAGTATGTTTAAAAGATAATCACGGTATAAACATCTATTGATGTTGTATTATGCAAAAGAGATGAATTATTATTTATTGCAATGTGACTAAAATCTAAATACAGAAATAAATGTTCACATTCTGTGCACTCCTGTAAACTTTTTTTGTGATTTATGACTTTTTTATAATTTTATTGTAACATTTTTAAAAACCTTTTACACATGAAAAGAAAAAAATCTAGGTAAAATAAAAAAATGTATATAAAAATGCTAGATAAAATAGAGGAAAAGAAGCAAAGTTGAAGTGAATATTAGAGACTAGACATCTTAACAACAACTGAAATATGCTTGATTAGAAATCAGAATCTGTTCATATGTCTCTGACAAAGCAGCTTTAGATGTTTGAACAAGTTCTTTTGTTTTTCAGCATTAGGATTCTGTTCAAACCATCAGTGAAATCATTTTTTCCAGCATTCATCATTCCATTAAAGTATTGCTAATGGTGTAAAGACTGGTGCTGGTTGAAGCATCTGGCCCAGTTCCATCTGGAAACTGGGCCGAACAATTGATCAAAACCACCAGAAAAATATTTTCTTTTAAAACAACAACTATATATATATATATATGACTGAAAACACAGCACACCTTTTCACCATTGGGTCCAAGCGGACCAGCATCTCCTGGGAGTCCTGAGCGACCTTTTGGCCCCTCGGGACCGTCTTCTCCTCTCGGTCCAGCTGGTCCAAGTTCTCCCTGAACAGAAAAAGAAAAAACACAACAAAACACACACATATAGTTTTAATACAGAATACCGAGATTAGTCTGACATCCATAAAATATTTCCTCTTTACATATAATTTAATAAAAATCAAACCAAACTAAATATTAAAAGATTTAGTTTTCACATGTTTTTAACAGTTAATCTGTTTATTTACCAAAAATGAAGTTGGCAAGTAATCTTTATCCTCCTTAAACCTGCTTCATTTATTTTTCCTAGAAGTGTCATGCTTCTCTGAGCATCACTTCCACCTGCTGGTGGTTAAAGGAAGAACATGACTAGCCCTCTGACACTCCTGCTGTTGTCTTTCTGCCTCATTAAAGAGAATACTTACGCTAAATTATTTATTTTCATTATAGATGTTTTGCAATAAAACAAAACAAAAATAAATCAGTCAATAATATTGCATGACTGAACAAGTAGACTTGATTGCCTTTTATTGCTCATAAATTTGTTTTAAAACTTCCAGCTAGACAATATTTCCTTTTTGGCAGGAGGCAATAACATGTGTGCGTGCATGCGTTTGTTTAGCTGTAATGTTAACAAAAAAATTCATTTTTTTCCTCCCTTTTAGAAAGTAATTACTTTGACATCTGCATTTTAATAACCTTTGGAGTCCAATCAGTAACAGATTATGCAAAAATATAATATCAGATGAGATTGAGAATGTTGTTATTTTAAGCTTTGACTAAAATGGTTACAACTTTGTCATTTCTCAACACACAATGATTGTAGTCTGAAACTCTAACATCAAGGGGGTTGACAATATCCATTGCTTAAAGGAATGCTAAGCCTTTAATTAAAGCAGTGTTCTTATTAGTGCTTCTCTCTGCTCTAAAAGGACACACACTGAATGACAGAGAACAAACCTGCTCTGACATCCACAGAGGCCAGCTGCTCTGTTAACAGGATCCACTTAAAGCACAAACCCACTCCGAGCTACACATGAAACGGCATCAAGAAAACCGTACTTGACTTAGGCCTAGTGCCTCGTCCAACACACTAAAAGACACATTTTTCACGGGCAGCCTTCAAAATGACTCATTTACAGTCAGGTCGTGTGTGTGTGTGTCTTCAAAGGAGAGAGCTTTTTCAATTTTTTTTGCTTTCATGCACATCTGCATCATCTCCAGAGGAAAGCCTCCAGACTGTCGTGAGCCACTGGTTCCTGTCTCTAATCAGTTCGAGACGGCCTGGTCAGGGACACGAGATGTGACTGCTGTGAGTTTGGTTTCTGACTGTGGAAGTCAGATTTCCTGTTGCAGCAGAGGATCAGGATGCTGCTTCAGTTAGAACAGACCCACAGGAAGCCACAGTGTAAAGCTCAGAGCAGCTGTCAACCAGAACACCTTGGCTGGTTTTGATTTGTCCACTCATTCACTATATACAGTGTTCTAAAGAAGGGGTTCCCAAACTATTCTATGCCATGCACCCACTGCTTTAAATAACTATCAGTGCTGTAATTGTAACTAACACTGTCATTTTACATTCTCTAAATAGTGATGTAGGAACATGTCACATAGTTGTACAACATGAGAGGACAGATCACAGAGAGCTGATAAAGCAGGTTAACACTAATGTCCAAAAGCTAATAGACCATTTCGTAGTTAAACATTTTTACAAATGCGCATGTGCATCACGTTTTTTGGGAAATCATTGAGATTTCTTTGGAAACGCCAGTGGAACTGAACAAAGTTGAGCAGTAAACTTAGACCGTTACACAGACTTGATGTATTTGTTCTAAATTGATTTGTGTTAAACTCTCCTTTAGGATCTTAGATGATATTTATCATAAATATAAAGTTATATATCTGCTTTTTGAGCTTATTGAATTTGCACTTATGTTGTACTTATGATTTGGATTTATGTTAATCAGTCATTTTGGCTGTTTCATAATGTAAACAAACCCATGTGTTAGTATTTTTCTGTTTTTTTTGGGACACTTAAATTGTCAATATAAAAAAAGAAAATTGTACAGATTTTTTTTTTGTTTCAATGAGTATCTTTAAAGACAGCGTAAAGCTAACCATATTTCAGCTGTTTTAATGCCTTGAGGCTGGTTTTTAATATTTCCACATACTGCAACACTAAAAGCCAATGTACAATCCAACAAAAAAGTGTCATAAATATGTGTGAATAGAATTTGTGGTAGTGTTATGGAGACAAATGATGTTATTTACATTTGCAGAGTTATGTCGTCCATCACCTCACACTCAGCGGTGTATTCTAACAGATCATGTTGATATTTATTTATGCAACACCTGACTGATTACTTGGCGCATACTGACAAAGTGTACTGATGTAGTGTTGGAAATACTAGAACATTGTGTTGTTCCCCCATTTCCTATTTTAGCCAGCTATATAGTGACCACAGCATAGTGAGAGAGTGAATGAGTTAACATTTGGAACACGGCCCTCAGGTTTGGTCATTACCCATAATGCCACAGTGGTCAGAAAGTCTCAGGCTATAAGGGGTAAGTAGTGAGGGTAAAAGTCACCTTCAACAAAATAGAACTTCAAACAGTTCAGAAAATGAAATGTGTTTGAGTCAGAGTGATGGATGGGAGGGGCTTACCCTGTCACCCTTGATCCCCATGTCCCCCTTAAAGCCAGGGAAGCCGTCTTCACCCTGACATCACAAACAAACAAACAAACTTTAACAACACAGAAGGGTTTTTTATTATTATGTATTTATACATAAACACACAGAGAAATCAACAAAGAGACCTGGGAGCAGAGCTCCAAGGAGCAGGAGCCCTTGTTGCCATAGAAACCCTTGATGGGCTTTTTTTCTCCTCTTTTTGTAAGAGCAAACTGTTCGAGTGTTTTACAGGATTAAACTGAGGTTCTAATGATTAGGAGGCAGGACAATCAGCCACAATCATCACTGATATGAAATATTTTTAACCTATTAAGATAATGGAATCTCTCACCTTTTCACCTTTGTGTCCTTTGAGGCCGCGCACACCGTCAGCTCCCTGCGACACACACACACACACACACGCGCACACGAGTTACAAACAGATCCAACACAGGGCAAAAGAAGAGGCTCAAGAACTGTTTATCATTAGAACAACCATTTTCCTTTTTGTCCACGTTTGTCTCTTATCCAAATTTCTCCTGAACCACTGGATGAGTGTTATTGAATTTAATGACATTTGGATCAATTCTTTACAACCAATTGTTCCTAAGAAACACAAACATGACTATCAATTCAATTAGTTTGAAAGGTTTTGTGCTAAAACTGGGTGTGGTGGTAGTAGAGAATGATCCTCAACACAGAATTTGAGGGCTTGCAGGATTCTGTTCAAAGTTTTGACAAAAATGATTTGGAGCCAATTCTATCTCAAACTCAAACCACTATTTTTTTTATTAAACTGTAAGGAAATAATCCCTATTGTACGGTTACAACTGATTAACTCTAATACAGGTTTAAAAGGCCACTACAGCTAATTAACAGCAGCTTTTATAAAATATGTCTATAACTCAGTAGATTTTTACAAATATTGAGATAAAACTGGATCTGGTGGTAGCTGAGAGTCATCCATAACACAAACTCTGAGAATGAGACTACACATAACATTGTTTTAAGGTTTAACCAAAAAAACGTGTCACAAAAGGCAGTGTGTGATAAGCACTCCCTAAAAGAATGCTGGGCCCTTCATTAAAAAAAACACACAAAAATCCACCTCATTTAGTTTGTTTTTAGTTTTTTATACGAGGAGGATCCAGAGGTCACACTTTGACAAATTCTTCAGAGAGCTGATTTCAGTCGTGTAACAGAAGAATTGTTGGCAGGAAGCCAGACCAGTTGTGTTATCCTGTATTAATCGGATCAGTCACACCTTTGTTCTCAGAATGATCTGATGGGATTTCTTTAGTCTCGCATCTGTCGACAGCAACCAGGAGAAGAGTCTTGCTCCTCGAGCACTGCTCTGCTCTGAGTTAGTGTTTGATGTTCAAAAAGCTGTAAAAGATCTGATGAAATGTTTCCGACACCGCCTTCGCGACAAACAAAACTGATCCAGGAGGTTCCTCATGGGAACAGCTTTTTACCAAATCACTTACACTCAAATGTAAATAATTCACCCTCTAAAAGTCATTCACTCTAAAGCAATGATATGGATTGTTATTATTAAGAAATGACCCACCTTTACGCCTCGGGGTCCAGGATAACCGATGGGTCCTTGAGGGCCAGCTGGGCCCTGGAAAAACAAACAAACAAACAAACAAATAATTGAACAAGATGCACCAACAGGGCTAAAATTATCTGCATTAATGCAACAATGTAAATCTGTCTGAGCTCACCATGTGTCCTTTCTCTCCAGTCGGACCCTCTTTTCCTGGGTGACCCTATAAAATATTAAGAATATTATTATTATAAATCAATTTAGGATAATTGTAACCATAAATACTACAATAATCCAGTAAGTGCGGGATTAGGCTTGAAAGAAATGTGTACAAGAAGACCTGAATCAGGTGGTCCTTATCTCAGTCCTGAATGTTTATTTACACACATATAAAGTTTACCACAGCGATGCAGTCTAAAATTCGCTTAATCAGTCACAAAATATCTAACAGGCTGTAAAAGTGCTGGAGGAGGAATTTAACTGGAAAATTTGGTAAGAGAGTCTTTCAAGTTCAATCTTATTTGGATTTTTTTTCTGTGCAGAGTTGCAGAAACAGAAGCAGCGATTACTGAACTCTAAAAGGCCAGGGCTGCTGCTGGTCTGGGACTGCGCAGAAAGTGTGTATGTGTCTGTGTATGAAGAAACACACAGCTAATACACACATGCCTGGTGAAGACAGAGTGGAAGTAAATGGATTAATTCACAAGAGAGATACTTTCTGACGAGCTTTTAGCATCACAAAGGAAACAAGTACAAGGAGGACGTTAAGTGGAATAAACTACAATATTTCTGATGGAACTCGGGAAGGTGCCAGTGAAACTTCTGCTCTAAATTCTATAACTTTGCAATAATGAAAGCTACATCTGAAACTGTTTTGCTAAGTTTTAAGCAAACAGTGTAAAATGCCTACATTTTGATGTCTGAACTGTGCAGGGCTGTAGGGTTAAAGGCCCAGAGAGTCTGTCTCCTTCCACAGACATCTCACTTGTTCTTTTTGCCCTGCAGCTTTTCTTGCCTCTTGATGTCTCTCAGGTCCAACCTGGTGCTTTTCAGGAAACACCTGTTCTTTGTTCAGGTGTCTTTACTGTGTGATGTATAGGAGTGTGTCTGCACATGAAGTACAGTGAGTGTGTGTAGCGGGGGGTGGGAGGGTAAACCAATCTCAGTGTAATTTATTTATTAGACAGAAACACCTCAGAAACAGACAGGAAGGTAAAACTCACCGGTGGACCATCAGCTCCTGGCATTCCTGGAAGACCCGGTTTTCCAGTTGGACCCTTAAACCACAAAATGTTACTCAAAATAAGTAAGTAAGTAAGTAAAGTTCATTTATATAGCACCTTTCTTAGATATAAAATCACAATATGCTTCACATAACAACAATAAAGTAAATTAGTATGTAAATACTAGTAAATATGACTTCAAAAAAACTCAGAGACCCCAAAATTTGTATTCATATTAGTAAAACACTTCATAATAATGTAAAATGTAAAGTTTGAGTTTTGAAAATTAATAACATGTGAAATTTGATTAATTAACACAGTTTATTATTAACACATAAAAAAACTGTTCAGGCTAATAGAAACATAAATGGTCTGAACTTATATAGCACTTTATCAAGTCCCAATGGGCTCCAAAGCACGTTATACTTCAGTGACCCATTCACACACTGATGGTAGTAAGCCACATTGTAACCCTGGAGCACACTGACTGACAGGGCTGCCATACATCGGCACCACCAGCAAACAAGGTGGGTGAAGCATCTTGCCCAAAGACACAACAACTGAGACGAATTGAAACAGATTGTAACCCACTGGTTACATGACAACTTCCCTAACCCCTCTACCCCATGTTATAGAACATTATGCATTAAATACCCAATATGACTATGTTAAATGTAAAGTTAGAGGTTATATATTCCTAAATCCCAAAAGTATAATTCTC
Source organism: Anablepsoides rubrolineatus (assembly GCA_031762495.1). Taxonomy (NCBI): domain Eukaryota; kingdom Metazoa; phylum Chordata; class Actinopteri; order Cyprinodontiformes; family Rivulidae; genus Anablepsoides; species Anablepsoides rubrolineatus. Next base: position 978,769 of record JARVGW010000278.1, on the reverse strand, counting down.
ATGGAATTTGCATTGTGGAATGATTATTGCCATTATCTTCTGATGATCATCGGTGTCTGGATAAATCTGTTTATTTCTAATTTCAACTTCGAAAAAGTTGGGATGTTGTAAAATGTAAATAAAAACAGAATGAAATGATTAAATCCACATTATATTTACAATGCAACATGCTTACTGTATTAAATGTTTAAACTAAGAAAAAAACATGTAATTCGAAATTTGATAGCAGCAATACAGTGAACCCTCGCTATAACGTCGTTCACCTTTCACGGTCTCGCTGCTTCGTGGATTTTTTTGTGCAGTTTTTTTTTCACAGTGCATTGTGTTCTGCGTCCTGATTGGTTAAACAGTCTCTGTGTATGGTCTATATGTCAATAACGTTACAGTATTTAAATATACATAATACAGCTTGGCAAATTTCAATTAGCAAATTTCATTTGTTCATTATAGTTCTCATATATAATCAATGGCGGCATGTTGGTTTATATAAACATGTGAAGTTGTACGGATTGTCCGTAAGTTATAAGGATTTTACGTCATTTTGCAGGTATACAGACATATAGAGCAATCTTATGGATTTTTTCAAAACTTTATTTTCAAATTTATCTAACATGTCAGAGCTTGTAGGATGATTTAAAAAAAACAATAAATAACATCAAATAACTATCTTCCAACCTATTCAACCGTTAGAAAGAAGTTCTGGAATTTTTACGCTCTTCTTTCCTCCTGCTTTGTAGCAGGTACTCAGCCGACAGACGCAGCACTCCCCCCCCACCCCCACCCCCACCCCCGGGTGCGAGTTGTACGATAACTTTGCTTATCACAGGTTCTTTTCGGAATGCAACCCCCGCGAAAAACAAGTGTTCACTGTACATCTGTAAAACATTGGGACAGGGCAACAAAAATGTGTAAAACAAGTTTTACAAATAAGAAACAGCTGGGGGAGCATTTTGCAACTAGGTTTTGCCTCTCAAGTTAAATGGATGAAAGGCTGCAGGGCTCATCAGTCTAAAAATAGCTGAACAATTTCAGACTGTTTCTCAACAGATATTTGGAAAGACTTTGAATATTGCATCATTTTCAGTTCCTTATATGAGTTAGAGCTCTATTTATCAAGCCTCTGGTTCAAAATGTATCTGTAAAAGCACCATAAGTGGAGAAAAGTATATACAATCCATCCAGACAGTCATATTTCAGAAAAAGTCTTGCTGAAAACATAAACAGCACCCATTACAACAACATGGCTTCATAGTAGAAGAGTCCAGATCCTGAACTGACCTGCCTGCAGACGTCTCACCGGTTTTAAACCTTTGATGCATCATGAAACCAGAACTGTTGAACAGCTAGAATCCTCCATCAGACAAGAATGGGACAACATTCCTTCAAAAAAAAACTGAACTTTTACTGTTTTTAAAAGAAGAGATGCTTCACGGAGGGAAACACAAACCTGTCTCCATTTTTTCATGATATGGTGCGTCATGAAAAAATGGAGACAGGTTTGTGTCAAATACAAAATCATGTTCTTTTTTTTCTAAAAATGGTACTGCTTGGTTAAAACAATTGATATGTTTATTAGTTTTACTAAGAATACCCTGCTCATGAGATTTACAAATCATTGTATTTTGTCTTTATCTACATTTTATGCAACATCCTAATTTTGTCAGAAATGTGGTTGCAATTAAAGTAATCAAAATACTGAATTAAAATGGTTAACCTAACCCTGTGATGAATGAAATACACACTACAAACAAATATATATATATATATTTTTAACTTTACTTCTAAGCTAAATTCAGGCTATAATCTGTTTAGACTTTTCTGACATCAACACTGTTTGCATTAATGCCCTGAGCTGCTGATTCTATCTTCTATCCGTCTGTTAGAAACAGTGGAAACATGCTGTAGGACCCATAAGATAAATTTTTCATTCCCTTCAGATTTTTAAATAATATTTTCCACATAAGGCAATAAAAGAGCTACAGCTGTAGGTGGACTCAAACGTATTAGTTCAGTCAAAACTAGGCTGTGATTCTGGGTTTGCAGAATATTGTTAAAGACATCTGGGTCATAGAAAATAACTTCTGCTCATGCAAATGAGACCATTTCCTGCAGCTTTACAGATTGTAGTTCTGAATTTATTAACATTTGAGTCAAACTGGCAGCTTGTTTTATTTTTTTAACATTCAGTAATCGGGGGGATCTTACCTTCTCTCCTGGAGGTCCAATCGCTCCTTGTGGCCCTGGGAGTCCCTGTGGAGCAGATCCAAAGTGATTCAGAATGTTTGCTTTGATCAAAAAGATAGAAACCTGAAGCCAGAACACCTGCCCATTACTAACCTGTGCACCAGGGTTGCCTTGCTGCCCAGGAGGGCCCGGCTCTCCTTGAGGTCCCTGCAGAGACATATTCATTTTAAAAACCTTGTTATAAACACCAAGACGGAAAAATCTGAGCAGAAAACATTTGAGTAAAAAAACTTTTTTCAATCCAAACACTGGACAGAAAGAGTTTAAAAATAATATGTGGTGCTGGCGTGTTAAAGCTGCAGCAAGGGGCTCAGTAGGACCACCCTGTTAACCCCACATCTGTGTCTGTCACTCCCTGACAGCACTTTAATAAGACAGGCAGACAGAAACACAGAGTAGAGAGTAAGCCTCAGAGAAAAAAGCCATGTATAAATGTGTTGAACCACGAGCAGAAGGCTCTGCAGGTTTTATCGTTTTACACTGTTTTATGTTGGAAATATGGCCATTTAAAATGAGCCTTTACTTCCTGTTTTGAAGAGAAAATTCATGAGAGTCAATGGAAGTTTGGGTGTGTGCAGTTTGAACTCTGAGGAAATCTGGGCAAAAAAAAAAAAAAAAACTCAAGTCCTACAGAGAAGAGACAGACACTGGGTGAAAGAGGACAAAAACAACATCATCTATAAACTGTGCAATAAATGGGAAGATTGTAAAAAACAGGAAGGGTTTGTTTTGTAATTATTTTTTGGGTAATTTAGATGGCTCAAATTTAGAGTGTGTGACATCAGCACACATTAAGTTGAATGTTCAATTTAATCTGTGATTCCGAAAAAAAAAAACTGATTTTATTCAACTAAATTGCTCATTGGGCCACAGCTACAGTGTTGCCAGTGGTAGTGGAAACACTGCAGTTTGTAAAAAAATATTATCTTTTACCTTTTGACTTAGTTAATTTTGTTGCATTGAATCATAAATGTTAAACTGATTTAAAATTAATTTATATTAAATTAGGTTTAAAAAAATTATGCATACAGTTCTTTTTTCATTGGCGGACTGAATGGAAGTCACCCACAGGCCAGATGTGGCCAGCGGGCTGCCAGTTCAAAATGTTTAGTCCAGCCAAGTGAAGAACTTTCGATGACCCGTCTAAACGTTGAATCATGTTTCTACTGCGAGGTTTACCTAATACAGCACCATAAAAACAAAGACTAGGTTTTCTCATTCCTTTGATCAAAATTTTGTAGTTGTCTATGAGAAACTTTTTTACAAGTTTTATGTGAATTTATTCTGTGTTGTACATTGCCATGTGCATAGCACTCCTGATTGAGACACATTTTGCCATATTTTTTTAATCTTTTCTTAAGCTGTGGGAGGAATAGTGAGACCAAAATTGTGACCAAAGTGATAAAAAAGTGCAGTTAGTATAAAAAAACTTTGATGCTTTTGCACTTGCAGCATTCATATAATGTTACCAGGACTGCCTTCTTCCACCTGCGTAATATCACTAAAATTAGAAACATTTTGTCCAAAAATGATGCCTTCAGTTGATCCAAAATGCTGCTGCTAGAGTTTTAATGAGAGTTGGAAGGAGAGATCATATTTCTTCAGTTTTAGCTTCTCTCCACTGGCTCCCTGTCAAACTCAGAATAGAATTTAAAATCTTACTTCTAACATACAAAGCTCTCAACAACTAAGCTCCATCTTATATCAAAGATCCTATTTTTCTGTATTTTCCTAACAGAGCACTTCGCTCTCAGACTGCAGGTTTACTTGTGGTTCCTAGAGTTTCTAAAAGTAGAATGGG
>JARVGW010000278.1:957630-974624 GCA_031762495.1 Anablepsoides rubrolineatus | reverse complement strand
TGCTGCTCAGGATGGGAGACTGTGACGAAGCAAAGATTTGGCGCAGTCTGCTGGCTTCTTTAGATTTATTGTTTTTTCATGTACAGTGCCCTGAGACAACAGTTGTTATGACTTGGCGCTATATAAATAAACTGAATTGAATTCATAAAAAGTTTAGTTTACATACAAAGCTCAGTAAGTTGGTGCACTGTGCACATCCTCACATGACAGAAACAGATGAACCACAAACTCCCCTTGATTTGTTTATATTATCTATATCAAACTGGTTTAACATCCTGTAATAGATGCATGCTTTCCTATTTTTGCTTATTATTATTATTATTATTATTATTATTAATATTAATATTATTCACATACAATGTTTCCTTTGGGTCCAGGGTGGCCATCCATTCCACCAACACCCTGTAACAAAAAGGGACAACAAAATTATTCACAAAGAAGAAAAAAAAAGCAGTAAGTCTGTGGCACACAAAAAATAGAAGACCCCCCGTCCCCCTCCAGCTTTAAAAAAAAAAAAAGTATGTTTCTCGTTGTAAAGAAGTTGCTGGCTTAATTCAAAATAAATATTATAAATATTAAGATTAGACTTCTCTCCACTGTAGACAACATTCTGAAACACTGAAACTGAATTCTACACCATGAGCTGCTTTTCCTCTGTTCTGTCTTTGATAAACTGAGCTGTGCATTTCCCTCCGGCTTCTTTGTTCTAGCTGCACACACGAGAGGCTAAAAACTCATTCTGCTCTCCAAACAGGAAATCTGGAGCAACAGATTGGCTCTGAAATGATGAGAGGAGGGTAATGAGGCGACTCACAGGTGGTCCAGGAGGTCCCTGAGGTCCTTTCGGTCCCAGCAAGCCACGGGGCCCCTAAAAGGTAGGAGGGAAGTCAGACTGAGTGATACCACACCTTTATTCTGAAGGAAACACCTTATCATTTTTCTCAATCCAAACCGGTGAAACCGTGTTTTAAGTTATTGGCCTGGTACTGACAGTGTTGCACACCCTGGTGGACTAAAGGTATCATAACAAGTGATGTCAGGGCCTTTCTTGTGCAGTGAGAGAGTATGAGGCTATTCTAACAGCTGGGTTGTAGACTGCCAGCTTCTCTAACCCCCAGCCTGATAAACACACACTGACACAGACTCAGGGTAAACATCTTTATATACAGAACTGTGATATATGATACATGTTGTCACTGGGAGCTAACTCCATCACATGATGAGAACAGGCCTTGAGCTCTCTCCTCTATCGCACTTTCTGTGATGTTGGACTGAATAAAAAGGCATGCTGTCACTCACTGGTTCACCAGGAAGTCCCCTGGGTCCGATCTCTCCATCATCCCCCTGTGAAAGAGACGGAGCGGGTCAGGCTGTGGAGCAGGCAGGGAATGATAATGGAAAAGGAAGTGAGGATTTTCGGGTCAAACGGACAATGACACAGAAAAAAATCAAGTGGAAAAAAAGAGATGGCCTTCCATTAGCTGCAGGTGGAGAGGAAACACAAGGGTAAAAGTGAGAAGAGATAAAAATAGACAGAGAGAGAGGATTTCTAGTTCAGATGGGAGGAAGAAGAGTAATAACAGCACAGCTATATGTTATGTTACCCTCTCTCCATCTTCTCCAGTAGCACCAGGAGGTCCAGAGGGGCCAGGTTCCCCCTATAAAAACAAACATTAATACAGTTCATGGTGACTCATATCAAAACTGTTTTCATAAAACCCATTAAATTACTTACTCTGTGTCCTTTTTCACCAGGAAGTCCAGCCAAACCATCAAAACCTCTGTCTCCCTGAAAAACAAAAGTCAAAACAAGCTTCAAAAATCTGTTTTTAAACAGGTTTTATGGAACGTTAAGCACTGAAGCAGTCTAATATTTGAATCCATAAAAAAAAACAACCTTTGGTCCAGTCTGTCCAGGCATTCCTCTGGCACCATCTGAACCAGACCGACCCTGTAAAAACCACAGAAAACCAGATTCTTGTAGAGAATCAGTTTAAAAACACAGTGTTTAAAGGGCCTGTGACATGCCTATCCTTCAAATATAAAAAGTCAAAGAAAACATCTTTATTCTTAAGAAAATTGGCATAATATACATGATTTTACACATTTTGTCTCACAACTGGCCTATTTTCTTTTAAATTTGGCTCAGCCAAAGTGAAAGAGGAAGTGACATCAAAGGGGAACTAAGAATCTTTGTTTATTAAAACAAAATTATTTAAAAATATTTAAACTTTAATTCTTCTTTACCTCTCTTTGATAGTAACTCAAAATAATCTAAATTCTGCTAAATTCTTCTCTACAGTCTGTGTTGTTGTATCATCGCTCTGTTTACATGCAGACATTCCCCTTTGACATCACTTCCTGTTTCTTCACATGCAAATATCTCAACAATTCTTCATCTCAGTGGTGTGAAAATTGTTTTGCGATATTTTATCAATGTTCCCTTTCCAAACATGCATTTATGTTTATTACCAAAAATTTGTGTTACAGGCACTTTAAGCTTTTTAATAAAAACAAAAAAACAATCTGAAACAAAATAGATGATAACTCCTGAAAGCTGGTTGAATAACTCACCCTTCTGCCAGGCTTTCCAGTGGGTCCAGATGATCCCAGAGGTCCACGAGGTCCCTGAAACCAAATGCTTATTATCAATCAACAGATACTTTTCATACAAAAAGGTTTAAAATATTGCAAATTTTTTGATAATTTCTTGGGGGGAATAGCCTTGAAACATAGAACACAGCTATTTTTGGACTAAACCTTGAAACACATTCAGGACATTACAGGACAAAGCTCGGAGAGGTGATACCTGAGGTCCTGCTTCTCCAGACTCTCCCTTCAGTCCTGAAACCCCTGGTGGACCCTGGGGGAGAAAAGAACAGATGAATGCTAATCAACAGAAGTTTTTGCCACATGTGTAAAACTGCTAAATAAAAGTGCGTATGTCAGTGAGTGTTTGCAGTGAAATACACACCAGAGGACCAGGTCTACCAGTCAGTCCCATTGGACCTGAGGGGCCACGCATAGCCAGCTGAACACACACAAGAACAATAAGGTGTCAAAAATGGGGACATAAACGCAAAGCAACATTTTGAAAACCTTAATTTTTAACAAAATAAAAATAAATAAAACTCATCTGAGCAATGACCAAGTGGTGACATTAAATTAAAATAAACAAGCTTTTATTTTGACGGTACACTTAGACTGGAATTGTTACCCTGGCCTGCTGCATGATGGCTTGCATCTGTGCCTCCTGTGCTGAAACAGCCGGTCCTTTCTGTCCAGAATCTCCTCCAGAACTGAGTCTGAACTATGGAGGGAACAACAGGTTTGTAAAGAGACCGAACAAGATGACAAAATTGAAAACAAGCTGAAATATCTGGAAAGACGACAACAAAATAACAAATTTATTTCGGGCATTTTAAAACGACTTAAAAGACGTTTGCTTTAAGCATCAGCTTTAAACCAGACCCAGCAGTAGGTTTTGGAAATCCACAAGGTTCAAATTCTACTGCCATCTGGTGGTCATCATCAAGCCTTGCAGCATGGCTGGAAAAAAATGTTGGGATGGGTTATTTTGGTGAGGCCAGAAATGTATGGTTGGATTATGGGACAGAGGTTTCAGGATGCTGACTGTCTGCAAAGTTACAAATGTGGAGGAACAAAACAACATGTTCCAAGATTTCAAAAACAAGAAAAGTTTTATTTGATCATCGTTTTAACAGCCACACTGGAATCTCTACAATAACAAAAGTGTTCATCAATTTGATTATTCTGTTAATTAAAAAAAAATATTGATAAAAATGATCAAAATAACTAAAAAAGAAGAATATTCAATTAAGAAACAAACTTTTATCTCTGTTAGATTGTCTATCAGCTGTTCTGTAAGTTCTCAGCTGAAACGGGACAAAACTAGTAGGTCTGCTTCTCATTATTGGAGCTCAGTGATCAGACTTCAGGCCGTGCTGTCTGCCAGACAAGACACCAGAACAAACTGTACTTCCTGTCCAGACAGAACTTGCCACATGGTTCTGCCAAACAGATCTGTAAACCACCAAAACCACAACTTCACATCTGTACGGCTAATCAGGCTCAAGAGCATCTTCCAAGTTCAAGCAGATCAGGGACTGGAGGGGTAAAACCAAAATGTCCCGATTCAGTGTCTGATGCTAAAGGGGTTCTACATTAAAACGTAGACAACTGACTGAAAATACACCTGAAAGTTTTAACTCTGTCAGAAACACGCAGACAGACAAGCGATGTTAAACACAGACGGGAGTTGTAGGAGTCTAAAGGCGCTGCCTCACCACAAGGGGTTGCTAAAGCATAAAGATAAATCTGAACCTGTTTACGAGAGGTTCATTACAGTTGTTTTCATCGGAAATTCCCTTCCTCCCAGCAGACTGTGTGAAACATGTGTCCGACTTATTGATAAAACAGACAAAGACGCTTCAACCTCTGCTTTTTAAGGACTCAACATCAAGATGAAGTCATGTCAGAGGTTTTAGTCGTCAACACACAAAAAAACAGCTTTTTCAATTTCACTGTGTTTTCCTCGCTTTTTAACAACTCTAATTTACTTACAGGCAGCATCAGAACAGTTCCAGGGGGTCCTGGCAGACCATCAGCACCAGGAAGACCAGCACGACCCGGCAGACCCTTAAATGGAAAATAACACACAGATAAGCACTTACACACACACACACACACACGTAAAAAAAACCCCAAAAAACTTGCGTATTTTTTGAACACTTGAAAACTGTGCAATATAAATATTTGTCTTACCCTCTCTCCAGGATCTCCAGGACCGCCTGGTGGGCCAGAAGAACCTGGGGGTCCGGGGAGACCCTATTTAAAAAAAAAAAAACTTATTTGATTTTGATTTGTGGCTACATATAGGAGAAGAGAGCCCATGTTGTAAAATAAATTTAAAAAAGAGCAGAAGAAGTTGAGTTGCTGATAGCTCATCATGTCAGAGGCTGGACACCATCTGCAGGGTGTCAGAACCATCTGGGTGCTTTAAAAACCTTTCTAGTGTTCTTTAACTTTTGCCAAAGTTCAAACTCTCCGGTGTCCGACTTTAAATCTGAGCTTTTAATTGTTAACAAATAAAAATGAGGACATTAAACCTTATGATCTTCGTTGGCAGAAAGAGGAAGCAGAAAAAAGAAATGTTGAGGATGTGAAAAGATTGACAGAATTTAACACAGATTGACTTACTGTTGGCCCCTCAGGCCCTGGCGGACCCTCCAACAGCATTCCCTAAAAACACACACAGATATCATCACATGCAGCAGCAGATGGACTGCGCTTAACAATACCTTAGCCTGCACTTTGAGTAGCTTTGGATTAAAGAGTTAAATACACATACAAACATTCCCCAACAACCCCCCACCCACTATAGTCCCTCCCTGTTAACTCAGCACACATTCCTGCCTGTCTCTCAGGTATGCTTCCATTTTATCCAGAGAGAGGAGAGAGTGCATGGATGCTAACAAGGCTAACATGCCCTGTGCTTCTTCTACGGGCTAACAGAGGTGTTCATTAGTTTAAAATGACCAATGAACTTGTGTTCTGAAATCAAAGTTATCTTTGAAAAAAACAATAATAAAAAAAAGACATGATGTCATTGTTTATTTTCCTCATCCTCAACAGCAGATTATTTTATCTCGCACACTTCCTGTCTGGCTGTCGACTGCTGTGTGTGAGAGGTGTAAGGAGTTGCACGTGGAAGCATGCAAACCCACCGAGTCATCGAGGAAACAGACTCAAACTTGAACACAGACGCTGGGTCACGAAGGAGAGTACACTCAGAGGAGCTGTGGGGCATTTGTTTGAAGTAAAGCAGCTGTGGGTCTATTACAGATAATAGATGACTCATTCTTTCAGATGCTCACATATGAGCGTGTGATTTCAGGTCACGACTGTCTGCGCTTCACCTGACAATGCTTTGGTTTTTTGGCAGAGTAGCAGAAAAAAAGACTTTAGTTCCTTTCCTCTTGGGTTTACACACCACCCAGCCTGTGTTTGGACAGTGTTGTCAGACCCTTCGTGGCCTGTCTCCAAGTGTTTATGCTCTGGCCCTGATAAACAGCCATGAGTCGGCCCTTGTACACGGATACTATAAGGAAGGTTGAGTGTGTCCAAATGAAAAGGGTTTGGTGGGAAGATTCTCAGTCAGGAATGAGGGATGCATTGTGTTTACATGTGGGTCACACATATGCGCCTGCATCTTCAAACTGTGCACACATGCAGCTTACATCTGCTGCTCAACTATGTTGTTCAAACAGAACTACTCACAGGCTCAATAACAGCGGGTTCTCCCTTCTGTCCTTTCTCACCACGAGCTCCGTCCACCTACGCAGCAAACACACACATACAGTGTAAATACAAAACTTTCCATCTCATTTCAATTCAACGTCAATGTTTAGATATCTCTGCGTTGTTTTTCACCTGTCCGTAGTACTCATCAGTCTCAGCAGGAAGCACTTTGGTGCCTTCATAGTCTTCGTACAAGTCAATATTTCCCAAATCCCCATAATCAGTGATGTCCTCCTCTTTGAACTTATCCAGATCTGAGTAGTCATTGTCTCCACCCACACCCAGGCCTGTCCCGGTGGAGATGGACCCGCCGGCTCCAGTGCCAGCGCTGGCTGATCCACCTCCAGTGGTAGAAGATCCTCCTACAGATACAGAACCTCCTCCAACAGAAACAGAACCTCCTCCTACAGAAACAGAACCCCCACCGACAGATACGGAACCACCTCCTATGGAAACAGAACCACCACCACCCCCACCTCCGGCTGAGCCACCCCCAATGGTGATGGTAGAACTGCTGCTGCCCCCTCCGTTACTGGTCGTGTAGTAGCTGTCCCCTTCTCCGTAGTTGTCGTACACATCACTGTAGTCACTGTAGGAACCACCCTTTAAAAAAACACACATTTCTGTTGAGATGCAGTATATAAAATATGAATGAAAGCTGTTACTAAATAATATAAACTCTTCATATATCAACAGAAATAAAATAATGTCAGAGAACAAGCCTACTACAGATGATGCAGTAATATAAGTTATCTTCTTTAAAAGATATTCATTAATCTACTCCTCAGACAGATGATTACAAAAATGCCTTTTGGAATATTTTCATACAATTATAATTTTTCACTCTCAGGGTGAAAATATCTGAGGCCGTGGTTCTTTAACCCCACTAGTCACAATGATCATAAAATCCAAAAATGTTACAATTATTGTTCAGTTAATATAAAAGAAATACAGTGTTTGTTTGAAATTTTTGCAGAATCAAATGTTTAGAGCTAACAGTCACAGGACCAGAGCTGTTTACTTCCTGGTTTCAATACAATGAGAAGATGGCTGCCTCAACCCTCCCAGAGAAGAGGAAAGTAAGGTCTAATGAAAGAAACATAGGACAGTGATTTGTGGAGCATGTGATAGTGTGTCCAGTTATGATATACACCATGGTTTGGTGTGTGTGCAGAATGAGTAAACATATTAACGGTCACAACAGTGATAGCACGTTGTCTGTAGGTGCACACATAACTAAATACATACCATATTCGTGCCGCAGCAAATTGTCTATTTTTTCACTTTCTTTCAGATGATCATGAGTGAGGTTCTTGATATGTTAGATTTAGGTGATGGGGTCAGACAAAGCATGCAACATTGCAGTTATCCCTCAAAATGAGAAAGATGGCATCCTTACTGATTGTGATAGAGATGGATCAGACATGGACTATTATGGGAGGAACTGTAGACCTTTTGCCATCTCAAATTGTTTGCATTTATGTTTTCTACACAGACCCAGACTGGATATTGTTCACTCAAAAAGGATGAGTGAGACATACCAAAAGGCATACAAGATTTCATCCACAACAACGACTGGGGTGAAAGATCAACTTACTGTTTTATTGCTGGTGACTGTTATTGTGCTTCCTCCACCAGCAGTGATGACCTTCTTGTTGATTTCAGAGCCAGCTTCCAGGTCCACCTTCCCTCCAGCTCCCAGGTCCAACTGGCCCCCGGTGCCAGTACCAGTGATGGTGATCCGTCGGGTGGTGTCAGCATCAGGTGCAGCAGTGGACTCGTCATAGTAGTAGTTATTGTAGGCGTCATAGCTGTCGTAGGGGGTGTTCTCATCTCCGTACGTTTCTTCTCCTTCTGTAACTGAAGTGCCGCGAGATGAGCTGGATGACGAGCTGGATGATGAGCTGGATGATGAGCTGGATGATGAGCTGGTGGAAACGGAAGAGGAGCCAGTACCACCAGAACCGCCTCTCACATTTTTTTTTACCGTGCTCACCACATCACCTTCACCTGTCACCTGTTAGGTCCAAAGGAGACTGTTAAACAATCGAAGCCTTTTGGAGTCTAACTTTTCTGAGCAGAAGGCTGATGGGTTGACTACCTGGAGCTTTCTTGTGATCGTTTCTGTTTCGGAGGTGGATTCATAGGGCTTCCCTTCGATGTCATCGTAATAAGGATATTCGTAATAGTAGTTTCCCTCTGTAGGCTGAAAACAGAGAAATGTTACACAGACACTGAGTGAGAGAGAAGAACAATAAGTGAATAACATCATGATTTGAAATACGATCTACAGTTCTGATGCCTCTGGCTGTCTGGCCATTGATCAGAACCACACACCTGACACTAGATCTCTCTGTTGGAACCTGCAGCGACAGAATGACTAATTGCTTCTTCACACTTTCCCTAATGAGCATGTCATTTGTTCACAGAGATGGAAAAAAGCCACTTTTGTGTACTTTACAGGCCCCAGGCAGAGCAATAGGTCAGAGCTTCCAGTTGATCCTGTAACACGTCTGGGACTGCTCTTTAATCAACATGCACACCATCTAAATCCATTTAGCACACGGTGCAGAAAAAAGGCATCATTTCAGAGCTTATAGACTAACTGCACAGCCTTATAACCTTCTTCTTCTCACTCAGCATTTAACTCCGGCACACTACCGTTCTTTTTCTTTTCAGCACAAGGAACCAATAATGAATTGATCTGATTATTGGAAATAAATATGAATACAAAAAAAGGAAGGTCAGGCAGAGGACCACTGCAAAAACCACCCTGATGTGGTATCGCAGGGAGCCATGTGTTCACAATGACATTTTTTAAACAAAGCCATTGTAGCTACATCAAAGGAGATGCTAACAAACATCTTTCAAAAATATTTCATCAGTGAACAACGTCATTCTCTCTGCCTTCATGACTGTGTGAAACCAGTCTTTGTTGCATATATGTAGATGATTGGCTGCTAGCCTGTTAGCTAGGCTAACAAACAGACAGACTTTTACTTTTTCATGTGAACTGACATGTAAAAGTAACTAACTAACTCTTGCTTAAAAAAATAACTAAACATAAAAAGTATTTATTTATCTTTTTTAAAAGTGTCCCTTCCCCTTTTGGTTCAACCAAAAGACCTTTATAAACTGGAAAATAACAGTTTAAAGCACCTGATCCTTTCACAACATAGACAATACACTAATGATAATAAAATGCTGGTTTTTAGTGATACAATTTGTTTTCATTTAAGGGCCAAATTTAGATGGTCCCACTGCCCCTGTGCTCAAAAATAAAACAATAAAAAGAAAGAAAAGCTGAAGGCGCAGGATTTAACTTACATATTCATCTGTTTTTGTGTCTGCATTGGGGTCCTGGTTCTGTGGCTGGTCAGGGACTGACACTTCACAGTCGGGGCTGTAGTGCTCACAGTAGTCATACGCAGCCCGGTGGTCTGCTACAATCATTAGCTGCTGGATGTCTCCCTGGAAACCACAAAACACAGAAAAGTCATGAAAAGTTGATTAGAAACAGCTCAAGGCCATGCATGCGCTTCAACAAACAGATGAGATACAGTAAGAGGAGGGTGTGAAATCATCTGTATTTGAACGTGAGACACAGTTCTGCTCCAGAACCCGAAACTAGGTCAAGCTGAGGGTGACTAAAAGGATGAAGAACGCCGTCCCAAGTCCAACAATGTTGTTCTGTATCAGAGTCAAACAAAAAGACAAAAACAAGCAGCGCAGAGTTCAAGTAGCCGCAAAGGAGATAGAACAAAAAAAGGGACTGTGTTTTTTTTTTTGTACTGTTTTTTTTTTCACAAGGGCTCTGCCCAGATCTGCATTCTGCCTTAAAGTTGAAAGTTTTACTTTGAATCTAACTTAGAGATTCATCCAGACGATCTGTCCTGACGTACACAGATCAGCTGGAAGGAAAAAAAGTGAATTAAAAAAAAAGGAAAAACCTTTACAACAGAGCAGAAAAAAATACTTAAAAAAAGCAAGACAAAAGAAAACGAGAGAGAAAGGGAAGGCTCAGAGGGATCCCCAGGCTACATGGGGAGCTGGGTGTGTTCGCCACATGTTCCTCTAAAGAATGCACATGGCACCAAAACGCTGTTCTGCATCTATCCAAACATGTCCTGCTCACACTTCCAAACCCGGTGATGTCATTCTACATCCATCAAACACCGAGTCAACAGAGCTGTGACAGCTCCGTGTTCGAGGGGCAGAGGAAGCATGAAGCAACACAGACACACACACACACATTCACGACCTGGTTTTAATTTCATCCAAGTGCCAAAGGTCTGAAAGCTTTCTTTTCTGACAAACATAAATGGATTGCATTTGTGGTCTGACCACAAACTATTCATTGAGGAGCTCCACTCCCACAGTTTTACTGAAACATGCCACAGTAAAGTCTCTGTCTTAGATCCTTTAATGAATCTTACAAAGCCCCCACAAGTTGTTGCTTCCTGCCCTGACTGGGCCATATGTTATCAGAAAGGAAAATCTAACCCTTCATAGAAAACTAAGAGACACCAGCAGCTATTACACACAACTCTCAAACAACAGAAAAGATTTGGTGTCAAACTGCAAAACCTGTTCAGTATAAAATGAAACTGTTGACTGTAGACATGCAGTGGTTAGTCTGTAGTCAGTTAATGAGCTCAAAGTATCACAAATTGAATTAAAATGTGGACGAAGACTGCAACATGCATCTATCAAATATAACATCACATCATCTGCAAACAAATTACACAAAGAAATGTCTTTAGCCTGACAATATAAAGCTAATATTTGCCTTATTTAAATATTATTTCAGGCAGATGTGTCAAAAGTCCCTTCCTGTATTTGTTTGTCTTTTCTTGGTAATCTTAGTGTAGTTTGGTCAAAATCCAACAATTCTCTCTGAACATAAATAAATATACTGTCTGTGAACCACAGACCATAAGTTTCTGAAACATCTACGATCTTAAAAACTTGGCAAAAGAATGTTCATACTAGACCAAACAAGTAAAATAATAATAAAAAAAAAGTTAAAAAAACGAGCAGAACAGACTTTGCTTATGACTATTTTCATAAATCATGTGCCAGAGCTATTCAGTCTAACAGCTCAGGGGCCAGAAATCCAACAATTACGTATCATTACATAAATAAACCCAGTAATCCAATGAGCTATCACCTTTTAAATACATTTATTTTGCTGCATTGTATCATAAATGCAGCAAACTGAAGACAGTAAATGATATTTCAAAATGAAACAATATTAACAGAAATGACACATTATGCCTGCTCTTTGTTTTTCATATCTAAAACTTGGATTCACCATATATTAAGAACAGCAGGTAAGGAGATCATAACAGTCATTTTACAGGAAACAATATTGTATATGATAGCGGTCATGTTTGACACATAGAATCTAACCTGCTGAACTCTAGGAGGAGCTACAGGCTTCACCTGTGTGAACAGAACAGGTACAGTCATATGAAAAAGTTTGGGCACCCCATTATTAATAATTTTTATTTATAAATATTTGGGTGTTTGCAACAGCTATTTCAGTTTGATATATCTAATAACTGATGGACACAGCAATATTTCAGGATTGAAATGAGGTTTGTTGTACTAACAGAAAATGTGCAATATGCATTAAACCAAAATTTGACAGGTGTAAAAATATGGGCACCTCAACAGAAAAGTGACATTAATATTTAGTAGATCCTCCTTTTGCAAAAATAACAGCCTCTAGTCGCTTTCTGTAGCTTTTAATGAGTTCCTGGATCCTGGATGAAGGTATTTTTGACCATTCCTTTTTACAAAACAATTCCAGTTCAGTTAAGTTTGATGGTCGCCGAGCATGGACAGCCCGCTTCAAATCATCCCACAGATGTTCAATGATATTCAGGTCTGGGGACTGGGATGGCCATTCCAGAACATTGTAATTGTTCCTCTGTATGAATGCCTGAGTAGATTTGGAGTGGTGTTTTGGATCATTGTCTTGCTGAAATATCCATCCCTGATGTAACTTCAACTTCGTCACTGATTCTTGAACATTATTTTCAAGAATCTGCTGATACTGAGTGGAATCCATGCGACCCTCAATTTTAATAAGATTCCCGGTGCTGGCATTGGCCACACAGCCCCAAAGCATGATGGAACCTCCACCAAATTTTACAGTCGATAGCAAGTGTTTTTCTTGGAATGATGTGTTTTTGCCGCCATGCATAACGCCTTTTTGTATGACCAAACAACTCAATCTTTGTTTCATCAGTCCACAGGACCTTCTTCCAAATTGAAGCTGGCTTGTCTAAATGTGCTTTTGCATACCTCAGGCGACTCTGTTGGTGGCGTGCTTGCAGAAACGGCTTCTTTCGCATGTTCAGAACTTAAGAAAGAATTGCTAATATCACTTTTCCTAACTGAATTAAATGGGTGATTTTTGAAGTGATGTCCTGTCAGATAGTTATCAGTGGTTAGTAGCTATAGAGCAGTGAGTGAGTGTGGAGAAAAGGGCAGATGTCTGTCCAGACCAGTCTAAAGGCTCAACAAGGGCCTTTTTCTGAAAAAATAAAGACTTATTGGTGTGAAAAATTGATACATAATAATAAACTTCTATACTTTAGCATGACATTGTATTTAGATGCTGTTTTCTCAACCAAACATCCATGTACACCAATATGTGTAGAGTCAAACTATGTTTGTCACATTGTTGATGTTGGGGCTGTGACCCCTAATTTACACTACATGCGTTCCGGCTCCGCTCCGGTCCGGTCCGACCTCCGCAGCAAATACGCAGCCATTTTAATCAATGAGAGTATTTACACTGGCTCCGCACGGCGGTGGTGAGCGGACGGCGATCCGTCTAATTTAGATCCGATCCTATTTCTGCCGGATGTCGGAGCTGCGCTGGAGTCAATTTTTAAAGATTACGTCACACCAACAGGAAAAGGCCTGAGCACAACATTCGTATTTACAAAATAAGACACCATTATTTTGTCAAAATTGCAGCTATATTAATAAATATATGGATATTTTTCCACACAAATGCTGTCAGAATGTATCGTTCTGTTTGGGAAGCTGATAGCAACATGTAGCATGAAGCACATGTGTACACACACCATACACAAGGATTTTATTTTGAAATCAGAAGTTTCAAAAAGACGACAGCAATACAGTTTTAACCATGGATATCAAAAGCTTTTATATCATTGTTTTCAGCTGTGTTTGGAGTTCATCTTTCACAGAATTAATTATTTTTTGCTCTGACTTTCACATTTATCACTGGATTTATCGCCTGATCTCCTTCCTGCACACGCCTCCTCCTCTGTCTGGCAGAGCTGAGTGGAGTGGACGCTGTATAAATTGGGTTGCCTGCGAACTGCGCACCGCAGCAGAGCGGAGCGAAGGCGCATGTGTAAATATGGGTGAGGGTGTCAACAAAACTGCAGCAAATACCACATAATTCCCATGGTCCGTGCTCAGGACAAATTTAATCCTGTAGCAACAGATGATGATCAGTAGAGCAAACAGCAACAAAATTAATTGTCATTTAAAAGTGTACTTTTACTATTAGCTAATGTAGATTTTTTTTAATATCTAAATGAGATTTAAAAAATAATAAGCAGTTTTATAATTGTGAAAACAACAACAACAACAACAACAAATAAAAAATAAAAACAGGACTTTGTTCGGCTAGCCATTAGCCTAGCCTTCCTCCAAACTCTGCGCTCTATGACTGATGTGAAGACTGTAGTAGTTATATTGATAACTATTCAACAAAACTTCACCTCAGGAATGACCAAACTTTTCTTTAAGTTGCTGTATTTTTTGTATGGAAAGTTGATGGTCAGATCGGCTCAAGAGTTGCTTCTAACCCTCAGGCCTTATTTTGGGAATAGTGCCTGAGACGTGTGGACAGTGATCCTTGAACCTGGAGCTGAAGATCCGTCAGTGAATCACAGCACAACTATAATTAACTTTTAAAGGGCCAATATTTTGTGTTTTTCAGTCATATAGTTTAATTCTATTCCAAAACCAAGTAATTATATCACCTTCAATTACTATGAAAATGCTGTTTATATGTATAAGTCAAGAATAAATTTGACTTTGCATCATAGTTTCTAAATGCCTTGAAACTCAGGACACAACTGCATGCATGCATGTCAAGTTGTACAAATTGTCCATAATTTACAAAGATTTTCACTCATTTTGTTGGTATACAGATGTATAAAGCAATCTCACAGATTTATTCATGTTTTATAGATTTAAAAAAACTCAGTTTCAAATTTATTTAAGATGTAGGACGTAAAAAAATTTATTTAACACTCTGTTACATTCCCCTTTGTTCAGAAAACTATAATCAGTGGCTTGAACAATTTTTTTAAATCAGAGGGTTACTTCCAAAAATGAAATTGAACTATGTTTTAAGAACTGTGTCATCTTTGGCAACTAAAAGACTGAACTGAGGTTCAGCAGATGCTGTTTCACCAGTTGTTGTTGCCGCTGATAGCCTGCAGGAGTTGCGGGGGAGGTGTGCTCTGTGATGAGGAAGCTTGGCTTGGAGACACAGCCCAGAAGAGGAGCTGCACCTAATAGGCTGTTCTAGGGCCAACCAACCATTTTTACTCTCCTGCCTGGCTGCCTCAGGACATTACAGCATTTCTTCAACATGCATGAATGAGTCAAAGCAAGACTCTGGGCATGTTTTTGATGAGAGGATAACATTATAACATTACAACATATAAAGCTCAAAAGAGTTGATTTCCCATGATATTGACATGTGAAAATCTAATTTCTTTCTAAAGTTTATTAAAAACAACTAAAGTACATTAGAACATGCATTACATTGTAAAGTGTATAAACAGTAAAACAAAAGAGGAAGCATTTCAACTTCACAAATATGAACCTGAATAAAAAAAAAAAAAAAAGTTCTGAAAAATTCTTCAGCCTTAATTTTGTAGTCTTGTCTGAAGACATTATATGAGGTCTGAGTCTTTGGTTTATTTCAGGCTAAATATATACAGCTTTAATATTTTTGACACTAACTACCACCTGTCAAAAGACGTGTGTTTATTTGTCTCAGCAAAATATACCATATACCACTAAACAGATTTTATTGAAATTCTCAGAAAGAAATCACTGGATGCTCCTCTACAGCTTATTAATCGTACTTAAAAATTGGTAGCGAAAATTTTCTTACCAACACATACTGCAAGAGCTAATACACTGTGCAAGATCCTTGCTTAAGACCCTGTCACACTTTAACATTTTAGACAACATATGCCAACTTTAAATTTTTTATGTCTAAATAAATAAAATGTCTTTATTTGATCAATTTGTTAGCATTACAGTATGTACACACCTAAAAGAGGCTTCCAGATGATTTTTTTAATCCCATTTTCAACATGTATGTCTTTAAAATGTTCATAAGTTGGCATAAGTTGTCTGAAACTTTATAAACATGAGACAGGGCCTTTAAATTGACATTACTATTTGAGTCAACCCTGTCTGTTTTTTAGCAAAATATCTGATGAACCACTGGATAGCTTTCAATGAAACTTTCAAAATGTAAACTTTGATTGCATATTTACAATTACCTTTTGGAGCTGCCTGATACAAGACGGCGGCCACAGCTAATCAACCTTAGGTAACAAAAAAAGTAACTCAGTCAGTTTTGCAGTTTATGAGTTAAAACTTGGTATAATAGTAGCTGAGACTGATACCAACACATATTCTAAAATCTTACAGATTACATGAGAACTCTTGATATTCAATTAAATTTAAATACAAAAATACTTTATTGATCCCAAAGGGAAATTACAGCTTATATCAGCTGATGCTTAATATGCATAATATCAGATCAGGTCACTCAAAACAAACTTCAGGATTTAACTAAAACAGCTAAAACTTTCTCACTTCTTGGCATAAGGTGGTCTTACGGTAGTTTAAAATGTTGCTATAAAGGCCTTACATTTGTTTTTCTACTTTGGTCCCAACTTTTAACTAATGAAATCATGGTATCATCTTAATGTTCTGTCCTCTTTATTCCAGCGAAAACTTGGTGTCCCACAGCTGTGCAGAGGTGGATGATAGATGTTCAGCGTTTGGAATGAGGTCACGCTCAGTAAGAAATAAGCCTCCTGATGTTCTGTTCACATTTAGTTCTTGTTATTTTTTTATTTTTCTTTTCTCTTTTTTTTTCTCCTCCCAGAGCAGAAGGAGGAATTTCAGGGCTGATTATCCCAACCTAAATTCAGCTGGATGAGATGACTCATCATAAACCTCCAGTTTAATAAGAACACTCTGAGAGCATCATGAGAAAATGTGGCTAATGATGTGTGACACGTACACAAAGAGGAGTGCAGTAGGAGGTGTTTCACTAAATGAGGATTTTGCTCTAAAAGCTTGAGTGTGTGTGTGTGTGTGTGTGTGTGTGTGTGTGTATGTGTGTGTGTGAGCAGCTGTAAATTGACGAGATTCCTGCCCAACTATTTGTAATCTAAACAATAAAAGTCCTCTGTCAAACTGCATACTGTCACACACATTTAAATAAAAAACATCTGAGAATAAAAAAAACATAAAGTACTGAGAATGGGCAGAGATGTTTTCCTTTAATGATGGAAGCAGAGGTGTGGAGCATAGTACTAAACATGATACCCACCACAGGAGATTTAAAACTATGTTTACAC
>JARVGW010000278.1:924759-938298 GCA_031762495.1 Anablepsoides rubrolineatus | reverse complement strand
TTCTTGTATTTGTTACCATGTTAGGACCGTGTGTTTGAAATTGTAAAATTAACATCCCTGAATAGTGCATAAGCACACACACACATAAATATATATGTATATATATATATATATAAAATTTTTAATGCAGGACTCAGACTCAAATGACTCAAATGAACCGGGTTATTTTAGTGATTGACTCAAATTAACTTGATTCCTAAAAGTGAACCGTTTTTACCAGCACCACCCCTGAGCTGGATTTAGAGCACATAAATCCACAAATCTCCAAAACATAGAAGTATAAAACCTACAGTCACTAAAATATTAAGATAACATAAACAGCAACAAGGGAAACTTAAGGTGTATTCACACCTATACATTTGGTCCGATTTAAACAGATGGGAGTTTGTTACCCTTTTATGCAGGTGCGTTTCAACAACCACACAAACATGCAGCCTTTTGTACTTCACAGGTCACCATAGCTAAGCAACATTAGCCCTTCAGTGTTGCTAACACTAACACTGTGCTACAAAAAACGAGCCTTTGTGGGTCAGAGAACGCAAAGCATCTTGTCTCCTTTAGGTTGCGGCACGCAGTTGACAACGCTGTCCCAGAATCCTAAGTATATGAATGAGCTGTTCTTAATATTCTTAATAGTCAGTTGTATAAACAGCACTATCTTTATTTCTGGATCTGTGCTCTGTCCTGCACCCGTCATTTCTGTCAAATGGGAGCAACAATCGTCACCTGCATGGCTTTGTTTATAAATTATAGTCCGCTTGCAAAAAGCACAATGTGAATGCAAACAGTACTAAAGGAAAAAATAAGTATGCTATTTGATCCAGATCAAACACGTGATCAAAAGGACTTTCCAATACAACCCTAGTCAAACCAATTTGGACAAACTGAAATAACAATGAGCTTAAATCATTTTCTATGTAAAAAAAAATCTGTTTATGATCTTTAACTTCCTTTCAGATTTAACAGACAGCAGCAGAGAGGATGTCTGAGAGAGAAAAAAGAGAAAAAAAAAACTACGGTCCTAATGAGAAAACAAGATCTGGTCATTACAATAAAGACTCATTACAAGCATCCAGCTCACGTGTTGCACGTTTTTATGACTCTGATTGCGTCATTTCAGTTATTTTCCCCAACACACAAACACACACACACATACACATACACACATTCATGGTTTAGTACTACTATCTTTATGGGAACGTTGCCTAACCTAAACTCAACCTTATTCCTAGTCCTAACCCCTAACTCACCAACGATATTTCCCCCCATGAGGACGAGGCTTAGGTCTCCATAAGTAATAGTTGCCCCCCACAAGTAAGTGTATTTGACAAAAAGTGTCCCCACATTGTAGGGAATGCTTGCCTGCAAAAGCACATCTGAAATCTTTCTCATTTTCACTCATACACACAATAACCCTGAAACAACCAATCAGCAGATCCCAGGGAAATCTCTGGATGTTTTGAGGGGAGGTTCCAGTTTCAGGACTGGACTTAGGAGGGAGAGACCACCTCACTGTTTCCACACTCTTCTGATTGACTCTGTTCCAGTTTCCCTTCCCGTCTCCTAACTTGACATTCATTATACAAAGCTGTACATTTACAGAATGCGCTTTATAAAGCCAATACTTTTCCATACAGTTGAAACCATTCAAGTCAAACACTTATAATTAAAGTTTAGTTGCAATGAAATAAAGATATTGTCACATGCTTTTATAAAGAGTGAGAATTAGGCTCAGGACAGTGTCTAGTAAGACGTTACTGTTACAAAGTCACAAAGTCAAAATCACACATTTTTCCATGCTACCATTTCAGGCTCAAAGAATAAAGCAAAGATAACACAGACAAAACATGTTTTCTTTTATATTCATTGCTCTACCAGACTTGTTGTTGAGTCATGGTAGTCGAAGGGGAATTGTCGTGAACATGCAAAAAAGGATGACATCATTGGTGTACAGTGTTTCCAGCAGGGTAAAAGTCAGTCATGTCTCGTCTACTAGAGGAGTCACACCAGTTGCTCTTCTCTCAAGGTAAAACTGTTGCAACTAGCTAATAAATCGTACTTCTTTCAAAAAGAAGTACACAACATAACAATCAGCTAAACATAAAACTTTGTTTTTTTGTTAACAGCACATTTTTAATGACAACCTGTTCAAAGTGTTAAACAAAAAATTGAAGGTGAACTGTGGCCAGAAAGTTCTGCAATCTGTTAAAAAAAACTCAGTTTAAAACTGATTCTCTGGCGTCAAATTTAAACACAAACCTCAATACTTGTGATTGAATTAAATATTAATTGTAATTATTGCTGTAAACAAATGTTTTAGAAATAAAAAAAGCTGATCACAAATTGATGTAAAATCTGCCCTGAAGGCAGGGGAAAAGCTGAAACACTGACTTGAAACAGTATTATTTAATTTAATTTAGGCAGCAGTAATAAAGTTTGCATTCCCGTATTTAAATAAAAACAAACAAATCCTGTTTATTTTTTTGTTTCCACCTCAGATCTGTTCATTGTTTAGTTTAACAATGAGACTTTGACAAAAGTTTTATTTCCTAACAATAAAACTGAAAAAAATCCACACCCAGCCTGCAGCCATGAAGAAAAGCAACACTTAGAGTTTACGAGCAGGGATTTGCAATAAGGCAGGAGTGTCTTTTGGCAGATTTTACACAGACAGATGAGCCTTCCTTTTTTTAGGTTAAACAGCAGTTTGCTTCTTTAAACATCTTAACAAGACTTTATCATCTTCAACAGGACTCTTACATAAAAGAAAAAAACCCACAATACATTTAGTTACTATTACTACAAAACTGTTAAAGAGCAAACCACAACCCACCTCAGAATGAGTCTGACTCATGCTGTTTAGAAGAAAAAGACACAAGCTGTTGTAAAAAAAAAAAAAAAGCTTTTACAAGCAGACAGATGTCAAGATTTTCAGTCAGAGCGTGGTATGACAGAGAAGAAGTGATAAATCTGTTAGTTATTTTCTTTTTGAAGCATTTGTCAACAGTAATATGTAAAAAAGGTGTTTCAGAAGAGACTAACTGGACGTTTGAAGAATTTCAGTCAGCTCAAATCAAGCTAGCTAACGTGTGTGTGTGTGTAGGCTACATGTGTGTGTGTGGGGGAGATGACGCTGACCACCTCTTGGTGGTTAATGACTCTGGCAGAAGCCAACACAGGATCAGACAGAGCAGCAGAGAGGAAGAGGGAGTGAGGGGAGAAGAGGCTGAACATCATTTGGAAACTATGTGGCATATTTTCCATTTTCTGAACACACTAGAGCCTGTCGGCAGACACACGGCAGGAGGGATTAAAACATCTCACAGTCCCAACGCTCACAAATGGACACTGTTTCTGCTGGTTCTGAATCACTTCAATCTATTAGTTGCCATCATGGGAATGGATTAAACCAGAGCAATATTTTTTATAAGAATGTTTTACACCACTGCCTTGTGTGGCAAAGTTTTAAATAAAAATCACATGTGAGTTGTTAGCTCTCAAAGTATGTGTTGGAAATGACTCTCATCTACTACCACACCAAACTTCTGCTCAATGTGTGTAAGATTGACTCATTTATAATCATTTTTTTTGTTTCTTAATGCCGAAAGGCAAGGCAGCCACCTTTAACCACATTAACTTCAAAAGTTAATTATCTGTAGATGCACATCCAGGGTTCACTTTCTGTGAGTTTCATTAAAATCCATCCAAAGGTTCATAAAATATGTTGCTAACAGACAAACACATACGAGTGATAGGCCTTCCATTTTGCCTTCGGGGCAAAATAAAATAAAAAATAAATACATTTTAAAAACTTTGAATTTGTGTCCAATTAAACCTTCTCAGACAAAAGTTCACAAGAAAGAAACAAAACAATATGTGTGATGAATAAATAAAACATTTCCCCATACTAAGAATCAATAAAAATATGTTTTTATCGTTAAAAAATGTGTTTTTCTGTACTAACTCAAATCTGGTTTTGGTTTCAGGAATCATGGTTTTGAAATGGTTTTATTCCCCCTCATATATCTACTTGTGCATATAAACTATAGGGACTCTAGAAAGAGATGATGTCATAATTCTTCCCTTTTTTGTCTGCTCCGCATGTGAGCAGGAGGAAGGTTAAAGGTCAGCTGGTTCAGGCTCAGTCCTATCAGTCAGATTCTGTTACTAATTATTATTTACAGCTTCTGACTAATCCACTTTCAAAGAAAAATAACTCTAAAAAGACAACAAAGTTCTTTGTGTTCTCATTTACACAGACTCTGGCAAATATCAGCCTCCCTGAAGCTGAAAGGGCAATAATGTTTCTGCCTGTGTCTGTTTGCTTGACACTAGCCTATCCTATCTCAGTGAACACTGGACAGATTTTAATGAAACTCACAGAAAGTAACAAATGATTAGACATTTACAAGTGATTAGGTTTTAGCGTGGATCCACTTCAATATGGCCGCCACAGCCAACTGATATTAGCCAATCTAATAGTAGCAAGAATTCTGACCACTTTACAGATACTGAGCTAAATCTTGGTGTACTAGTAGCTGAGACCATCACAGCTCAAAATTGTCATTAACTATTGGAGTCAAGTCAGGCTGTCTGTTATGTCAATGTCAATTTATTTATATAGCACATAAAAAAAACAAAAGTTGACCAAAACGATTCACAATTCAGCCAAATGAATAAAAACAACAAAGCAACAAAATGTAAACAATAAGATCAATTTAAAATAGAGAAAGGAAAACATTAAACATATTAGCTTTAACCCTTTAAAGCCTGACCTTTTAAAAATGGTCATGGAGGCCATAGGAATCCTGTGTAGCAAATATGATACAAATGGTGATATAGGGTTAAAAGAATTTCAAACTCTACCAGAATGAAAGGCCAGCGAGTAAAAATTAGTTTTAAGCAGATATTTACAAGTCTCAACAGTCTCTGCAGTCTGAATGTATCTGTTAGTATTAAACCACTGGACAGATTTTAATGAAACCCCTGGAAAGTAATGATTGGATGGTCATTTACTACAGCTGATTATCGTTTGGGTCAGCTCAGTTAAAAATGGTTGCCACTGCTGATCAACTTAAGCAAACACATAACTAACTATAACTCAACCATATTTAATTATATTAGACTAAAACTTGGTATGGTCATGTCTGAGCACCCATCTAGGCACACATCTTTGGTTAAAACTTTGGTGCTACCTGTTAGTCAACCCTGTTTGTCTGTTAGCAAAATATCTACTGAACCACTGGAGATATTTCATTGAAACTCAGAGAAAGTAATTACCAGCTAATGGAATAGCTATTCTATATAAACAAAAATGTCTGTAATGTTGTCAGTTTTACAGATACTGAGCTTAGGTTTGGTGTGGTGTGGTAGTAGCTGCGAGTTATTCTCAAAATATTTTCCTTTAAGTGCGAACATGTTTGACAATTTTTCGCAATATCTCATGAGATTGTGCATAACATAGATTTAAAAACAGCAACATGTCCATTATTTTTCAACATGAGATGATCTCAGTTTAATTTGTGGCACGAAAAGCGGCAAACGATACGCATTCCTTCAAGAAATGGTGTCTTTCATCACAGAAAGCAACTAAATGAATTTATAGCTGTCCAACTAGACACAAGCAAACAGTCTTTAAGTCAAACCAAATCAGACCAAAATGTTTTGTGTCCACCAGGATACAATAAATCCAACATTTCCTGAGTACAGAAAGTTCCCCTACTAATCATTAAAAACATGTACGTGCACGTTTCTTTTTGTTGACAGAAATGTTGCAGCCTGTTCAGACAAAAAAAAATCCAGTCACTAAACCTCCAACAATCTGAGAGCAAACACCTCAGTCTGCAACCACTCACAGCACAGCACAGCACAGCACAGCACAGCAGCATTATGGGATGGGGAGTTTCTTTGTGGACAGTGTGGAACATGTGGCACCTAGGATTATGTTTGATTTGTGAATGTGTGTTTGCGAAGAAGTGGGTGGCAGAGGTTTGTGGGTTACACGCTGGGGTCTCAACAAACCGAGGAGGATGTGGCCTCCACCACAGTCCCTTATTTAACGCAGCGTTTAAGGACAGCAGGGCACTGGGGTTGACCAACACTCAGACCTCACTTACATGCATCTGCACTCACAGCAAAACACACATGAAGTTTTAGTTATTTAAAAAAATCTGTCCGGTTAAACTTGCATTGTAATTTTTTAAAGAACAATAAATCTGTTGGAAAACAGGAAATATTAAAGGTTTGGCATTTCTTGAAACTATGCGTGTGGCCCAACTTTCATGCCAGTGCTTTAAACTAAAATTGTTTTATGATGAGAAGGGATGGAGCTGAAGCTGTTTTGGTCAAACACTGTAAACGATAAGTTGTTTTTTAAAGGTATTATGGTATTAAGGTTTGTGTTGAAGAACGATCTCAACTACAACCACACCGGATTTTAGCGCAATATCTTTAAAACTGACAGAGTTATAGTGTCTTTTTTTTCTGCTTCTTTAGTCTGAAGAAGTCTCTTTGAGGAGAGATGAAACATTTAATTAAAGAACAACCCGTCCAGAGGACCTACTTATTTTTCTGTTTGATCAGAATAAGTGTTTACATGAACGCCATTCAGATTATCAATCAGTATAAACCACCCCTCTCATTCGGATTACAAATTAATTCTGATTGAGCTGAATTAGAATATTCTGGTTGTGCGGGGGTTAGATGACACATTTTCATTTAGACTGGCCGTTTATTCCAATCATGTCCATGTAAACAAAGTTAATGGCAAAGTTCTAAAAATAGACCTCAATTGATCAGTGAGTGTTCAGACTATAAAGTAGGGATAAGTCTCAGCAAACAAAATTTTGGCCAAATAACTCTAAATGAAAGGAAGTAGCCATTTTTAAAATTGCTAAGGTTGTTTTATCTGAGGAGGCCAATTTAACTGTGGTTACCTCTAAAGGTTAATCAACTGTAGATGTGGGGTTTCATTAAACTATTCTCAGTTGTTTATCAGATATTTTGTAAAAAACAGCAGCAGAAGGTACAAATCAGACAAAAAAGGCCAAAAGAAGAGGTTCCAGCTCAAGGCCTACCTCAAAGACTTCTTCATCAAGTATCCTTGTTCCAAACACTATAATTCCTTTGGTATCAATGATGGGGTGGGGGTCCCGGAGCAGCTTCTGGGTGGTCTTCTTTTTACAGTCCAAAATGAGGGTGATGGTCTGCTTGTGCACACTGATGGCCACTCGATGCCACCTGGAACAGGAAGAGAGTGTTATTCACAGGGTTACTGGGTTTCATGCCATTACAGATAAGCTGCTCAGGGTTTGTTCAGGTCCAGATTTATCCCACTCAGGTTCCT
Organism: Anablepsoides rubrolineatus; assembly: GCA_031762495.1. Taxonomy (NCBI): domain Eukaryota; kingdom Metazoa; phylum Chordata; class Actinopteri; order Cyprinodontiformes; family Rivulidae; genus Anablepsoides; species Anablepsoides rubrolineatus. The sequence goes on along the minus strand of JARVGW010000278.1, from coordinate 930,953 downwards.
GAAATCACTCTGAGACCCGAGCTGTCACAAAATATGAAGAGAAACAGATTCAAAGCTGTTAGACATGATCAAATCAAAGGGGAAAAACAATTTGATTTGTCTATTTTAAAAATTCTATTTAATTTCAAATACCAACTTTATTTTCTTATAAAATGTAGAAAACTAAAAACGAATCTTCTTGAATGTGTTTGATAATAATCAGTTTAATATCTATATTTCATATTCTAACTACATAGCTGATTACATTTGTTGACTAATACTGTATAAATATAAACTGTCAACTTTTACACTTTATTGCCACTGATTTTCACAAGCACACATCGCAGCAGCAACAGCTGTAGAACTTGTGCTGTGTTCATGCAGGGACATCAATATTCCTGCTGAAATTTCTGTGTTTGTTGATGTAAAGATGAATAAAATACTGTTTAAATGAACTAATGAGATCTGTTTGTTTTTTTAATTGTAGCTTTCTTTAGGCAAAAAAAAGTTATTTTGGTGTCAATAAGTCATTAGCTCATCTGTCTGTGTTAGAATTCAACTCAATTTCTACAAACTGAGGCCACTTTAACATCTACCTACAGGCGGGATGTTATTTGTTCATAACATAGCACATCAGAGGTGCAGATGTTAGAAATAAGTATGTTAGAGAGAATGATGGTCCACCAAAAATAAAACCAAATCCTTCTGATTAGAGCAGAGGTACCCAAAGTGGGGCCCGCGGGCAAAAACTGGCCCACCAATCCATTTGATTTGGCCCACCAGCAGCTGCTGGGTTGTAACCTGTTGTCCTCTGGAGAAACACATTTCATTCATTGGCCCAATGACTATATAAGGGGCTGTAGTGCAGTTAGTCAAAAACGTGTGCCACAGCACTGGCTGCATGCTTAATCTTTAAAAATAAAAGGACTTTATTTAAGAAGTTTTTGTATTTCATGTGTTATATTATTGCACTTGGCCAGCAGCCGTCAGATAGATTTTCATTTTGGCCCTCTTGGGGCAAACGTCTGAATTAGAGGAACCTGAACCTGAATCAGGGCCTGATAAATGAAGGTGGACTCCTGCTCAGAGCAATGATTCTCAAATGACCCCTGGTGGAGGATGCAGGTTTATCACAGGGGTGGGGTGCGTGATCACTCCCACTTTTGTTTTGTTTTAATTTTCAGGACTAAAAACTGTAAGAGGAACCAAGGTTTTGTGAAGAACAGATCCAGTTCTTACTGGTCAGTTGGACACTTTTATCTCCCATTGAGGAATGGCTGACAATGTTTTTCCCCCAAAGCGAGGCATGAAAGGTTAGAGATCCACTGGATTAGAGAGTATTAGATATACTGTTACATAAACGTGGACTGTAACTAGAGGGCAGAGACAAGAATCAAGACATACTGGTACACCTACTTTCCATCAGCAAGGTGAACTCCTCTGAAGAGGGGGTAGTCTTCTGGACTGGGTTTTCCTGTGTGGTCTTCGTACAGGAAGACAGGGGAGCGTCCCACTTCCAGTCCCAGCTGCTGGATGCCCTGTTCGTTGTAAACTGACAACAGGAAGGACTGGCTGCCCTTGTTGGGTTTTACTGTGGCCAAGATGGAGAAATCCTCAGGGAAGGCATCACCTGGCAAGATGGATGTGTGTGGTGGTGGACACAAAAAGAGAAAACAGTTAAGAGCAGCAAAACGTTTTCATCATCAGAACAGTAATAAAATACTTGTGCTGTTATTTCAGGAGACTGTCTGGGAATTTAGTGTTTAAGTAGAAATAATGTTTTTATTGTTACTTAGACAAGAATCTGTTGAATTAGCAGCAAAAAGGAAACAACAGCGACCTGTAAACGTAACAAGATATGATTCATCTGAGAGCAATGCTGCCAGACTTTTAGTCTGGTCAGAAAAAAAGAAGAAAAAAAACTCAGTGGAACATTTCCAGAGCAGCACAGGATGAGAAGCACTAATGACAAAAACATGTGATCCTGGGAGAAAACCATCCCTCAAACCCCCTCATCTCCTAACGCTGATGTATTGAACAGACGCTGAGTCTCCTCAATGATCGGACTGAGAGGAGCAAAAATCTTTCTCAAGACAAATAATCTGAGACACATTTATGTGGAAATACAGACACCAAGAATATAGAACGGTATGTGAGCACATAAAAGATCTTAAAAGAAGATCTGTTGGCCTCCGACTGAAAAGTTCCAGTTCCTCAAATATTCCTTCAGGTTGAACAAACTGTTACTGGGGTGTACCCTCCAAAATCGGATTTTTCTTTTTTTTTATCCAAGGAGAAATGCATGCTATAAAAATAAGAAATATTATAGAAACCAGAGGTGTGAAATTTTACATCTCTTGAACTAAAATTTGGTGTAGTAGTCGAGAGTCAGTGGTGGGCACAGCTAAGCAAAATGTTAACCTCACTATCCTCTAATCCGCTAAACAAAAATCTAGTTTCGCTAACACCAAACCACTAAATAAATTAAAAATGACGGGAAGCTAATGCCAACCGCTAAAACGACTGTCACTCAGTTGGTGTCACGCATCTTCATCTCCTTCAAGTTGAAAACTTGTGGGTTTTACAAAGCAGCAAATCTTTAAGATGATTGTAGAAACTAAAAAAGAAACTACAAAAACAGTGTTTCCTGTAACTCTTGATTCTTTTCATCATCTCTCTTCCTGTCACCACCTGGATGTCTGGTTGTCGTCCTGCTGTCATTCCTCCCTCACTGCTGAGCATTCCATCCTATCGTGCACAGAGCACGTGACTTGGCAGAGTCGTTCTTTAGGAATTCAGCTCATCTGAGAAAAGCTGCTGTGACGGACAGATGGATGGACAGATGTTGAACCAGAGAGACTGGCCTTCAGGAAAAGTAGGATAACACTCCTCAGTATTCTCATGTGGAAAAGTTTGGTCACACTGAATGAAACAAATATGCAAAATCTAAGTCCTATGGTGCAAAAAGAAGATAATTAGGGACACTTAAGGACAACATCTGATTTGCGGTGCGGACCATGACAGCAGTGACTGACAGCAAGATGTCTGTGTGGGTCAAAGGTCATCAGAAGGGTGAAATAAAAACGTGCACAGAAGAAAAACGAAAAGCGCAGCTTTCCCTGAAGGTATGCAAACCCACCCAGCACTTTTTATGCCAGAGTTTAAACTAAGATCATCTTGTGTTGAGAACTGATCCAGAGATTACTGTAAATGAATGTCATTAAAATCTGTCCACTGGTTCATAACATATTTTGCTAACAGTTAGACAGCTCTGACTTCATTGTTTGATGGCAATTCTTTAAACAAAAATCTCTTGTGATCTATAAACTATTGAAGTACATGTAAATTAATCTCTACTACTACCATATCAAATCCTAACTCAATATCAACAAAACTGTTTTTGCAGAAACTAATAGACAATGACAGCCATCTTGAATTAGGCTGACTCCAAAAATGAATCTGTTATAGATGTACAACCAGTGATTACATTCTGGGAGTTTCATTAAAATCAGTCCTCTGTTTTGTGAGATGCTTTGCTAAAGGCCCTGTCACACTATAGCATTTTAGACAACTTATGCCAACTTGTGAAAATTTTGGAGACACCTACATTGAAGATGGAATTTTAAAAAAAATAAATGGAACCTTTATTAGGCATGTAAATACTGTAATTCTAACAAGTTGATCAAATATACAACTTATTTGGTAATTTACTTGAAAAATGTTTCTCATAAGCACAGACAGTTACACAAATGCACAGGCACATCACTACAAATTTAGAAAAACTACAAATGAAAATTTGCTTATTTTCTTACAATTATGAGCTGCCAACTAGTCTCCAACAGTCTCAGGTTAATGAAACAGACTTCAGCCAACCCATAAATGGCTCTAACTCATTCATTTGACAGATATTCAGCTTAAACCTGATGTATTAATAGCTGAGAGCTATCCACATCACATACTCTGAGCACTAAAATGTAATACTGTATAAAGTTGTGTATTACTGTACTTTCAAGGTTTGACCAAAACTTTTTTTATTGATCTTAGTTTAAAACTTTGGAATGAAATTACCAAAATAATCGTTAGCTGCAGCCCTACTTCATACACATGTCTGATATGTCCTGCTGAGCGATGTGATCTGTGTCATACAGGTGTGATCGATTGTAAAAACCAATAGGGTGTGAGAATGGTATATTCACTCTATCCAGGAGGTGCAATTTATCTGGATTGAAAACAAGTCAAAATGAAATAGGAGTAACAATTTTCTGCTTCTTACATTTTTAAAAAATGTAAGGAGTAGAAGTAAAAAGCTGTCTGAAAAGTAATAACTTAAGTAAAGCACAGGTAACCAAAATGTCTACTTAAGTACAGTAACAGAGTATTTGTACTTTGTTACTTTACATCTCTACATACCATGTTAGGAGTCTCTGCTGCAGCAGATGCTGCTATCAGAATGATCAGTATCTTCTTAAAATCACAACTTTACAGAGTTTCCACTAAATCAGTCCTGAAAACAAGCAGGCACTATTGCACTGTGGTTGGCTGCTGTTCTTTTAGTCACAGATTTATCTAGACACAGAGTCACAACAAGAAGAGGGAGAAAAGTTCAAAGAAAGCAGAAAGTGAAGGTAAGGAAGGTCTGTTTGTTCAGGAACCCCAGTGGTTTGAAATGAATCATCTCTTCCACATGTTTGCCTAATGATTGCATGTCTGCTCCTGTGTTTCTTTCTTTCTTTTTTCCAGCATATCATCACAGACTGTCTGTGGTTATTGGGTCACGGGCCGGAGTGTTCTCAATCCGAGCTGCTGTTGTTTTTATTCCCAACATCAGAATGAAAAGAAAAGCTAAATGTTTTCATGCCTCAGGTTTGACTGTGCAACTGAATGTTCAAACTGTCAGACAGGGAGGATGCTGATAATTTTGCTGAACAGGACTTAGAGTGGAAAACTTAGTGACAGGGAGAAAATCCTGGATAAAATGATCTCAGACTGCCGTCTGGAATATATTAGCTGTAACAACCAGGCAAGAAAAGGGCCACGGAACAAACACTGTAACTATATTTTAAATCCTTCAACCCACAGACAGCTAGTTAGTCAGTTTGCACCTAAAGAGCTTGAGATGCCTGTTATGAAGCCCTCCAGTTGGTTTGTTTTATGTGGATTGTTATTTTGGATGATACACAGCAGCATGTGTGTGTAATTATAGAATATGTGTTTAAACAAACAGCCATATGGGGCTGCAGAGTCAGAGAGCATCAAAGTGAAGAGGATTTGTTTGATTGGAGAGCGTGTAAAGACTCGCAGCCCACAGAAGCCTTATGGCTCATATTTAAACCCGAAGAAAGAATCAGAAGACGGATCAAAGATTCACTGCAGCATCTGTCGGACCAGGACTGACAGGGTTGAAGCTCAGCTCAGTCCTTTGTGCTAGATCTACACAACAGAAGCTTTTATCTGTTAGAAACAGAAAAGAAAAGACTTCTGCATGACTCAAACCTGAGGGAACGAAAAACTGAGGCAGCGACAGTGCAGGAAAAATGATACAGAGAGGAAAATCTAAAGCTTGAGGGCAAAAGAAAAGAGAAAAAAAAAGCTGACTGGAGAGGGAGGAGTGAGAGAAAAGAAGTCATGTAGCACACAGAGCAGCAGCCCTGAGCCACGTCAGCACAACAAAAGGGGAAAACCCCAGTGGCGGCTGGTCAATAGGGGGCGCAGGTTCGCCGCCGCCCCCTCTATTTTTGGTACACAAAAATAAAATAAAATAATGAATAAAATGTTATAAATGTTTCGACAAAATATTGTATAGATGTTTTCTGATAAGTAAAATAAATAATTTATAGTCATTGATGTGTAAACTTTCATTTTAATAATGAGCGTTTTCGTGTGAGTCACTTCCAGGTCACGCTGTGTTCGCCGCCCCAGGTTCCCATAGACAAGTCATTGTAAGATTTTGGACATGTGCAGTAAGTCCTCAATGCAAAAGAATAGGATGGCCTGTGTTCGCAGGCCGGTAGTGGGTGGGTCCACCTGTGTCGACGACTCGACGTCATTAGGTAGCAGCAGGCAGGACAATACAAGGTGGATTTTGGAGAACAACAAACAAGAAAAGAAAGAAAAAACAACACAGTAAGTCTCTTATTTCTAAACCTTTTCTAAGCAGAATATATGAGGAGAAACTTAAAGTGAAGTAGCTTGGACCAGATAAGCCGGACATAATA
>JARVGW010000278.1:852244-863156 GCA_031762495.1 Anablepsoides rubrolineatus | reverse complement strand
AGGTGACATAGATACTTTATTATGGTATAGAATTTAAATATATGCCTGAGAAACACATAATATTGGCCCTTTAATTTACGATAAAAGTGCATACGTTGCTGGGCTTTCTTTTGTACCCAGATATTTATATTCATCTACAACTTCAACTACTTGATCATTCATGAGAGTTGGCCTTTTTGTTTTTCCTGAAGTCAATAATAATTTCTTTTGTTTTATTGACATTTATGTCTAAAAAGAATGATTTATAACAGTTAACAAAATGTGACACCACTGGGCCATGATCAGGATCATCTGACTTTAAAAGAGACACAATGACGGAATCGTCAGCAAACTTTAAAATATGCTGTCCTGCGAACTGGCTTTGATACGCATTAGTGTATAAAACATCCTTGACCCTGACGCGTTGGGATCTGGTAGTTAAAAAATCCATTAACCAACATATGAGACTTGATGCAATGTTATGTACACTTTTTACCCTGTCTGCTAGGATATGTGGCTGTATGCAGTTAAAAGCAGCAGAAAAATCAATAAAAACAAGACGTGCAAAAGTATTAGCTGCCTCAAGGTGTGAAAGAACCAAGTTCAGTAAAGTGCATATGGCATCATCCACCCCTCTGCAGGGCCTGTTGGCAAATTGCAGTGGGTCCAAGCTAGTTATCACAGTAGTTAAGAGAGCTGTCTTAATTAATTTCTCAAATGACTTCATGGCAAGAGATGAGGCCACAGGCCTGTTGTCAGTCAGCTGTTTAGGAGCTCTGTTCCTGGGGATTGAGACATTGATGGACTTTTTCCATAAACGTGGGACCTTATTGAGGTAAAGGGAGTGTCTGAAAATATAAATTAGGAACTATGTAAGACGTGTCGCTATTGGTTAGTGTGGACTGAAGGTATTTCCTCTTGCACCCACTTTGAATGTTGTCAGTACACTAAATGGCCATTATTAGCCCCATACGTTGTGTACAGACTGTCCCTTCTCTAACTCTTAGTAGGTTGGAAGGCACTTATCAATCATTTGTATGCCTGATAATATACTTTTAGGTGCAGTGGGTTTGGCTTCTCCCCCAGGACCCATAGCTCAGTCGGTCGGCTCGGCTCACTGTCCAACTTTGCTCAGGGGTAAATTAATTAAAAGTCACAATATGTTATTAGATGTTGGTACCTGAATGAATACTGATATTAAAGAACAGTTCAGTTTCAAATATTGTCAGTTTTGTGTACACTGATGGTTTGAATATTAAATTCTTGGTCAGTCTTAATTGACAGTGACAGAAGGAAGTTGGTAAGAAAGAGAAAATTTAGTCAGTATGCAAATAAGCTGTAACAAGATCTTTGTTTATTTTAGCTCTTTTATGTAAAAATCCAGAACTGAACAAGGGTAGATTTTTCCCATGACTATAGTGGGTAACATTGTGCAACGTTTACATTTTTCTACAAACTTGAGCCTGTCTTGTTACCAACTGATATTTTTTAGTAGCAAAACACAACAACTGCCTGTCTAATTATCAAATATTCAGACATCCTCAGCTGTGATTTAGTGCTGCTTTAGAGCCAAATCCAACCATTCAATTTCTTCTGAGACCTGCTCAGTCTATATTTTTATCAGGTTCCTTTTCCAACACATTTGAAACACAACGTACAAAGCCTCCATGTTAAAGAAGAGGCAAAGCAGCAAGAAATAATAAAAAAAGATGAAGGCGAGGAACAGATCGTGTTGTTTGATTAAAAACAGCTTGCTGGTATTTATACCATGACGTTTCAGGGATAGATGAAGTCTGACTCAAGACTGCAGCTGGGAAAGATTTTGATTCTTCGTCTTTTATTCCCAGAGATGATTTATAAACTCACAGCTGTTTATAAACAGTGTCTCTAACTCGCTCATTATTGGACATGATCCCTTATGGATGGACATAGCCCTGTCATAATACATTATTTGTTTATATAGGAAAAAGAAAGGACAAAAAATCACTGTATATGTTTTACATAAAGGATTCAAACTATCAGTCAGCTGCTGAAGATAAACACAAAGGACTCAGCAGGATGCCTGAAGCTGACAGAAGTGTTTTAAAGCTTCAAACACTCAGCCAAGAATATTTAAAGGCCTAATATTCCAGGTCATTTTTATCACCTGCCTTCTTTCATGGCAGAGTTTTAGACGATGACCATCTTCTGTTAAGAAATGACAGCATTCTAACTGCTTTTGTCCAATTTTGAATATAATCTTCATTGCAACATGCATGGGGATATTACTGTATTAGAGATTACTATCAGGTACAGTAAAATCCCTTACAGTATATATACATCTCTACAATTGAAGAAATTATTAACCACTTTTGTATTTTTAAGATCAGTTAGTTTTGCAGCCATCATGAAAAACGTTTGCTTTAAAAGTCATAGAAGATGTATGTTCAGTAAATATTTCCTAAAAGTGTCATTCCAGTCTGTCGAGTGGTTTAGGAGATATTTTGCTAACAGACAGTGTTGACTCTAAGTAGTGAAATATCTTGCACAGTTTGCTCATATTATGTAATGACAGTGGTGGGCAGCACTAATCTAAAAATTAGGTCCACTAGCCCTAAAGCACTAACTCACATTTTTAGGTTCCCTAATTCTAAAGCACTAATGCACTGAAAATTTAGCAAAAGTTAATTCTAAAGCACTAAAATTATCCAGTCAACCCGTGAACATGCTTCAACAGACAACATGAGTCAGGTATTGACATGCTGCTCTCATTGACATTCCACAGCTGTATTTGGTTCATATATTGTCAATATATTGTCACCTAGTGGATAAGTGACACACATATGAACAAAATTTGTGTCAGCTTTCACTCTCAGTTAGTAATATTAATGTTGATCAATAACATTTATAGACCTCAGTTAGTGCTTCTAAATTTAGCCCATAAATTTAACAAGTGCTAATGCACTAATAAATTTTAAAATTAGCAAAAGCCTTAATTAGGAAATCAGTTCCCCTATTAGTGCTTTAGTGCTTTAGGGGAACTGTGCCCACCACTGTGTGATGAGAATGACTGTCAACTACTGCTGCACCATTTATTTGTATTCAACTGAACACAGAAACTCCAAAGTGGAATCTGAGAACGAGACTGTCAGGAAATAGCCAGAGCCCGTTGGATGATTGTTTAACTGGTGTAAGTCGGAGTCGTAATGGTTTCCTCAGGGAATCCTTTAACACCGAAAAGGAATTTATCACCCTGTGAGTCAGATCATTTTCCACTTCTGTAGACTGGAGAAAGACTTGCCCATGGGGGTGGAGTGAGTTAGCTGATTCACCAGTTACCATCCCCTCCTTCCCCCCACTACCCCCAGGAGAGACTTGTGAACATGTGGGGCAGATGATGCTCATGGAAAGAATCAAAGGCTGGAGTACTTCTGTCTGATGATTCTTTGTCGAAGGTTAATCTGCAACACCAAGAACACACGAGGGGAGGAGGAGGAGAGGGGACACGGGGCAGAGGAAGAGGAGGGATCAGGAGTGATGACACAGAGCTGAAGGAGCGGTGTCTGTTGTTGTGCTGGTTATATGAATCCTAACCCAGCCAAGTTCAGGACCAGGGTTGTGGAGAGTGCCTCTCTCTCTCTCTCTGTCTCTCTCTCTCTCTCTGCTGCTGCTGCTTTGGTCCGCTGTGCTCCACGGGCCCCGCTGGATAGGACAGGCTCCATATCAAAGAGTGGGTCACAAGTTTTACACGAGTCCTCACAATCATTTTCACTTCACATGAACTCCACAGGGTACAACCTCCCTAGCCTCTTTTTCTCTCTCAATTTCTGCTTGTTGCATAATATCTGAGACACTGTTCTCTTCAGGGCATTTAACTGTGAACCATCTCCTGTCTGTATCAAACACATCAGGCTAAAGTTAAACAGACTTTAAGAGTAGACAATATAAGCAAGAGTCAAGATTTGGATTTTTTTAATTTTTCATTTTAACAAACGGCTTTACTTTTAGCCACTCCAATTTCTTCTTTTCTGTAATTCTTTATTTATCATATTATGTGAAAAACAAAAAAAGTAATAAAATTTAATTTAATTGTCTTCCACCTGCTTTGTCTTTATGATTTAAAAAGCACAATTAAAGGGATATGTGCTTTTTATTTATTACACAGTTTACCAAAGGTTTTAGATTTGGTGATTTTATAATGAATCAGTCAGATTTTTTCACATCACTGAATGGAGCAGTCTATCTGGGAACTGTCTCTCTCTGGTGGTGAGAATCAGAAACAGCACAAGGCCAAAGCTGCTTCCATTTACTCACGTTTTTGCTGAAAGCTGCTGGAATTCTGGAAACAGCTATTTTTTATAGGACTTTTCTGTGCATCAGCCTTAAAATATATTTAATCTTTAAGATGTTGTTGATGCTTTGTGTTTCATCAGTGCTCTGACAAAACTTGTTTAGTACATCTCATTTTGTTTTTTCATGAGTAATATTTATGCAGATTTGTCCTTTCCTTGTTCCCCTCATCTGCTTGTTTTGCCATCTCTGTTGATGATGTGTCACCATGCCCCCACCCCCCACCCCTTTAGCATTTTCCCAGCTTCACACACACACATGCATGGACAGAGAAATGCATGCACTCACACACAGTTTGGCTCCAGTGTTTCCAGATGTGTACTGGGGTGATGTAATGGTAGACCGGAGGCAAGAAGGGGGAGGGGGTTAAGGGGGCTCTTATCCCTCAGTTTCTCTCAAGAAAACATCCAACACAGACGGTTGAATCACAAAGAGGAAGAGCCGAGTGCTGATAAAGTTCCCAGACAGCACTGAGTGTGAACAGTCAAGTTGATCTCAAACCAAAGTTGAACGTTGTGAAAAATGTCAATATAAACAGAATGCAATGATTTGCAATTTTTTAATTCACAGTGGAACAAAGTAAATATGTCACATGTTGAAGCAATTTTTAAGGAATTAAAAAAGGTATTTTTTTAGTTTAATAACCGCAATACTCTTTAAAGCTGTTCCAGGTCCATGTTTCTCAATGTGAAGCACCCCCTGTTCTTTTAACAACAGTCTGTAAAGGTTTAGGAAATAAGGAGACCAGTTATTGTTCTTTTTTTGTCTGATAGAGGATTTTAACTGTTTAACAGTCCTGGGCCTGTTGGATTTTTCACTGCATGGAAATTTATGTTGTTATGCTATATATGCTCATCTGCAATAATGGTGCTTTTCCAGATGTGGAAACCTCCCATACCAGAGACAATAATGCACCCACATACCATCAGAGAGGCAGGCTTTTAACCTGAGCTCTGATAAAAGGCTGGATGGTCATCTCATTAATATGGAGGGCAAGTTGTTCCTGATTTACAAATACAATTTAAAATCTGGATTTGTCTGATCACACAGTCTTCTACTTTACTTCAGTCTATAATAAATAAGCTTTAATCCAGATAAGACAGCTGCATTTACAAATGTTCTCACATGACTTCTTTTTTCATGATTGAGTTTTAATTATCATTTTTAGATGGCGTTTACATATGATGACTTGTGGAAGTGTTCTTGAGTCCATGGAGTGATGTCCAGAACAAATGAAAATGCACTGACCCCTGAGCGTCCAAAGATCACAGCAAATAGATTTTCAGCCTTATTTGCTGCTCTTGGAGTTTCTTCTGATTCCTCAAATCATTTGATCAAATTATAAACTGTACATGTCCTCCCAATTTTCCATTAATGAACATCATTCTGACATTGTTTCACTGTTTTTAGTGAAACAATGATAGAATGATGATCATACATTCTATCTGTTAGATAGAATGTATGATATATGATAGAATTTAGTGATTTGGAGGCACTGATCCTCATCCTTTACGCTTCACACTCAGTTGCGAACCGCTCCAGTGAGAGCTGAAGATCATGATCTGATGAAACCAATAGGACCACATCATCTGCAAAAAGCAAAGATAAGGTCACTAAAACAGATCCCCTCATCACCTTGGCTGCATCTGGACGCCTCCCTGGTGAGGTGTTTCAGGCACGTCCCACTGGGAGGAGACCAAGAGGAAGACCCAGGACACTCTGAAGGGACTATGTTGGCCTGGGAATGCCTTGGGATTCCCCCAGAGGAGCTGGCCCAAGTGGCTGGGGAGAGGGAAGTCTGGGTCTCTCTGCTTAGGCTGCTGCCCCCGCGAACCGACCCTGGATGAGAGGAAAAAGATGTATGGATTTTTGTCTCAACTTTTTTGAGATGTGTTACTGCAGTCAGATTCAAAACTACTTTAATTTTCTTAAAAAAAAATAGGTTGATCCTCAGAGTCAGAAACACCCAGCAGGTTTACAGTATCACCCATCAAAATGTAACTATTTAGGTGTTTTTTCTCTGACACACATTAAAGCCCTGGGTTACCAACAGTACCTGAACATCCTGACCCATATTAGTCTGGTGCAGCTGTGTTCGGAAAAAAGTTCAGCTATCAGTGAGAAGAGCAGAATCAGAGGAGGAAACAGAGAGTGTTGTTTTTGTTGCTAGACAACCACAGTGCAAATAAATAGCAGGAGGAGAAGAAGTTGTGTAAACTCCTGCTCTGCAGCATGAGGCCCATCTCAGAGCTTTGGGGATTGTAAAAAAAAAAAGACTCAAGAGCAATAACACAAGCTGCCCCAAACCTGGTTACACACCACAGCTGGACTGGAACCGACCTGCTGGAAGAAGTAAACTTAAACAGATTTCAACTCTAAAACTTAAGAGCTAAAAGTACATGTCAACTTCAAAAAAAACAAAAAACTGTTGTGTGAATGTGGCAAACATCTGTTTTACACCAGAAAATGTTCAGATCTGTGATTTTTCTCAAGTTTATTGAGGTTTTTAACTTCATCTAGCACATTGGTTTAATTATCTGTGCTGAAATGTTACAACAGAAATGTAAACTCTAAACACCGACCATCAGGAAAACATCGATTTTGATCAGAATTTAGTAAGACAATTTGTTTGGTTTTGGACTCTCCTCCTGTTAGATACTGTTGGCTGAAGAGTTGAACTCACAGATGATGTCAGTGTTGTTGCCCAGCTTGTTTCCATGTTAAATATACCTTCCACCTTTAAAAAAATGCAGGTTTTATGTTGTTTTATAAATCCTAAGAATTTAGTAAAAATGCTCTTCAAACGGCTGGAAAATGCATAGTTTTTGGTAGATCTTTCATACAGCTCTCTGGGGAAGTTTACCCCTGGACCCCCCTAGAACTGCTTCAGTCCACAGCTGCTCGTTAACATGAACAGGTGTTCCTCATTGTCGTCAGCAGAGGCTGGCCTGAATTATAATGTCAACAGTTTTCAATGGACAAACTTGTTTCTAAAGATAAAAAAATAATATCCAAGACAAAACTGTTTAATTTGGTATGTGAATGTATGTAAACTGGCAGTGAGATTTAGAAAACTGCACAAGGGGTGCCACCTGAAATCCTGCCTTGTGCGTCACATTTGCTAGGGTAGGCCCTGTGAATAGGAGTCTATTTTTTCTGTGGAAGACAGACACACAGAAAAACACACATGCAAATTATATGTAAATAGAATAACTCATCTTTTTACTTTATAGTTTATATTTTAATCAGTTTATTTTGTAAAGCTTTTTGTTTTTATATATTTTGCACAATTGTTTGCATGATTTTAACAAGTCGCGATTGTGTCTGTTTGCTTTATTGCTTTTGTTAAATTCAGATTTGCATCAAGTCACCAGGACAACATCTGTTGTGTAAACTTGGCAATAATTCCAATTTTGCAACAGTTTAGCTCAGAAAACAAGAAATCAGTGTCACCTTTGCTTCTCGTGTCAAACTCTGCATGAAAAATAAAAGACTCTCTTAAGAGAATGCTTGTCACCTGCCGTATTTCACCCCACATTTCTAGACTGAGCTCCTGATGAGAAGCGGCAGCGTTATAGTTGTGTTGGTCGAACCTTGGAAATAATATGACCTCATTCAGTCAGTTAGCACACAACTTTCAACTACTACCACCCAGAATCAGTTCAATGTCTTTAAAACTGACTAATGTAGAGCTTTTGTGTTTGCAAGTGTTCGGCTGTGTCGATTTCAAAGGTAACCAGTTGTTTTTGTACATAATAAATCAGTCAAATCTTATTCAGTGGTTCATAAAACATTTTAGTAACAGGCAAACGAACACAGAGAAAGGCAAAAACATGTCTGCCTGTCAGTGGCAAGTGATAAAAAGGTTCAGAAAGTCTTTATTCTGCCGAGTTTGAATAAATAGCAGAAGTAAAACCAGAATATTTTCTGAATGGCAGAGTGAAGAAGGTAAAGCAACAGAACGTTTTTCTCCATCAGACATCGTTAAACATAGTAGAAGCTCCTTGCTGCTTCTAATGATATGACCTCACTTCTTAATTAGGCTAAAATCCCCAGCCCACCCATGTTTAACAAAGTGTCTGAAACCCTCCTCCCTGATTGTTATAAAAAGATTTTGTGAGGAAATAAAACTCAAAGCAACTACTTTTACCAAGTACAAGAAGAACATCAAATAAAACATTACATTTACTGCTGAAGGCCAAATCCTGGATTTATTCTGGTTTTAATTGTCTGTCTCAAAAAAATTGTAATAATTCACTTAAAATTTAGTGAAACTTTTGGAAAGCAATTAGTGAACGTACAGTACAGCTGGACAGCAGTATGGCTGCTTCAATAAGTCAGCCTTAAACACAAAACCAACAAACTCCATCTGTTTTACAGACTCTTCTTTTTCTTTAGCTGTTCCCCTATCAGGAGTCTCCACAGCAAGTCTTACTCTGTCCTCACTCTGTCCTCTGTCCTCATTAAATAAAACCTTTGTCAAGCTACAATGGACCACTCTGGTGTGAATTTAAAGAGACAGCATCAAGATGGGTTGACTTGAGATGCACTCCTTTAAGCAAACCAAACAAATAGGAAACAGCCCATTCAAGCACTTTATTTACTGTTTTTTGTGATTTTTGAAAGCACTGTGTTTTGTCTTTTTATTGTTGATTTTGCTTGTGTTTTTGTCCTGTTATTATAAAAAAAATAACTAAACATTTCCTCTCAATGAGGCAGAAAATAGAAAACAGAAACACTGACAGACAAAAACAACAAGAACAAACTGTGAGTTTGGAGCAGAAATGGAACTTTTGCGAACAGTTTAAAAGCAAATATTGGTTTCTGAGCTAACACAAACTTATAAACATGGACTAAATCAATAAACCACTCTGGAAGCCGGTGGGGGGCGTAGCCTCAAATTGAGTTGATCTGAGACACACATCAGAAAAGGGGTGAAAGAGGGGCTCGTTAAGTTACAATAAGGTGGAATTCAAACCAAAGCATTGCCTATAGACCCTAACAGAATGAGTTAAATGTGGGGAAAAAATGATTTAAAATCATATGCTACTTTAAGTTTCTGTTTGTGAACCTCATATTTATGTAAGACTGACAATAAATTATTCTTGTGTTTTTGTCAAAGGGGAACATTAGGTTTGAATCAAAAGCTACAAACGTATTTTATATTAGTTGTGACATGATGACTTGTAGCTATCAAGTAACTTGATGCAAATACATATTGGAACCCATTTATTCAATCTTCCCTATTTTTAATTTCCACAGCACAAAGTTTCTGTCCACTTATTTTGTTTGAGATGAATCTTTTAGCTGTGGGGCCTGCATGTTGTGTCTGTAATCAGTGATTTGTTCAGCAGTTAGACACGGTGGCTGTGAGAGTTGTTGCATTAATGAAGGATAAAACTGATGAGAGCTGCTGTCCTCCGGGCACCCTGGGGTTTTATTGGTGACACAGCCTCTCAATTAAAGCCCATAATTGGGTCATGTGTGGTGGGATGCATCAGTCAGCAGCAGACAGGCCGTTTCCAGGTTTAGAACATGGATGATTCATTTACTGTGACTCATCCTCATAACCAGCTCTTTAGTAAACTTTTGTATTTCATTTCACTGATGTCATTTCTCCACAGAACTGAGAATACAGTCCACTGTCCTCCCCAGGAGCTTTAGGAACTATTTTCAGTCTCTTTTTTTTTTCTTTTTTGTCTCATTTTTTCTGAGGGTCACTGCTGGCTCAGTTTTGGTGGCTTGTTAGATGAGTTCTCTGTGCTCGGAGTCAGAGTTGGTCTGGATGTTTGCCACAGTTGCAGTCATACTGGGCAAAAAAAAAAAGCTCATGAAGTTGTCCAACGATTACAAAGAGTGGCTGCAGCAACAGACGTTCCTTTGTCCTGCGGTGGAGGCATTCCTCTCACTCGTGTGCTGTGGTATTCCCTGTGAACGCTCACTCACGTTTCTTTTCCAAATGTCATTTTTCCACTGCGGTGAGCATGTGTGTGTGTGCGCGTGTTTGTGTGTGTGAGTCGTCTTGAGGTTTAAGACAAGATGATGGCACTGTTCAGCGCCCTCAGGTAACAATGTCACTCTGCAATTTAGCTGCATGGCCAGGAGCCACTGTTCAAACCAAATTACACCTCAGGGTGGAGAGGTCAGTGCAGGAATTTGATTTTTTTCTTTCACAGATAGTGAGAGTTTCTCTAAGCGTGTTGTTGACTTTGTTGTAACTAGATCTCTGTTCTAAAACGGTACAAGGAAAATATTTAAAGACTTGGGAACATCACTGATACAAGAACAAATTTTTTTCTTGAGATCCATCAAAACCAGGTCAAACCAGAGTTACCAGAGTGTTCTTAGATTTTAATTTCCTTCAGCAGTCTGGTGCTTCCAAACAACAAGCGTCTGTTAAAGAAGTGCATTCAAACCACCGAGATAAATCTTTTGAATTTCACATCAACCCAAATGCGACTGTTTCAAATTTGTTCTTGTGAAAGGAGCGCATTTTCTCTCACAGGTTTCCCCTGCTCAGAACCAGCCGATTTTCCACATCTGAGCCAACAGGGAGCCATCGTAATTCTGCCGCTGCCTGGGGAGGGAGATGAATGGGGACTGG
>JARVGW010000278.1:574032-584749 GCA_031762495.1 Anablepsoides rubrolineatus | reverse complement strand
GATGGATAGAAAGGTGCTATATAAGTACAGTCCATTTACCATTTAAGTTTGAACAAACCTTAAACTTCCTCATGGACTGGTAGAGTCGTCCCAGGTTGCCGTAGTGTTTTGCTGTCTGAACGTTGAACTCCCCGAAGGCCTTTTTGGCCAGCTGCAGTGAGGAGAGGTGCAGGTCGTGAGCTTCCTGCAGGAGGCGCTCTTCTGTTTCTTTATTGTGGCAGTCGATGGCTATCTCCTCCAGGATCAGAGCTGAGGGGAACAAAGACCTGGTGTTATAGCTTCACTCGTTTTTAAACACAGAATACTCCTGGCATTTGGTAATGTGTTCTTCACTCAGTGGGCAGCAGACCCAGGAACCATGCCTTACCTTTGACTCTCTTGGAGGATGCCAGCAGAAGGTGGTCCTCAGGCAGAATATGAGTAATGATGTCTATGGCACGTTCTGCGTGGAACCTGTGGCACAAACAAGTCGTCCAACTCAGACTTGGATAGAAAATGAGGACAAACCTTTCCAAGAATATCCAGTGTTTTCCTTGAAAGAAGCTGTTTTGACACTCACACTAAGCTATATCAGTCAAGAGCACAGAGGTCAGAGCAGAGCTCAGGACTGAACTGCTGCTTCCTCTCTTTGTAGAGATTCAGCTGAAGACAAATCTCATCAAGAGTGCAACAAAAATATGTTGTTTTTCCTTTTCAGCTTTATTGTGCATCACTCCAAGTTCTTTTTTTTTTGTTGTAATTTTTTATTTTTAAAAGTTTTCAAATTACAATATACATAAACATAAACATGGGAAGCATGTCGATAACATAAGGCAAATTATTTAAATACAAAATTGTATTGCTCATGTAAAGTCTGGTCTCAAAGGTTTTACAAACTCAGTCCATTTGGTCCAGATCTTATAAAATATGTCCTTTTGTATCTTGAGGGAAAAAGACAACTTTTCCATAATGTATATTTCGTATACGATGTTAATCCAATCGTCAGTGGTTGGGGGTTCGACTTCCAACCATTTCCTCGTTATAGCTTTCTTGCTTGCAACAAGTAACATACCAAATTTTTACACCAAATACATTATTAACATGTTCACAAATCTGTGTCCAATAGTTAGAAATACTTTGACATCCCCAGAAGATATGAAAGTGGTTAGCCCCGTGGTCCCGCATAATCTCCAACATGCATCTCCGCTACCTTGATGACGTTTTTGAATAGGGGTAAGTTATTATTATAATGATAATAATAATAATATTATTATTATTATAATGATAATAATAATAATATTATTATTATTACTATAATAATAATAATAATATTACTATTATTACTATTTTTAATAGTAATAAAGAGTCCAGTTTAGGATGGAATAGTAATAGGGTGCCACCATTTATTTGAATGGAGGCAGAGAGCATGGCTTCGACAATGCTCCTCTGCTCTCCTATTCAAATAATAATAATAATATTATTACTATTATTACTATTTTTATTATTGCCTAATATTACCTGACCGACCAACTCACATGGATCACCAACACAACCAGCCTCATCTGGAAATCCCACCAGCACCTCTACTTCCTGAAATGACTGAAGCGAGCAGGACTGACTGGCCCAGTTCTGACCTCCTTCTACAGGTGTGCAGTGGAGAGCATCCTGTGCGCCTGCATCACTGTGTGGCAGCTGCTCTGCAGCAGAGAAATGGTCTCTGCACAGAGTGGTTTAAAGCTGCACAGAAGATTGTTGGGACCTCACTCACCTGCACATAGGACATTTACACATCCAGATGCAGGAAAAGAGCCACCTGCATCATAAGAGACCCCACCCACCCTTATTCACCCCACTGCCATCAGGCAGAAGGCTGCGGAGCATCAGGAGCAGGTTGAGAAACAGCTTCTACCCTGAAGCCGTCAGGCTGCTGAACTCTGGGGGGGTGTTGTTGTAAACTTTCTGTTTCTGTCGATGTCTATTTGTGTAAATATTTCAATTTTATTGTAATGTACTTTTTCCACTTTATCGTTTACACTGAACACTGGGATCTGTGCAAACAGTTTTGTTACCCTTCATGAACATCTGATGTTTGTGTATGAGGGAATGACAAATAAATATCCTTGAATCCTAAATATTAGTTTAAAGTTAGGTGTAGATACAAGCAACTCACAACACATACTCAGAAGTGAAATATCACGGCCATGGCTGTATCATTCCTCAACACAAGATATTCTTAATGTGAAACTTTGGCACAATATGAGGCAGGTGACATATATTCACTTAAGAAATGCTAGGTACTTAATGCATTTATTGTTCTACTATTATATCCAGGTCAAGTATAAAATTACAAATTTTGATTTTCACAAGTTTGAATAAATATTCTAAGAAAAGCTATGAGAAAGTTTCTGTTAGCTGTTTAGCTTTAAGAAAAATGCAATGATAAATGGGCTTTCAGGTAGGTGGAATAATATTTATCTGTAGGATTAGCATGCTAATGAGACAGGTCAATCATGGGCTTTTTAGGACTTATAACCCAACTGTACATGTCTTATTATAAAGAGCGGTTGCACATAAACATTGAGCAGATCCAGCTGAGAGGTCTGACTCAGTGTGAGCCAATAATCCACCTTTTTAGCTTTGACAACAACAGACAGCCCGCTGCTGTGGATGATTTGTGGAGGTTTGTATGAAAACAATCCTTTAAAGGTCAAACAGGAGCAGGAATGCAGCAGTTCATCCCGTTTTCCTTTCTTCCTCCTAAGCCTTGACATTTGAGCACAGGAACGATGAATGCATTGTGGTGAAACGAAAATCCTGAATTACCGGAAAGAAGCAGGAGAAAAAAGTAAATCTGTTCCAACATGTTTAAGGATTAGTTCATTTTTTCACCGTCAGGTTGGCACCTGTGCAGTAATAGACACATCAGCGCACACTTTCACCTTCTCTGTGGCAGGTAAAAACTATACTGTAGATGTCCTGAAATTTTTACTAATATTATTATTTTTTGCTTTCTTTCAGTACATGAGCATCTCCTGCAGACTAATGAAGTTCAGAACCAGTTCAACCAGGATGAAACCAATGCTTTGATGTTCCCGATGAAAAACAACCATCAGCAGACTCAGGTTTGTAAACTTAGAGTAAATTCTTGTTTTGGTGCTAAACATGTTGCTGCTGTTTTTATACCTTTTGGCCCTTTCTTTCAGGCTTGTAACGTTAAGTTCAGGGTTGGTGGTGCAACCAGGGACAGCACGGGGACGGATGGCACCTTGTGGAACACCGAGGATCTTTTTCTTGCAACCGACACCCCTCCACCCTGTTTAGGAAATTCAGTACCTTGCACCCTTCCCATCTCACCTGTTGATCACACAAGACTGGATTGGCCTCATCCCGCCAAGCAGAACGATCAGAGAGACAGTCTAACAATAGAAACCTGCGACCTCAGGTAAAACATTTTGAAAGAGGCTTTATCCGGGGTGGTCCACTAGCCTATGTGCACACCTGACTTGTGATTTTGGGCTTTCAATCCCAGTCTGGTGGCTCTGGAAGTGGACAGTGAGGATGAGAGAACAGAGCCACAGTCTCCAGTGTCCCCTCTCCTGTCAGACATTGGAAGACCAGAAGACAGACGGGAACTGGCTCGAGCAGCTCCAGATCTCACCTGCACTCGCAGCCAGTCGGCCTCGATATGTGAACCCGTCTCAAAAGTAAAATACTGATGGAAATCGTGTTCTATGTAATCTTATGTTTTACGTTGAATAAATACAATTTATTTTTGGTGTGTGTAGGAGCTGAGCGAGGATGGGGTTCGGTTACGCTCCTACTCCTACTCATCTCCAAAGATCAGCTTCCTTCCTACTCGGCATCCACGGGACAACCACACATCAGAAAACAGTCATGGTCAGTCAAAGTTACCCTGTAACACTGACAACATTTCGGTCCAACACGTTATTGAGATTTCTTCCTCATTTCTCTGTACTTTTTTCTCACTAATAAAAATTACCTCACATTTTGCCAGTTCTAAGCTAAATTTTTACTTGTTTACTTAACATTAATATTACTTAGACTTACTGACAAAAACATTTCAGCACCTGAGAAGATTTAGAATGCAACCATGTCAACATTCAGACCAGTGAAGGGTCTATAAATAATTTAATTTACAAGTAGCTCACTATCTAAAATTGTACACCAGAGGACATAATTTGTGACATCACGAGTGGTACAGGTACTGTTATCAGGTAGTTGCTGGAGCATCTGACAGTAAGTCAAACAGTGAGTCAATGTCAGCAGATACAAGAGATTATCAGCATTATTTGGACTTGATAAAGTCTGAGGGGGGTCACATTGTGGGTTTGCATGAACCTGAGAGTTCGGATCATACAGCTGCTTGTAAAGATGTTCCACTAGCCTGATGTTGAGATCACTGGGTAAGACTCTACGATGTCATATTAGGGCCATTTTGCAGATGAAAAAAAAGAAGAATGAGTAAATCTCCACCAAAAAAACTCAGAAATTTTTAGATTAATCTCTGAATTTTTAAGAAAAAAACAAGGAACTTTTCTGAGCTCCAAAAGTTGTAAATTTTCAAGACAAAAAAAAGGAAATTCTCTAATGTAGAAAGGTTTACGTTGAAACTAATAATCTGATTTGATGCTGTAGTTTAGTTTTGGTCCATGTTGATAAGGAAAATGACAGCTATTACATTTTTTTTCTGTTAAAGAGGAAAAATTTTAGGTACATAAAGTAACAATTAGCCGAGATGTAATAATCAACTATGTGACCTTTCAACATCTGCAGTTTTATTTCCACCACTTTGTGTGCTGAATACTTTTTGTCTGTGAGTTTATTTTAAAAGAAGTATTGTTTAAAGCCAAATAAAAAAGAGTAAAAAAGTTCACATTTAGAAATGTTGTGTTTTAGCCATAAAGTGTTATTCCTGGATTCACAGAAAATTTTCTGCAGTTCTAAAAATGTTGTAACAAAGCTTTTAACAAAAGAAAGAAAAGAAAAGAAAATGTAGATAATGTAAATAGCATGCTTTGAAGAGAGTCAGACCAGCTGTTTGTGCTTCAACTAATCATTATTAATAATTCATATATTTTTATTATTAGACACACCATATCATTATGTGTAAAATTGTTCACTTCTTGCTTTAGTTGATGTTTTCTCACTGCATGAAAACCATTTAAGCTCCATTTAGCAGCTC
The DNA here is from genome assembly GCA_031762495.1 of Anablepsoides rubrolineatus. Classification (NCBI taxonomy): domain Eukaryota; kingdom Metazoa; phylum Chordata; class Actinopteri; order Cyprinodontiformes; family Rivulidae; genus Anablepsoides; species Anablepsoides rubrolineatus. Next base: position 579,567 of record JARVGW010000278.1, on the reverse strand, counting down.
TAGGCCTGGATTTGACTGATAGTTTGCACCTTCTGTAGTTGATGTGTTAGCAGCTCTGTCACTGTGCCCTGTAGATGGCGTTCTCCACAGTGTCAGCCACAGCCGATCTCTCCTTCAGGTGCTCTCTTTGTCTAAATCCACCCTGTCTCTGTCTCTGCTGCACCCTGGTAGTAAGTACCCAAACTGTGCAGTCATTTCAGTGTGTGTGTGTGTGTGTGTATTCCCTACTATTTGGGGACCATTTTTGGCATACACCCCTACTTGTGGGGACCAATTAGTACATATAGGGAACTAAGCCTAGTCCCCATGGGGGGAAATGCCATTGGTGGGTCAGGGGGTTAAGTTTAGGGCTAAGATGTGAATTAAGTTTAGGTTAGATTTAGGTTTAGGTAATGTACCTGTGAAGTTAGGTTTAGGGGTCAGGGTTAGGCTGTAGACAATTAATGAAAATCAATGCAATATCCCCATAAAGATAGCTGTACTAGACCATATGTGTGTGTGTGTGTGTGTGTGTAGGCACGCAAATGAAAGTTTATAAAATTATATTTCTGATCTCATGCTTTTGTGGAATGTACAAAGTATTACTGACCGTAACATGCCCAACAATTTAATGTTCCTTTCATCATGTCACAATTTTTCCTTTTTTCTCTTTCCCTTTTATTTTGCCCTACAACTTTAATTTTTTATTTAATGTAAACTGCTGTTAAACTAATGAAAACACTAAAAGCTAAAAAATACAGATTTTTCTAACACAACTCAGACTAAACAATTAAGTCACCACAAATTTGATCAAAATAGGAAAATAGCATTTACTTGCCATGTTGCACACCAAATATGAAATCATAGTCTGTGTCATGAATGACCATGACACATGACTACTTCCACAACAAATCTTAAAAAAAAACTATCTGTAAAACTGACAGAGTTATGCCAGATTTTGTTTTTGCTACAGTTCATTAGCCATGGTAGCCATCTTCAATGATGCCGACTCCAAAAGTTAGTTGTAGACGTAGAAACAAATGAAAATTGTCTTGACAAAAGATGGTACCTCTACAAAAGCTTGTAACCTTCTTGACCACAGGGACATTTTAAACTAAGGTCTGTCCTGTAATCAACATCCCAGGTGTCATCAGTCTGTAAACTGACAGAATTGGTAGGCAGGAACAGACCCAGGGCGCATGCAGGCTCAAAAGGTAAAAAAAGGCTTTTAATAAGAAACAAAAAGAGGGCTGATGTGGCAGCAAACTTACTTATAAGAAAAACACGGGCTGGTAACAGGCACAGGATGAACTAGAACAGACAATGAACCGACAAGGCACAGAGGACAGAACACAGAATATAAAGACAAACTAATTAGGGACAACAAGAAACACCTGAAGGAGACACAAGAGGAAACAGGTGAGCATGGGCGGGGCTGGAGCAGGGCAGAAATACACAGGGGAAAAATACAGAAACACTAGAAAGCTAATGCAAAGACACACAGATCATGACATAAACTTGCTGTCTGTTGGAAGAGGGTGAAAATTAGTCCAGGTATCACGGTGAACCCTTAACACTGAACATGGAGCACAGAAAGGTGAGAACAGTGACTCAGGAGCTTTGGAAATAAAAGATTAACAAGCTTGTAAAAGTACAAACTTGAATATTGGCAAGCAGCTGAATTTCCTGCTACCTCTCCTCTTCCATCTCCTCTCCCTCTTCATTTGTCCCTTCCGCCTCCTCCTCCTCCTCTTTACTCCTATGACTGCATCATCCTGTCCCTCTGCATCAACTCCACCACTGACACTGGCCTTTTCAGCTGCTCATAGCAATAATGACAACAATTATACATTTTATAGCTCTTGGAGAATCCTTCTGAAAGTTCCTATGGCCACCCAAGCCTATGATATTAACAAAATAGCCTAAAACAACTTCCAGGGAGATTAAAGATCAAGGTTCATCAGTGCCAGATCATCGATCATCGATCTCTGTTTGAGCCAAAAGAGGACTTAATGAAAGACATCAGAGGAAGACACCAAGTTGTAAATAAAATTGAGACCAGAATTTGCCAAAATCCTTATTGAAAAGCAACAAAGCTATAGGAAGAGTTTCCTTTGAACAGATGAGACAACAAAACCATCTCCATATTCATACATCCAATAATGAAACTCATTCCAATGAAATCACAAGACTATCATGGCATTCTGGAGCTAAATGTACTGCCCAGTGTCAGACAGTAGGGTGTCATTCGCAGGTAATAGGTTTTCCAACAGGACAATGAGCCAAAACACAGTTAAAAACATCCAAAAATGGATCAGAACCAAACATTGGACTATTTCGAAGTGACAACCTGAGCCCTAATCTAAACCCTGATGAACATCTATGCAGTGGCGGCTGGTGGATTTTTCTCCAGGGGGGCTACAACTACAAAATAGACGTATCTCAAAAAGCAATTAAACATGTACTGAGTTGTTTCATGCCAGTGTATTTATTAAACAAATGAAAATAATAAAAAAGCATTACAATGTGATGTAGTGTTTTATTTTTTGTACATAAATTTTGCTCTTCTGTAACTAAAAAGCAAATTTCTTCATGGCTCTGGTTAAAGTCAGATGTAATGTTTTAACCAGATTCTTCTCTATAGAGCATGGTCAGTGCAGTGACATGTGATGTTGTGTACCTGTGGAAAGTCTGGATTCTCTTCAGTGTTGAGAAACTCCTCTCAGATTCAGCTGTGGTCAGAGGAGATGTGATGAGAATCTTAAGCAGAGTCACAGTCTCTGAAGGTGTCCTGCAGATTGTTCTCCATGAAGAGCTGGTACAGACAGAGCCACAGCACCATTGCAGCTCCTGAACAGTGTAGCACTGATCAGATGCTTTGTGAATGTCTCAAGATGGTGTCACAAACCTAAAGAAAATAAATGCACAAATTTAATTTAATATGGAGATGGCTACAAGTGAGCTTTCTAATATATATTTAATATATAGAAAACAATTGTTATTTTAATAGCAACAAATTTTTGCATCTCTAAAGTAAACTATTATATTTTTGTTATGTTTAGCTAAAAAACTACCATGGGGACTTACTGGGCATGTCTAAAATCTTACAATGGATTGTGTATGGGACTCTGGGGCGGCGTACAGCTCGTGACTCGGAAGTGACTAAACACGAAAAAGCTCATGAGTAAAATGGAAGTTTACACATCAATAACTCTAATTTATTTTACTTATCAGAAAACATATGTACGATATTTTTTTCGAAACAGTTATAACATTTTATTTTGTTATTTTAATTTTTTTGTACCAAAAATAGCCCTAGCGCCCCTATTGACCAGCTGCCACTGCATCTATGGAAGGAGCTGAAACATCTGGAGAAGGGACCTTGTAAACCTGAACTAGTTTGGGCCAGAATATTTGTGGACAGGTGCAGAAGTCTCAGAGTTACAGAAATCCCTGTGTTGGAGTTATTTCCTCAAAATGTTGTGCAACAAAACAAAAGATTATGGATACCATCTTTTTGCCAAGGTCAGTTTACTTTGTAATTGTTGAACCAAAATTCAGAAACAACTGATTTGCATCAGAATATATTTATTTTTCAATTTTTTACATTTGTCACTTATTGCAGTGACGTTTGTAAGATTTTCTTTTTTTAACAAATAGGTACAAATGGAAACACACACTCATAGACAAAGTAGTCTCTTGTCTTTGTTTATGAAGCTATAAACATGAAAATCTAACCCAAAAACCATCATTTATTTTTGTTACACCTGTAAACAATAATCTGAACCCAATCTCGGATGAACAGAAAAAACTCATGAGAAATCACAGTGTATAGATAGTTTTAAAAAAATTGTGGGATAAAAAGGAGCAGTTTGAAATACACCTCAGCACTGAACTTGGGTTTCAGTTTTCAGTTTGAAAACTGAATCTAAAGTTTTGAGACAAAATAAAATGCTCTCTGTTTAGACAAATGACTCATCCAGCTTTTTAATCTGTGGACGTTGCTGCTTTTATGAACGTTCTTAATCTGATGAAGTTTAAATTGTTCAGACAGCAGAAATGTTTCACGTCTAAATGAAAGCTGACAATTTTTAATTTTAACTGTAAAATAATTCTAAAATATTATGTAGAGTTTCTCATTTTATTCCTTGTATGTTTTTTTCTTTGCACATTTGTGTTTTTTTGTCCGTCGTACTTTAACAACTTTATCCTGGTGTTTATGTCCACAGAGCAAAGAGCCTCCAGCATATCAGATCATTCTCATGAGAAAAGGTATTTATACTTTACATCTCAGTTACTGAGATTTTTCACGTTTGCTATTTTCCACACCAAGGAGGAGGATGTTTTTCTCATGTTTGTGTCTGAGTTTCTGTTTCTGTCTGGTATCAAAATGTCTTTAGCATCTGCGGATGGAATTAATGAAACTCTAGGTAAATAATCAGGCCTGTCACGATAACACATTTTGCTAGACAATTAATTGTCTCAGAAATTATTGTGATAAACGATAATATTGTGTGGTGACCATTTTAAAACTAATAAAATGATAATAGCGTAATAATGCAAGTACATCCTTTCAATGATCAATAAACTTTAATTTTTAAGAATGTTTTAACAAAATGGACTCTCAGTCTCTAACAAAAAATGCACTTGAAATAAAAAACAAAGAAATTAATGAAGATTAAACACCACACAGACACACAACTGAAACAGTAAATAAACTATATTAAAAAGCAGCGTCTCTTTAGAGATAAAGCGAACTATGCTGTCTGAGTGCGCACCACTTTTTTATGTTACTCATCGGTTAAACGCTCCGGTCATTGTGGACTGTCGGGAACACTGAGATGACCCATCAGTTTTAGTTTTTTTCCCCCAGCTGGGAAAACTGCCTTGGATTATTGTATTTTAAGTGCAGATGCAAGTTTGTAGTATTGCTAATTTTAACTGCTTTTTTTTTTTTATAACAAATTTGACATACTGGTTCGCACAGGTGAAGTAGTTCACCACGGTCATTGGGTTTGATTCCAAGTGCTCACTCACTGCAGCAGTCACATTCAGCTTTGAAATCAGTTCCATCTCCATTTTTCAGAATCCCAACAATGTTTCTTTAGTTTGTTATTGCTACGAGCTCTCATGCTAAAGGGGTGCGAGACCACATGTCTGTCAATACCTAACGCGAGAGTTCACTCTTCTCAATGCTAAGAAAACAAGAGGGGGAGGGGTCAGTTGAGCACCCTGTGCACTGGAGCAAAGAGAGGGAGGGACGAAGTAAACAAGCAAGCAGGCAAATAAAAATTGTCATTTTTTTTATCAACCTCAAAAGCGCAAGTTCAATTTAACAGTCACTAGCCAGCAAATAGCCCTGTGCAATACATGCACAACACTGCCAACTAGCGGTGCATAAACACTCAAACAGCTTAATCTTACGATAGATTGCTGGAGAGATGGTTTTAATGAAACAGATCTTTGGCTCATGGTGTACAAATTAAAATGTTGTTGAGAATTGCTAGTTCTGCTGCTTCTTTGTCTTTTTCTTTTGTTTATTGTAGATTTTTCATT
>JARVGW010000278.1:408115-419620 GCA_031762495.1 Anablepsoides rubrolineatus | reverse complement strand
AAAAAAATGTAAGGAGTGGAAAGTACAGATAATTGTGTGAAAATGAAAGAAGTAGAAGTAAAAAGTAGGCAGAAAATATAATTACTCAAGTAAATACCCAAAAATTCTACTTACAGTAAGAAAGTATTTGTACTTAGTTACTTTAAACTGTCTGACCAGATGAGCTGCAGATTGTTTTTATTTCTGGCCAAACAGATCAGAAGTTTCTTTTTTCAGTATAAACTAATTCTTATCCTGTCTGGTTAAAAAAGGTTTATTAAAAATAAGATGTAATCTTATTTAAAAAAAAAAATTTTATTATTAAAAATAAGATTACATCTGAAACAAAACTAAAACACTAAACTTATTCGAATGCTCTGATGACAAGTTGCAACAATAGTTTTTGCAAAATTTAAAATCTAGTTTCTTTGTATATTTATATATTTATTTCCCATGTTTGTTTATTTTAACCTGCATTTTTTTCTTTTTATTTATTTATGCTATTTATTTTTATTTATAAATGGAACAATTTGTTTATAAAAAATCCTACTGAGTTTGAAAGAATGTTTATTCTTAAAATCATTCTTCTGCATGTTTTCTGAAAGTATTTATTAAATATTTTTGTTTGTTTGCCTGAACTGCATTAATAGTTTGCTTCATTTATTTGTTCATTTATTCTTTTATGTAGTTACAAGTTTTAAACGTAGCTGATTCAGAAACACAAAACTCCACTGTTTTAGAGTTTGAAAGAAAATAAAACATTTCAAATCATTGCAGTGCATGTTTTCATTTAAGTATTTATTTATTTGTTTGTTTTCTTTTAGACTTGTTGCAGGTTTTTCTCAGCCTCTCCAGATGTTGGTCAGATTGTGTCATTGAGGAGGAAAAATGAGAAAGAACTGAGGAAATAACAAAGTGACAAACATAAACATCTGGAAACATCTAAAAGTCATAATCATGGTTTTAGTTTATTTTAAAGCTTTTTTCTAAAATAAAGTTTTTATTTTAATGCTCTTATGAGTCAGTATATAGTTTCTGCTCTTTTATTTTAAACCTTTTTTATTCTTTAGAAATTAGTTGAAGTGGAGATAGTATTTTTACAGCCTAAAACCACCTTGTTGATGTAAAACATTAGTTCAAGCTGTTTGTTTGTTTGTTTGTCTGTTTGTTTGTTTGTTTGTTTGTTTGCTGTAGTTTAAAGCTGGGAACACATTATGTGTGTTTGTGTCTCCAGGAACCCCTTCAGGTCAGAAAGAAAGTTGTTTTCAGGAGCTTTTTAGCAGCCTTAGCTTCAGTGACCTTTGACCTCAGCCAACCCTCTTTAATGAAGCAGTTTAATCCACATAACATAGATTTAAACAAACAGTCTAATCCAGAACACCATCTCACTGTGTGTGTGTGTGCGTGTGTGTGTGTGTGGTTCTGTTTGCATCAGTACAGCTGTGTTTGTGGCCCTCACACCTCTGCCCTCTCCAGCTCAAAGCCCTCTCGTCTCTTTCCTTATAAAAAGTTCATCAATATTTTCCCTGACCTTTGACCCGACCTGCACAATCAAACAATGGGATTTTGGGTCCTCTAAACGGCCCGACTTCTCTACAGAGGGCAGACTAATGAGAGGATGTCACCTTTAGTTTATGGTTGGCTCCAGAAGGCAGCGGGGCGGAAAAACAACCTGACGTTCCGTTAAGCCGCCTCACGCAAACCTTTAGAGCAGGGAGCCGAGCCTTCCGGGGGTCCCTCTCACCGCACGGATCCAGCTCCAGGATCTGAGTTTTCACTTTTCACAGGAGAGCCACAGATGACTGCATGAACAGTGCTGCAGGCGTGTGTGTGTGTGTGTTTGTTTAGCTGTGTTTTTGCTGTTCTTCTCCCTCAGTCTTGCTGCTTTTGTTTTCTTCAGTCTCTCAGCTGGAGAAACAACTGACTGCTGAGGTCTTTCCTCTTCAAATGTCTGATTGAGGCTGATTTTAAACGTGCTGGCACACAGGTATGAAAAGTATACGACAGGTGAGACAAATTTATAAATCATCAGCATTACAATAACACTAGAGAGTGTGTCAAATCTTTAAAATATTAATGTCCAAACCTTTTACATCTACATTTGAAGTGTTCAGTTAAACTGAATATTTATTTGATGTCATCTACTTCATTCATTTGCATTTTGTGTAAAATGTAATTTTTTATATAACGATTACAATTAAAATAAAAAAGACTGAGCAAATATAAATATTGTTTAGTGTTATTTTAATATTGGTTAAGGGTAACTTCCTGATAATGTGACAGACATAATTACAATAATTTCATAAATAATGAGAGTAAATGTTTTTACCTTTCATAAGGAAAAGAGCTTAATTTATGAAAACAGAGGACGTTTTTTTTTGTTTGTTATTTACTGTGTTTAAAGGGGAATTTGTTAAAAAAAATGTACCTACAATCTATTTTTTTAAATGTCACATCAGGTGTGAAGTTATTTGTAAAATAAAGTTTTTTTTAAATCTTTTAGGACAGTTTGATGAGTTCATATAAAAACTAAAATTCATCAAATATTTCTATAGAAATCAGACAGTTTTCTGGTCAAACTAACGTTTGTTTCTCAGTGATTAGATGTTTAAAAGGATTTTTTTTAAACACAATAAAAATCAGGTATAGAATAATGTTGCACTTTCAGAAAACTCTAAGTTAATAGATATTTATTATTCAATTTAAGTTGTTTCTAAAATCCTCATTTCAGGACGCAAACAAGACGGATCTCATCAACCCATATTTATTTGATCTTTTTATAATTTTTGATCATAATTAAAGTTCTGTAACTTCTGAAAGTCTGAAGACTTTTTTAATATTTAAAAATCTATAATTTAACAAGTTTATTAGTCCTTCTCTGCAGCATGTTTTAGTCCTTATTTCATTCAGCATTTCTCTGCTCTAAAATTTAAAAATAAATATCACAAAAGAAACCAATTGAAAATATTAGGAAAGTTTTAAGAAACATTTGCTTCATGAACAAAAAAGAAGTGAATCTTTGTGATGATTTTTTCATTCATGTCCTCCAGGTTCAGGTTTTGCAAAATCTGTAAATTGCAATAATTAGAAGTGTTGTTAATTTCAGCTACTCTTGGTAATACAATTTTTATATATATTATTCAAGTTTTAGCTACAGTTGTGCTAAAATTTGCACATTTTTACCTTGTTGCTAATTTTAGCTTAGGTACTGTTTTACAATTCTTGCACATGTTTAGCTAATCTTAACTTTAGCATTTGTTGTGCTAATTGTTTAACTAGCATGTGTTTTTCCCATTATAGCTCCAGGATTGTAAATTCTAGCTTTTGATTGGCTGGTTGTAGCTACACTATAGTTTTCTACTGACTTTGCTGTTTTTAGCTTTCAGCTAGTTTGGTTCTTTTTAGCCTCTGTTTTGCATGTTTTAAGTTTAAAACTTCATTTTAAATTTCCTTAATTGTCTGTAAAACGACATATTTTTTTATTTTAACTCCATGCTGTTGGATGTATTTGACATTCTGTTTTATTATATTTCTTTAAGTCTTCAAGTCAATAAATATAACTTTTTCCATTTTATTATTATTGTTTAGTGAAACAAATAAAATCTAACATTTACCATCTTAGGATGTGTTTTCATGAATGAATCAAATCAGTTTATTCATTAAGCTGCTGCTGTATTGTCTCCATATTTGTGAATGCCATTAGAGCCCCTCCCCCTCATTAAATAAACACAACCCTGTGGTGCACATGCGCACCAGGCTCCTCCATCTGTCTTCTAAGGAACCTCCTCCTGCAGACTGGATATCTCTCGCTCTAATAATCTCCTACAGACGCTGTGTGTGTCTTCAGTGTCTCTGGATGCAGGAGAGGATGACTGCACAGACTAACAAACAAAAACACTCCTGCAGTTGTTCGTCACGCTGACAGCTGAGTGAGAACTCTGCCCTGTCTTAAGGCAATAAAAGGTGGTTTCTCTCCCTGGTAGGCTTGAGGATACTTAGATACTTCACCTGGTGATAAAAGCCTGGAAACATGATGTGAAGTGTGAGCCGAGGGGACGGACAGCATGAGAAACTGCTGCAACAAAAGACTCACATGAATGGATTCTAGAGAGAAGGACCTGTGGTCTCAGAAAGCAGAGCGAGGAGGGTTGTGTCACAGACACAGTGTGTGTGTGTGTGTGAGTGTGTGTGTTTGAAATGAAAATAGGCAACATGCATGATGAGCTTTATAGGATTTTGTACTAATGGGAGGTTAGAGGACCTGTCTGTCTCTGAATGAAAAGACAGGAGGGGGAGGATGAATCTAAAACCTCGACCCTCAAGTAGTTTCACTCCCATCGTCCTTCAAAACACAAAGACTGTTCAAAAAACCCAGTTAGACACAAACATATCAAACCTTTAGTTGACAAGCTGTGTGATAACAGGTAAATGTGTTGATTTTTATTGGTCTGTGGGTGGATTTAAAACGTTCAGGGTGTTTAATGTGTTGCTAGTGTGGTGCTCATTGGCAGTTTGCCCAAACTGAAAGCTCATTATGACTGAATCAGTAACAGTAGAGTGACACTCAGATCTCAACCCACACACCTCCCAGCTGACTGCCTCCACCTTTTCTTCTTCTTTGGTGCCAAAATGTTAACAAACCGTGCAGCTTACGCTCCAGTATGTGACTTCTGTAGTGGAGAAAACAAAACATGTATAAAACCTGAGCAATAGGCTTTTTGCAAACAATGGATTATTGATGCTGAAATGTTAAGGAAAGATGTCTCAAAATCTGTACAGTTAGTTGAGTTATGGCTCCTTATGTGTTTGTCAGAGTCAGCTGGCTCTGCATCTATCTTAAACATGATTCTTTTCACACAATAATTATTTATGGATGTACATCCCATGTGTTCATGGTGAGAGTTTCATTAAAATATGTCCAGTGGTCAAATGTTTTGTTAGATTAGATAAGGCCTTTATTGTCATCGTACAGAGCACAATGAAATTACATTAATAGACAAACAAAAACTAACACATTTTATAAAAAGTGTAAAAACATAAAATGATTGACAGATCTCTGCAGGAATAAACTCTAGTGTTAAAACTCTGATGTCCTCAGATTGAATAAGCAGTTCACTTTGTGACACTGTTACTTTTAGATGCTGTAATTGTTTTATTAGCTTGATTTGTGTGATTACTTGTTTGTTGTGTCTCTCAGAAGCAGGTAAATCCAGCTTCATGTTAAACCTTAACTGCAGTTGTTTGTTTCACTGCAGTCATGAAACTAAACTACAATGTGTCTGCAGAAATGAAGTATGGATGCTGAGTACTGAATGACTTCACTGGGTTTGTTCAAATTGAAAGCAGAAGAACATCAGCTAAAAGTAGCAGAACACAAGCTACAAGCTAAATATGATATAACAACAGGATAGTTACAAACAATAAGTAGCAAAACTACCAAAAATCTAAATATTAACTAAAAGTAGCAAAAATTAAAGTCAACAGTGGCATATTGTCAACTAAATACTAAAAATAGATGAAGATGAAAATATAAATAAAACAGTAATAATAAAGCAGATTTAAAAGAAAACCATGTTTTTCAAGGAGCTGAAATGATCAATGTTTATTTAGGAATTTAAAATAAAATCCTAGCACCTGTGTCTTGTATAAGAGCAGAACTATGAGGATAATTAATTATGCAGAAGTAGTTAGATTACAAGAAACCTTTCATGAAAGTTGTAATAATCTAAGAAGGCTCTAATGTTGACTCAAGTATTCCCAGTAATATCTGGCAACAGAACCATGCAGAAATCTGTGTTGTGCTGCAGACATACAGCTGAAAATTCAAAAATAATCTCACATAAATGAAAACATGTGCAGCAGGTTCTGAAAAGGGAAAAATGATTGAGAGCTGGAATTGAAAGAGGAAGTAAAAAAGGTCAAAAAGTCATCTTTATTTTCTTAAGAATCCTTACCTCTGCTATTAGCCAGTGGTGGTTTCTTAACCTTTTTGGTCCTGAATCAAGGGCTTGCTCCGTGGACTTGGCCCCCACCCTGACCAAATGGAATTAGACCCAAATTACAGCATGAGGTCATGGCTCCCTGGCAATAAGCTCAAAAACCAAGAGAAAGGTGGTTAGTTAAAAAACAGAAAAGAAAAAAGTTTGAAAGCTTTGAAGATGGTGGTGTGGTAGAGAAATAATCCAGAAAAAATCAAGTGAATTGTATTTAGTGAAGTATGTCAGAGCATGTTGGAGCCAGAAACCTCAGAGTGGGAGGACTGCTGGAGCACTTTTATGGAAGCAGTTTCAGAATCTTTGTCATATTCCCAAAGAACTAAAGATAGCCGGCCTGTAAAGTGCACATTAGTGCTCGCGTGCAACACAAACATGCACATAAGACCCGACATGTTGAAGTCTGTTCAAATAGGTGGCTGAAAAGGCTAATCTTTGTTTTTCCACTGAAGGCCTTCTAATTTCCTGGAGGTTCTTTGTGGATTTGGATAAATGCTACGTTTAGTGGACAGCAGCAGGGAAAAAAGAAGGAAGGAAATCATCACTTTTCTCACTCAGAGCAGCATGAGATGGTGGGAAGTTGTGTTTTACTTTCACCGCAGTGCGTTTGGCTTTTTAACATCATTACAGTAAAGCTTGTTTTGCTTTGCTTGTGGTTTGTCTTCAGCCAACTGCTTCACTTGTGGAGGATTTAAAATAAACCCAGTGAAGAGGGAAGAGAGAGGACATCAGTGACTGTCAGGAGAACACATTACATACAAACATATAGTTTTATTTTCTGCACAAAGATTTACACTTCTGGTCCTCAGCAATGTGGTGAAACATTAAGACAAACTAAAACAAGATCTGAAAAAATGGGTGCTGCCTTCAGCATTACTGATATAATCATTTTAAAAATGCATTTTACCAGGAAAACATTTCTAAAATGTGTAACAAGATGAAAATGAAATGTAAAGCATTGTAACTAAGCACACATTTGTGTCTGTCACTCCCTGACAAGGCAGACAGAAACAGACTGAAATATAAATCCTCAACCAATCAGTCACAAAAACTAAACATAGCACAAAAAGTAAGGGAATTATTAGATTATTTATTTGTTACAATGCTTCTTAGCAATAAATCCTATGATTGGCACCTGACTGGCAGCACCTGGTGAAATCCAGATGCTTAATACAAGTGTCAAAATAAGCTGTTAAGATTTGGTATTGTTTTTATGTGCTTAACTCACATACTCATCTCCACTGCTCATCCCAGAAATGCATGTTCCTTACAAATGTGGCAGCACTTAAAAGAGAACAGTAGAAACTTGTTTGCCAAGAAGAATTGTTACAAAGAAATAATCTACCAAACATTAATTTCTTTACTTTTAGTACTAAGTTTCTAAGTCCTATTGTAAAACAAGAGCAGCCAAAGATTCAAACTTTCCTGTTTGTCCAGTTTATTGTAGGAAACATGACAAGTTAGAAATATTTTGAGCTAAGCTGTAACCAAATTTGTGAAATATCAACTATGCTGGGGAGATTTGAGAGAAAATATATGTGAAAGAGGGTCTGGATGAAAGATGACAAAACCTTATGTAAAACAACAAGTCTTGTGGCAGCAAGAAGAGTTTGTTTGCAAAAGTTTCAGAAATCCTAAAGTTTCAGCAGATCATCATCTGTCAGCTGAATATTCTGTAATAATCATCAAACTTAAACAGTGAGTGTGTAAAACCATAAATACCAGTTCAGACACGTGAAGTCTTACAGTATGTCTCTGGTTTCAACTTCAAAAGATCTTTTTACTTTAAAATATGTTTTAACTCTCAGAGGGCTGTTTTTGTTTCTGAAAAATCCTATTGATCTGTTTCATTTTCTCACTGATTGTCTAAGTTGTGTAACTTACTGCTACAAAAAGTCATCCCACACTATTCCCCATCATGCAGCAGGTTTTGGTTTATTATTTTCATGTTTTAATTTAAAGCTATGGGAGAAAAAAAAACTTTGAACAAAATAAAAGCTCATTTAGTTTTGTGTTGTCTGACCAGAGACAAAGTATTCTTTGAGTTTTACAGATTACTTTTGTTTCAAGCGTCTTTATTTTTTATCAAACACAGTGGGAGTCAGCAGACTGTGTTTTGGTGTTTTTTTTGGAAGTCATTTGTCAAATACTCTTTAGTACTCTCACTGAACAAACAACATCAACACCCCCCCTCAACCTCCACAAACCAAATCCATTACAGCGAGTCCGTTCATCAATAACACTTGTGGATCTGTCAACGAGCGGCTGGCTATCAGAAACACAACACTTGTGAAGCTTTTTGTTGTGTTTCTGCAGTTGTAGTTGAAGTAGACGCATTAGTTTGTTTGTGTTTACTCTGAAGTGTTTTTGTTTTCACCAATCAGTGCAGCTGAATGAGACGAAGTCAAGGAATCATCAAAAATGATGTCGTGAAGGTGGAATATTATCAGTCACATTTCAAATGTTATTTTCTGGTACATTTACATCACATTAAATATCATTGCTTGTAATAATAGATGGAACCTGTCATATTTTAAAAATAAAATCACTTTTTTGTAAATGTTTTCTCAGATCTTTCATGCAACGAGTTTTACTCTCAAAAGTTATTGATTAAAAACTGAATCTTCAGGATGTTAAATTTATTGTATTTGAAGCTGTTTAATTCATTTAGTTTGACACCTTCAGGGTCTTTGATGATTGTAGGAACATCTAACTTTACATAAAACCTGCAGAGTGAGAGAGATAAAGAGATTAATATGTAAGTAGTGTATATTCATTTTATTTTAACCATTAAACAATTTTATTTCATCCAAGGAGGTATTCTTACAAACATTTAATTATTTTGTTTAATTATTATTATTATGATTATTTTTTTTTAATTTTGGTTCCATAAGAATTTTAATCCAAGTATATTATTTTTGAAAGACATGATTTACACTACAATAATAATAATAATAATAATAATAATAATAATAATTATTATTATTATTATTATTATTATTATTATTATTATTATTATTATTATTATTATAGTAATAATAATAATAATAATAATAATTATTATTATTATTATTATTATTATTATTATTATAATGCAAACACTGACTTTAAAGACTTTTAAGTTATTTAACTATATCAGTTAGAAATATTTGGATGCAATTTGTTGGTTAAAATGTAAAAAACTTAAAATGTGCTATTTTTCTTCATGTAGGTCATTTAAAAATGTGTTTTTCTTTTATATGAGAAAAGGACTGTCTTTAAATTAAAAAAACTAACTTTTTTTAAACTATGTGCACTTCTTATGTTCTGTATAAAAATAAAAAGACAGACCTGATGACTGACTTTTTACAAATTATGATCTTCATCACTTTCTAAAAACTAAACTTTGGGTAAATGAGGAAGCTCTGATACATCAGCTTTTTAATCTCATAATTCCTACAGATTAACTGCTCTTTATGTTCAAACTGAGTTTATTCTTTACTGCGTATGAAGCTGAAAACACTTCTATCATCTACTGATATTTATCTTCTCCTGCATGACCAACTAGAGTGACCTCAGCTGTAAAAACAGAGCGTGTCCTCCTCCTCCTCCTCCTCCTCCTCCTCCTCCTCGCTCTGTCCTACAGAACATCTCTGGAGGTATGGTGAGGGGCGGGAGTTGTGGGGATCCAGATGCTTGGCTTGAAGGAAGCTGAATAAGTTTAAGGTTGATGGTTGAATGTCATGAGACACTTCAGCACTTCCTCCACTGAATGAGAAGAAACAGTAAAAGCCTCTAATGTTGATTCAAACTGTTTGTATGTTCTTGTTTGTTTCTCTTTTCTGCTTTCTATCACTACACTAACCCTAACATATTGATTCTATTTCAGCCTGGAGAGACTTACACAGAGAAAAGCTGTGATAAAAGAGTTCATTTGACATAAACACATTTAAGGTTTTGACGCTCACACCCCAGCAGAAGATGTGTGCTGAGAATTACAATCCTCTTGAATGAGCAGCTTCAGATGAGGAATAAAGATGTCTTCTCCTCTGGTGGTGGAGGCCAAAGAATTAGTTTAGTTACATTTAGAATACATTTACTTTGTGTGTTGTCCCACAACACTGCATACAAAGTAAAGCAGCAGATTGTGTCAAATCCCTTCACAGACTCCCATCCTGAGCAGAGCATGGTGACAGTGGAGGAAAAACTCTGTTTGTCAGGAAGAAACCTCCAGCAGAACCAGGCTCAGGGCGGGAGGTCATCTGGGTTTGAGAGGACAGGAAAGGCAGAAGGGCTGGTCCAGGTGTAGGAGCTGAGAGAATGAGGGTGGAGGAGGAGAGGAGGTGGGTTGAAGCTCAGCTGGTGAGCAGGAGGATAGAGATCTGATGGTGATAAACTGTGACAGAAGCATGTCACGTGACACAGCAACAGGATGATGCCGGTGAGGCTGGAGAGTCTTCTAAATGGAGTTTAAGCCTAAGCTTCATTACTTCTTGTAACTTTTAGGGTTTTTTATTATTTAACTGTGTTTAAAGATAATTTTCCCATCAAAATATATTTGAAATCTTATCAAATCATTGTTTAATTTGAAATCTGTATCACTTTTTTTTGGTTTTGTCTTTTTTGTCTTTGTGTTCTGTTCTTGTCTGACTTTAGTTTTTTTGCTACTTTTAACTCTTTTCTTACTTTTTCTTTTGTTTTGCTGGCTTTTTAGTACCTTTAACTAGTCTTTATGCTACTTTTAGCTACCCTTTTGCCACTCCAATAGACTTTCTTACATTTTACCTTTAGCTATGCTTTTGCCACTTTGAGGTAGCCTTTTTGCTATCATGTTTAGTTAGCCTATTTTTTGCTGGCCTTTTGGTACATTTAGCTAGGCATTCACTACTTTGAGCTAGATGTTTTGCTACTTTTAGCTATCATTTTCTTACTTTAACTAGTATTTAGGCCCTTCTAGTTAGCATTTTGCTATTTTTAACCAGCGGTATGCTTCTATTTAGCTTCAGATATAATTTTGCTACTATTAGGTTTTACTTTGACTTCTGTTACTTTTGCTACTTTTAGTTTTTAAGTAGCTTGTTTGTACTTATTTTTTCCCCAAAAGCTATTATTTTTAACACCAGCTTTTAGATATACATTTTGGTACTTTCACACACAATCATGATGTTATGGGCTTTCTTTTTAATTACAGCTAAATGTTTTAAGAAATTAGCATACTTGAACTCACAACAGCAAAGTAAGAACCACATAAATCAATAAGAATCAACACCTGAAACAAAAAGTGAATTTATTTATTTTACTTGCAGCATTATTTTGTTTGTTTAGGAGTCAGAATTCAATTAACTGGTCCTGTTCTTGGTCAACATCATAAACCTATCCATATACAGATTTTATTTTTGAGTTTTTAGCTTGCATTTGACTTCTTTTAACTTTTAGCTATTGTTCTTTGTTGGGGCGGCTGTGGTGGAGTGGTTAGGGGAGTCGTCTTGGAACCGGAAGGTCGCTGGTTCGATCCCCCGTCCAGCTGTCTCAGTTGTTGTGTCCTTGGGCAAGA